>JAGVSL010000150.1:0-600000 GCA_022494535.1 Himalopsyche phryganea | reverse complement strand
ATAATGATCGGTTTCGCTCATGGTGAGCATTGTCAAATGATAAAATATAAATCATAACAAGGCTATGCAATTCGTTTAAAAACTTTGACATGAATTTACAGATAATCATACAAATTATACGTAAATTTTATTCAAAAAATAAAATGGTGATATATATGGTTTGAATTGTTTGAACGTTCCAGCCAGTCGTATGAAGGTACTTATTTGTGTAAAAAAAAAATGAATCTACGACACTGCTCATCAGTGTCTGTTGCATCTTCTATTTTTATAAAATGTAGCCGTCACATGGCCTGGCTACACTGCACGACTTTTGGCGCCATTCGTTCGATGCAACAGCTCAATATTTTCACTGGTAATAATTTATTATTATCTATTTTAATATCGTGTATTAAGTTTATAATTATTGTGAGAGTGAAGTTTCTTAGAAAGTAAATTATTCGTTAGTCATTATAATTCAACATTGATTTCAAATTAATTCAATTTATACCTACACGACAGTGTAATATGTTTAATTGCGATGTTATTTATTAACCTACTTTTTACTTTTAATTTTAATATGCTTAAAATTATTTCATTTGCCGCTTTTTAAGTAATAATGATTTAAGTTTACATGGTTATTAAAAGAAAATCATACAAAAATATATTTGATTGGATAGGTATATTAAATACAGTTTAATTGTAGTCGTTGAGGAATGATATTATATTTAAAAAAAATAAAACACAATTCATTTGTACTACTTCCACATATTTATAATGATCAGGATCGGTTTCGCTTATCACGAGCATTATCAACTGATAAAAATACAAACATAACAGGCTTATTTACATAAAATTTAGTGTAAAAATGAAGGTATATAAAACTGATGGTTCATGAACTGAGACAAGAAAATATTGATTAGCAAACAAATTATACATAAATCAAATGAAAGAGTCTACAATTAGAATGTTATGGACCTCTTGCAAACCATTAAATACTCATGGCGATCAGGCGGGTCTGGGTTCAAGTCCCGGCAAGGTTAATATCAAATATCAAGTTTCGATTAGCTAGTGAGCATTTTTTACTGAAATAGAAGGGAATCAAATTATCATTTTTGTTTGTTAAAATAAACACATAATTTATAATATGAGGTTGTTGCAGTTTTATTTATTATGATCAGGACCGGTATCGCATAGCAAGCGAGCATATTCAAGCAATAAAAAAACAGCAAAAATATACATACAGTCGACCCCCCCCCCACTTATAGCGTAGAGATTGGGACTACGCTATAGGAATACATACTAAGTTACAAGGGACTAGGCAGCCATACAAAATTTTAATTTGTATTTTGTGAATTGGACGAAATTAGCAAATCAGATATTTTCATCATTTTTTGTATTAAAATATGATATGCGAATTGTTTATCCATTAAGAATAAAAAAATGAATTAATACTAATCATTTTTCTTTACCCTCTTTGAATGGACTGTTTACGCGATTGCTTCGCAATAAGCTCTTCAATAAACCCTATTGTTAAAATTTTCTTGAACAAATAATAGCCCTGATTGATACCAACACTACCAGAATATGTAGTAAGGAAACATTTAAGTTGAGTGAAGATAATATTATTTAACGGTCCACCACAGACAGGGCAGGGCGTATTTGACGTTAAGTTATTAATGCCTACTGCTTGTTTTCGTTCACACGTAATGGGGGGTTCAATTCGTTCGGCGCGTTCGTTGTGGTTAGTGTCGCGATGATTTTTACCTCAGTATAGAAATTTTATTTCAGTTATATCGCAATCATGCTTAAGTATATGATAAGGCTACGTTTGGCACTGAGAATAACTCCGTGATGTTATGTTGATATTTAAAACTACACACATAGAGGCGTTTTTACACAGATAACGATATTCCGATTAGATAACGGAAAACACACAATGTGGTACAATGACGTGTTGAAATACAAAGCGAACAGGGAGAAAAACAGCAGATCTCAGGAGCTGCAAAGGTGTGAAGAACGCGGCACGTGGCAGGCATGTGCCAGGCAACATCATCCCTTGGTAGGCAGTAATATATTTCTTAATACATACTTCTTCCGGTGTTATCTTCCGCAACCCTTAACACGCGTACTTCAGTAATTACATATTTAAATGCGTATTAAATCTTGCAAATAATGTAAAACCCTGCTTTCTGGTTGATTTTTTTTAAAATCAATTATTTCCAAAATATTTTCGGTCTTTCGGTGTTTTATATTATTTTAATTAATTGTTTTTCTGTTGCAAACATTAAACTTTTATCATTTTTAAAGCAGACATAATCTATTTAACACCCTCTTAAAAAATATTCAAGTACTATCGCAATATAAAAGGATCGGAAAGGTTTATTTTCCGTTAAATTTAATTGAATTTGATGAATAGAAATTTCTTGGATTTTTTTATAATTTAATTACAACAGTGTTTCCCAAAATGGAACACTAAGGCAGTGTCAATATGAAGTCAAACATCTTTGAATTTATTGCAGCCGTAGCAGCATATGAAATTATTCCAGTTTTTCGCGAAGCAACAATTCACGTTCCGCGGAACATAGTTTGGGAAGCCCTGAATTAGAAACAAGAGCTTCATCACTTTCGTACACATCGTTAATTATACTATTTGTGACATCCATAAGAGTTTATTATAATATTTTTGATTGCTAAGCGACTTCAAAATAGTTTCTGTTGATATTATGACATCACATATGTCACATTTAATAACTTAAAAGCATGTATGCACACCGGAGTACGACAGTGATCTCCAAAATATTATTGATTAAATGGCATTTACTTGGTAGAACTCCATTATATTAGGATAAAATAACAAAGTATTTAGTTCTACAAATTTTTTATCAGGTAGTTGATAGCTATCGTCAGAACAATAGTTCTGACGATGGCGTAACGCCAAAATAGCTATCAACTACCTGATAAAAAATTTGTAGGACTAAATACTTTGTTATTTTATCCTAATCCAAAATATTAGTTACCAGTTAGACTATCATAAGCAAAAACATGTCAATATCTGTTTGGGGTGATGCCTCGTGATCTCTAGAGAGCAGTATAGGGCAGAGGGCAGCTAGTCTATTGTTATAGTCACAAATTTCTACAGTATCAATTGATACTAATAAATTTGTACCATATATTAATTGCGTGTACCACGTGATGAAATAGTGAAACTTGTTTACTAAAGGTTTTAGTTTAATGAATTTCTTACATTAATTTACCCTGAATTGAATTTAACTTCCTACGGAATAAAATAAATTTGCAGTCTGTATTTACATAACTCACTTCACTTTTATAATACTTTGAGAGAGTAGGAAACGAAAACAACAACGTCTGTCTCGCCGCTCGAGGGAGGAAGGTGGAGAGCGGGGGGAGGCGGGGGGAGGCGGGGTGAGGGCTTCAACACACTTCAAGGCCCGCGTCCTGGGACAAGGACAAACAAAGGACAAAACAACGGCTCCTTCGTCTTCCATTAAATCCCGGTCGTTTATCCGTATACTCTTCTCGTACACCCGTTTATTTGCAATTAGTTTCAGTTAGTTAAGACAGTTACACAACAGATTTACACACTTTTAATTTAAAATCTGTAAGTGGTTTTACTAGTAAGCGGTGGGCTAAATCGCCGCTTCGTCGGCCCACGACGACTCTCCTCCGGGAAAGGTCGAACCCGACTGAGGCTGGCAGGATCGCAGGCCCTTCGCCCACTTCAAACTGTAAACCAACAACAGCAACCAAACAAATATGACACTACTCTTAAACGCCTCAGGAGGGGTATTACATTTTAAAATTTTCATTAATAGAAAGAGTCTGCAGATTGGTTTTGAAGACCCTGTCCGCCCCATAAGTACGGGGCGGTGTCAACTTATGTCATGTAGAATACCCAATGCACGAACTCATTTTTTTCGAAGATATCAGTTGGTTCACTTCAGTTCTCATTGGCTTAATTGATGTGTTGAAAACGACAAATGAGTGCAGAGAAGTATATAGTACTAGTGTTTTTTACCCGTCTTCGCCCAAGATGCTGAACGCTTATATTAGGTTATTAAATTTAGACGTTGGCTAGCTAATGCTGAAATTTGAAAATGTCACCGTCAACCGTACACCCTCAAAATATGGTCCACCAATTAATAATAGTTTAAACCAGCTAAAATAAGAGATGACAATTTTGAAACCTATACTCTTGTTATGACGTGGCAGATAGACAGCGTGTTGATCTGCATTTAATCATGGCTCCTGCAGCGCCACAAATTGAACATACGATTAGTTATACGCTAATTCTCGATGACGATTCCAGATGCACACCAAGTTGTACAAATTTACCAGTCACTTTCTACCAAATCACAAACATTAAACTCAATATTTAACACAAATATCTACCGTCGCGTTACTATCTCAACTGTCACATGCAGAATATATTAGTATTGAGCTGTTGATAGGCGACTATTACTATTTTTTTTTTCATCCCGCATTGAAATGTCAAAAATATCGCGTTTTAGGATAAAAGTTAAACGTTGAGAGTTGAAAGTTGAAAATAGCCAGTTGAACTAACAATTGTAGCCAGAATGACGTGTGAAAATTTCACGTCGCTTATATGCGCCGTTTAGGAGGAGTTGTTGTAACCGACAGACATACAAACATACATATTCTTACATGTATTTTGTTCTATATAGTAGAGATTAAAAAATGATTAAAAGTAGGATCATTGATTGACTACTGGTGATGAAAAATTTATAGATCAAATTGATATTTAATGCTCAGTAAAATGCTTAAATATACGACGCATTAAATTAAATTTAAACGATTTAACACTCTACTTACTATAAGACCGAGTCGCGGGGAAAAATACTTATTCAACGAAGCAATATTCAATACAAAATTGATTACTTGGTAAATGCAATTTTTGTTTGACGTACAACCGGCATTTGAGCGAACCTTACACGATCGATCGGATTGACAGTCTTGTTCAAGAATGACGGCTATGGTGGACGGAATTTTAGATATTTTGAAATCTTAGCGTCAATCACGCCGAGTGGTGAGGAGACTGGCAGTCCGAATGAATATGTATTGCAATGCGGAAAATCGTTTCGTCGGTCCATGGTTTGAGAGAGTAGGAAAGAAGAGTCTCGCCGCTCGATGGGAAGGTGGAGGAGCGGGGAGAAGCGGGGTGCGGAGCGTCAACACACTTCGACAGCCCCGAGTCCGGCGTGGGGACAAAGGATAATTCACAACTTCATTCGTCTTCCATTGAAACCCGGTCGTATTCAGTATACTTTCTCTTTAATTGCAGTTAGTTTACATTTATAAATTCCTCGAAGACAGTTACACAAACAGATTTAAAATACACAATTTCAATTTAAAAGCGCAACAAGCGGTTTTATGATAGGTCGTAAGTCTTTTTGACCCACGCCGCGGCTGTATCGGCTAATAACCGCACAGCCCTCAGGCCGAGGGACTGACTGACTGCCTTGCAGGATCGCAAGCTTTTTGTTTACTTCTAACTGTAAACAAATAACGGTAACCAAACAAATATGACAAATTATTTTTGAATGCCTCAGGAGAGATATTACATATTAAATTTGCATTAATAGAAAGAGTCTGCAGATTGGTTTTGAAGACCCCTGTCCGCCCCATAAGTAAGGGGCGGTGTCAGGTTATGTTTCTCGTTGCGATGGATACCGCCGATATTGTTATATGCTTGCGTCTGAGAACGCCAACGATCGCGTATTAAGAAGTTTCATTGAAATGTATGAATCGCTGCCGCAGCTATATAATGTTACATCTGTTCTCTAAATAAACAATAATAAGAGAAATAAAATGTTGGCAAATTGCTGAATATTTATAAGCAGTTTAAGCCCAACGTTACCATTGGGGACAAAGATATCAAGTCACAACTTTTGATTGAACAGCTTTGAGAGAATCCATGTTAAAGAACATGAAAAAAACACGTACACCAGAGCTTCATATCAACAATGACAATGACACTTAAAATGATCAACTGATACAAAGATAGTTCAATACTTTTTTTTGCTAAAACACTTATTTATTTATCAGTTCGAGTTCATTCGTGTGCTCGAATGCCTGAAGATACAGAAAGGCGAAACCCGGGTCGTTAGTGACGAAATATATGGACATGTTCAAAATTTCAACAATTAAAATTTCATAATTAAACAAAAGTGATTAATTATTTGGGAAGCCTTTTTGGGATGTCATGTAAATTAAAGAAACAGGCACGTTATTTGTATTTTTCTCTTTCTCTCTCAATCAAATGCAAATTGAAGGGTACAAGCAAGAATATAAGGGCATTTGCTCTTTTATCCAATTTGCTTATACCTAAGTGAGGTTGTGGAATAGAGATGCATCTACTGCATACCATAGTAAGCATATATACCAGAATCGAGCTAGCTACTTCTGACTGCCAAGAGAAGCGCGGTATAAAATAACTAAAAAAGACTGCAAAAACTCGTGTTGTTGGTACTGCGAGTGTTAAATGCATTCCGCTCGAGTGTGCGAGTGTTGGGTTATTAAAATAGCAAATGACGTCTAGCACGTGCACACGTGTGCACTAACTGAGCCGTTTCAAAACTGCCGCGCAGGAATAATATCTGAAGATGGTCGTCTAACTGTAGCAACGCGAACGTGTTGCCCGAGCAACCAGCAATATTGCATGTATGTTAGTTTTTTAATTTCCTACAACACAGGACTATTTTTGGTAAAAGTATGGTTACTCTGGCGTCCAGATTGCCAGGTGTTTAATTTTTTATTCTTCCGAGAGCTATAAAATCTTGATGATATTTTTTATGAGAATTTATTTGGCAGAAGTGGATTGAAAAATACACCCGATCGTATTTTTACAGAGAGGAAACGTTCCATATAAAATAGCGGTGCTAAATAAATGTGTAAAAAATATATGAAGTGTACATAGATATATGAAATGTATGTTCCATTATTACAGTGGACCGTGCAAAAAGAGGATTTGATCGTAACTTCAAGTAAAATATGTATTACTGAAATGTAAATTGGCAAAACTAATGTTTATTACTTTTATTTTTTACAAAAAAAATAAATAACCGATCATTGAATCTGTTACTAAGATACTTTGAGATAAATTTAAAATAGAAATACATATTTTACAAGTTACATGGACTGCATAGGCTGGGATTATAAGTATGTCTGAGAAATAAATTAGTACTTGGATATGTAATTTAATTGGCATTGAGAATGAGAAAATAATCATAAATTACGAAATTTCACCTTTGCCGAGTAAATCACTAAAGTGGCGTACAAATTTGGGATGAGCCCACAGTATTCTTTAAATTGATGATAAATTATTGCTTTTTTTCTCATTTGGGAGTCATTAAGGCTGATTACATTATTTCCAGTCAATGTTAATCTCTCAAATGAAATCTTTACTGCATACCATATATGACGTTTGTGGGAGAATTCATACATTAGGATAGGCATCTGGATGAGGGCGATCGAGGGTGTGGCGATGGTGATGGAAAATGAAGCTCTTCTTCTTAAGAACGATACATATTTTCCTACCATATTCTCGAGACTAATTGTATGAATATTAAGCTGCCCAAAACTTTATTTGAGAAATAGGTAGCACTCATAATAGTTTAGGTCAGTGTTTATGTTAACTGAAACCGTCGTTTCTTTTACTACATTACAATTACTTTTAAGGTGTTAACTGTCAATTCTTGGTGGAAAGACATTATATTTTAAAAAATAAAACACAATTCATTTGTACTACTTCCACATATTTATAATGATCAGGACCGGTTTCGCTCATCGCGAGCATTTGTTGCATCAGTTGATAATGCTCGTGATGAGCGAAACCAATTTACATTTAATATATGTAATAATTTAATCGTTAAATTGGATTTCAGCAGCGCTATCCAAATACTAAATATATTTAAAGAATATTAGAATTTATACTTAAGTGAAATGTGTAGATCAAAATGATGACCTAATGACTGAACAGAATATTACCTCCACTATATAGCAGAAAATACACGTATAAATCTATCTGTGTGTCTGTCACAAGAGCTCCTCCCAAACTGTGTACAGTAGCAACGTGAAATTTGCACATGTCATTATTTAAATTAATAATTTTTTTTTTTAAATATTTAATAAAAAAATATCTGACATTACAGTTGACAGCCAATGCGTCAAATATTTTGAAAATTAGAAAATCATACTAGATGAACTGGTGAGAATTTTTATAAGTGATTCATGTCCAAGATCACAAATTCAAATTGAAAAATCTAAATTTGATACTGACCTTGCTGGGACTTGAACCAGCACCCACCAAAACCAAAGAGGTCGATTATGGCTGCCATTTATAGGTCAACTGTGATATATTCAGCTTTTAACATTATTAATTATTCATAGATTATATAGTATTTCGTGGGTGTTAGAGTATACTATTTATAACTTTCCATACATACTGAGTAGCGTATACTCTACATGAGGTGCGGTCTACTGCGATATTTTAAAATTTAAACTTTCAACATTTAACATTATTATAAATTCGTGGACTATATTTGTGGGTGTTAACTAGCACCAAAAGAACGCCATAATGACGCCAACGACTAAATGACCTAATGTTAACGCCCTGTTTTCCGTGCGAAGTCGGGTAGTAAATACTAGTTTCTATAAGTGTAAGAACAAATAGACTTATAAAGGCGTAAAACCAATGATAGACAATATAGGTACTACTTAAACCGGGTTTGAATATGCTTCTAATACAATACGGCATTCGCTGTGGGCGATCACTTCCCAGTGGGCGGGTAAGTTCCGATGAAGTGACCAGAATACTTCAACGCGTATATTCAACATTTCCCAGTTTCAATGGATCTCGGAAATAGATAAATTAAACTAGCCGCAATAATGCTACCTGTTATACCCACAGCCGTCGATAAACGAATGATGAATGTGCGATCGAGTAAACCGGTAGACCAGCGTTTCTTATGTATATTGAAGCGATCGCCTTCCTTCCTTAGCCCAATAAGTAAAAACGAATTTAAAAATTAAACCTTTTTATGCAATGGATTTCGTGAAATAAGAGTAAATTTTAATACAGAAGAACTCGGATATAGTGACGCAAAGAAATGAGGTCGCCCATCCAACAAAGCAATGACTGATTGTATCGTCACAACTGATATTATAGTAAGTAATTTTTAGAGTTTATTTTTGTACTACAAAAGTTACTTGAGATAATCTTTTTTAGCAATGTCCAAATAATACATTTATTCAATTATTCGGTAAGCAGACATAAAAAAATACAAAAGAGCCAACATAAATATGTGAAACAATAACAAGTCATGCATGAGTCATGAACACCTGTACATTTAAATTCGCCAAATGGCGTGGTGAGAAAAAAGTGGAGAGGAGTTCTGGAAGACAACACTAAATCTAAAAAAATACATATTGAGTTAGTTATACCAAAATGTTCTTTATTTAAAACTCTATTCTCTATTGAATGGAAGAACACACTTACTTTTATAAATAAGACTTCAACTGAAAAACAGTCTTGTACCAACACACAAAATGAAAAATGTGTAGCATTTTAAACATTCCAGAACAACAGCGATTTAATAGTTTCTATTTTTTATAATCGTGTAAATGTAAAAAAAAACGGTATAAAACAAAACATCTGTTTAGACCGTACAAAAAGAGAGTCAGCTATTTGACAGTGACAATATGAAATAACTAAAACAAATATATAGTTTCTTTGGTAAGTTGTTAATTAAGAATTCAAAATGCTTCCATTAAAGTATGTAAATAGTTCTTAAATATTATGCATATCACATTTTAATAAAATTCATAAATATCTAGATGAAGAGTGACATGACCAAACAAGGTTGGGCAGCACGCGCCTCACCAGCGAAATAGTAAAATAAATATTTTCAAAACCCACGCAAATCGATCAGCTACGATTCATAATTCGGTCGATATCAGATATGCCGTCTTAAATTGCTGCCGCCATACGTAAAAAGACAACAAGCGGCGTATTCTGAGCAATAAAACGTAAAAAATAATTTCAACCTACGACCTAAATTTATTTTACGAATTTTCGTTATGAATAAAACCAGAATATCATTTTTGGTTTAATAACCGGTCGGTTGATGGTGCAATATGATTTAGGATGCTGATCACATCCTTTGGGAACGTCTAGACATGAATAACGAACGGGAAAAATTGCTCAAGACGATACGACTATCAGTCGAATCGATTGCATCTCTGACTAGTTACAAGTCATTCAATGAGTTCACGGCGTCATATGGAAAGCGATTAGGACGCAATTCTGAAAAACAAGAACCCTTTTTTATATTAGTATTATTTATTATTTAACTTCTTGCATACTAATACTTCAGTGTAAGCAAATAAGTCTTGAGAAATTTCTCCTCCAACATTCCTGGCAAAAATTTAAAAGGCGCATAACGTTGTTACCGTACGGAATACACCCTGCAAGAAGAGTTTGAAGCCGGAGCGGGTGGTTGTGACATTATTATAAATTGGTTAACTATATAATTTAAGACATCGACTGAGGGTGCTTGATGGAATTTCAATATCAAATTTGGATTAATGAGATTTTGTACACTTCCATGTATTTTGTCACTAACGGCCCGGGTTTCGCCTTTCGGCATCTTCAGGCATTCGAGCACACGAATGGACTCGAACTGACAGACAGTAAACAGTGTCTAACGTTTATATAGAAGATACAAATACGACAAATATAATTTACGAGGTAAAATATTATACGTCTGAGAGCCACACTGATACCTGGAAATCAATAGAGCCCAGTTAAATTCCTTGCCAATTCTGAATGAGCAGCTGAACCTTCCTAATTCTCCGTTATTATATCCTATACGTTGAAACACATAACATATGTCACTAAATGTGAAATGATTGTATATATTTACCCTTTCGTCGAATTGCATCCCGTCGAAACCCACAATGCTATTATGATTGTAAAATCACTGGTAATTCTAAAAGAAGTTGGAAAGCGGCAATTCGCCACTCTGTTAATGTGTTGTTTACAAAATAAGGATTAAGGCGATTCTCGAAATTTTAACTCAGGTATCAGTGTGGCTCTCAGACGTATAATATCTTACCTCGTAAATAATATTTGTCGCATTTGTATCTTCTATATAAACGTTAGACACTATTTACTGTCTGTCAGTTCGAGTCCATTCGTGTGCTCGAATGCCTGAAGATGCCGAAAGGCGAAACCCGGGTCGTTAGTGACAAAATACATGGAAGTGTACAAAATCTCAATAATCCAAATTTGGTTAACTATATTTTGAGGGTATGTCTTGTACGATATATCGTGAGGTGCGGTTTACGGCGATATAACTTTCAACATTAACTAGCACCAAAATAACACCAACGTGGAAATGTCCTAATGTTAACGCCCTGCTTCCCGTGGGAAGTCGGGTAATATATACAAGTATTCACATATATGTATGCTGAATTACATTTTTACGGAAGAACATGATGGCCGGAAACAGACGGTCCCATAATATTCGAATGGTTGAAATATTCACACCATTCATTGAGATTTCATCTCGGTCTAAATTCGCAGTGGGCAGTCGTGAATAGGAACTGTCAAGTAATTTAGAAAATAAGTAGGGCGAGCGTGGGAAGCGTGATCTGCCTACGACAACAAGTCTGCTATAAGTAACAACACTGGCGATCAAGCACGAATCAATTGATATTAACGGGATAGGAATCAAAAAAACTGTCTGAAGGCCATTTTGACATTCATTAGTGAAGAGAATTTCTTTTACTATTGAAATGTAGAGTAAGTTTAATGATCACAGATTGGAGTTGAATTTAAGGAAAATACTGTGTATGTATTGCTGATGGAGAGAAAGTCATTTTTTTTTGGAAAGGGATTTTAACCATGTCCGCTTCGAATACTGTACGTGTAGTCTTTTATGGAGTTTATCTTAACAGAAGATTTTCAACAAAAACTGCTTGTTACTCAGTTGCTGAAACTATCTTTTATCGACTGGAAAGAAACTATACTATCTATGATTCAGTGGCCGGTCATATCCCACTGTGGCATGATTTTTTTGTTGTTGTATGGAGACGGGCTACTATGGACGTATTTACGAAGGATTTGAACGTTTTCTTCTGCGGGGTCGACGGGTCGGATGGGTTCTTCCGGAATGTGGCTTTTGGAAGACTATCAGGGGTTGGGAATCGACATGCGAATGTACTGTAATTTGTTTTCATTTGGTTATACATGTCCCCAATCGGTATAGATTCATTTGTTTATGCAGTATTTCGGTATATTTATATAGGATTATGTTTATATTTGGGTTATAAATAATTGCACTTTGTGTTCGATGTATTCACTTAGTACATTGAAACTTTTATTAATAGTTTCCACTTAGTCACGGCTTCTTTTAACGGTGAGTTAAGTTGTAGTAGGTTATGTTATTTTAGGGTTGGTCTGGTTTGGTTTCTGTAATGTATTCTAATGCGTGGAGCAAAGACAATATCGGCGGCCTAATATAGGGTAAAAGAATAAGTGACATTTCATTACGGCTTCGAGCAACTTTCGATTTCAAAGTGTGAGTGAAAACTATTTTATGTATGTGAAGATATTTTTTCGTAAGTGTTTTATATTTCTTCAATGTTAAAATATATTTTATTATGTGGGATAACTTAATTTTTAGTGAAAGAATTTGTTTTTTGTGGAATGTATTTGTTATAAGTGAAAACTATTTTTATGAAAGTGAATATGATCTAAACAAAAGTGCATTTAATTGTAAGCCTTTATACTTATCAGGAAAGTTGGTATAATTTCAACACTGGCTAGGCTGGGATTTTAAATGTAGGTAAATTTTTATTGTTTTTTGGGTTACATGTGTGTAAACAAAGTTAAATTATAAAGTAATTTTTTCAGCAATAATTTGCTAAGGTTATCATTTTTACTATTCTTGTCATAAGATATACAACAAAATGACATTAAAACAAGAATTAATGGATCCGTAATTCTAAGACCATAACAATATTAATTTAATCAGGAAACTTATACTATTCAGACCAGAAAATAATAATAATTATATATCATTTATTTAAGGTATAAGTTAGTCATAGACGCATAAATTTATAATAATTTTAGTAGAGAATCTGCGATGTGTACTGTTAGTCCCGCCACTCCCACTGAAGCGTTCTTATATTTTGAATGTTTTTCGTACTGATGGACTTATACTCATAAGTCCGCCCAACATAGATATATTATAATATTTTTACACGGTTTTCCGAAGAGGTACGGAGGATCATACTTATCCAGGTGTTGTAATTTACGAAATGATGTACATATCCAAATCCCAAAGAAATTAGGGCATGGAAAAATTAACTCTCTTCCATCTGATCCTAAAAACCACCAGTCCTGTCCTAGCCCTACTCTCTCCCAAAAAGAGAGATTGTGCAACTGAGTAACAAACAGTTAACAGTCGTAGAAAACTTCTATTGAGATACCTCCAGTCGGAGGCCATTTGCTCTACATTGGGAGCGGACATGGCAAAACAAAATAAATAGAAACAAAAATTGCGATACGTTTTCAGTTAACGCAATTGAATCCCGCGCAACGGAATAATATTTATGATGTACAAGGCCGTAAACATAATCTTTAAAAAAAAAAAATTATAATATTCATAGCACGTTCGTGTAATTAAGTACCTAATCCATTTCATCTAAGACACGATGCACGAAACAAAAACGCAATTATTACTACGTGTTGTCTTGTATAGTAATATGAGGCACAGGTGTGCCCGTCAAGGCATAATAGCGGCACATGGTAATTAATTATTGCAGGTAAGCGGGCTCTGCGGATCGATATAATGGCCTGTGTCTCTCCCACGTGGTTAGTTGTATTTCATTCATAAAACAATTTGTGTATGTACTAGGTCTATCCATCTCACGGCTATTATGCATGGTAAGTGTCTATTATTTTGACAGTTCGCGAAACTGTGTTTACATGACAGCGCTTGTGACAGTATTGTCATATTGTTATAGTAGAAAAAAACAATGAATATTTTATGTATGTATGTCAGTAGTTGCCCCGTTTCAACATTTGGTCAAATCAATAACGGTTAATATAAACTTAAAATCGATACGCGTATTATTCCATTCGTTGTGTCGCTAGCCCTGACACGTGTTTCAACCAATGAAATAGCAAAGATATATTTGTATTGCATAAGAAATGAATTTCGACAAAGTTACTGCCGAATGCATCGAAAATAAAAGTTGTCAATAAATTAACTTTGCATAAGTTTTCAATTACTCAAAAAATCTCAAATTAACTGTTAATTAAACTACGCCAAAATTGAAATTTCTCTCCTAATCTCATCGTTTTATCCTTTCCCTATTTTGAATGGGAAGTTGACCGAATAATAGGGACGACAACAGGTCAAAATACCTTATATTCACTCAGATTGGCCACCGGCTATGTCTATTATCTACTATCTTCCATACATTGCTAGCATTCGTTAGGTTGGAAGACACCATTAAGACTGTGAAGTAGAAGGGAGAAATTTTAATATTAGAATTATAGAACATAACATATCTCTGTTTTTCAGAGTTTGCAAATCATTTAATTAAAAATGATAAAGTAGAAATGCTCCATCGAGTAAGTAAAAAAGGAATTAAATGTAAATATCATTAACAATAATCGATTTTTAGTAAATAACATTTTCAATAAGACAGGTGGTTCACCACTATTAAATCTATTTCCCTTGGTATTTCATCTCCACACTAGTAATTAATTTTGTAATTATTACCATTATAGTGTCTTACCTGTCCCCACGTACAGTAGAAAGAAATAGTCCCACCTCACCCTTCATTTTACGTTGAGAATTATAATCATTGTATACCTTAGAAATAAATAACCTTGCGATGTTGTTAGTCTGAAGATGTTTCTTAAAGAAGAGAAACACGTGTCACATTTAGTAACGCAGCAACTGGAATAACAAAGATAATTTTATATTACACCATAAAGAGTTAATTTGCTGCATATTGGGAGCGAACATGGTGGATATAAATGTTAATTACGCTGATAAAATAGCCATATTTCCACATAAGTTTACGACGAATTAATACGTGTCTGACACGAATAGTATACATACTGTATGATAAATTAAAGTGGCGTTAAATAGTATAATGACATGAAAACTGCTTGGAAGTTTCGACCGGTCAAACGCATTCATCGTAATTATTTAATGAATGAAATCATTGCAATAAATATTATCTATTTCGTGCGGTGGGTATTGATTTGATACCGTGTAGGAGTTGAGTGGGCAAACAGCTTGCTGATTTAGTTGTCGTATTACGAAATCAAAGGTCTCAGTTAGAATCGTGTTTGAAATAACAATGTAAAACGAAAATAAGCGTGCACACATGGCGTGATTTTAAGATAGTGGCTGGGGTACGGGATTTGCCAATAAGCTGAAAATTTTTGAGTTTATTTTTGTAATAATGTTAACATTGCGGTGAGCATATTGCGTGCGTTATATTTTGAATGAAGTATTTAAAACTAATATGCACACCATTCGACAAATAATTTTGTTTCAGTTATCATAGAAAAACTAATGGATAACGATGATAAATTAAATATATGCGTACTTTGTAATGCACCAGATGGCGCTCCTCGTTCGTACAAAACGATTGTCATACTGTGTTACGAGTAGTCAGTATCAGTATTTTATAAAATTAATATGAATTGAAAACTCCCGAGTACTGAAGGGTCGGTTAATTTCTTTCGGCCTATGTACACTGGCCGCTTTCGAAATACTAATAAATAGGGTTGTTATTGAATTTGAAATTAACGACATTACGAATTGAAACGCACCATTGCAATTTCGCCGCCTATTTTTCTTGATGGGAGATGATTCGAGTCTAGTTCTGAGCACAGTTCGAGGCTGGATCGCTCCAAGCACGATTGGGCCGTGTCAGAATGTATCCCGATTCTTAAGATTAGTAATACTGCGTATTATACATTCTATTTAAGTGTTAAAATAAAATATAGATACACTTTCCATTACCCACATTTTATTTAGATTGCTTCCAAATTATTAAATTGATTAAACAATTCCACGAACCATTTTGAAACAGTCATATGTAAAAATAGGAACCGTTCAATAATATTTTAATGATCTTTGCTAATGTAAGACCTATACGTATTTCAATAATCAAAAGGACCTGACCGCAATTCGATAAAGAAGTTCAATTCCTGTATGCGGTTTAGGTAATTTCTTTATAAACTTCGTTTCCTGTCATTTCAATTCTAGAAATAAAATAATTACGTACTTCAACCGGTTGATTCATGACGTAGAAATGTTATCATTAAATGCATATTCACTCCCAATTAAGAAGTTACCAAAACTCATCAACTCTTTCTCAATTGGGGGAACAATCACATGAGATCATTTGTGTGCCCAAACATACAAGTCAAAATCTCTCAAAACTTATAGTTATTAAATTATTAAATTGATTTAACAATTCCAATTCCAATCAAACGGTTTATAAACACACAAAATAATATTCTTTAAATACTGCGGGGAATAAATATATAATATAAAATTAATATTGATAACTTAGTTATTCCACTTGGTTTACCACTAATGGGACGCGTTTCGCCTCTTTAAGAAGCATCTTCAGACTGTACATTCTTCTTTAAACCAAGAGGAATAACTAAGTTATTAGTGCCTGTTCTGTAACATATTGGACGTTTCTATTGTTAAATTCTGTGTTAAAATAAATGAAAAAATGTCACCAGATAGAAAACCTGTCTCGTGGAAATCTTGTAATATTGACTTAAGAGATTGTTCTCTCGCCCATCCATATAAAATCAGTTATCAAATTAAGCTGACGATATAAGTATTGTATCAAACAAAACGATTTTACTTTCCACGGCAATACTAATTAAATATCAATTTATTACTGTCTACACTAGGTATTATATGTATATAATCGCTAATACAAAGCTCTTACGAGTTAACTAGGGTCTTCGGTGAAAGGTCAGAGAGGTCAATTTGATGTCCTACAAAGGAAATAGTGGCAGGCCATATGGCGAAGACTCATGCAATGGCGTCCACAGTACGTCTTTCTGCTAATTAAGGAGTGCAAAAACCAGAAGTTTTGGTAGAAAGCAACGATTGAACGTTAGTTTTAACTATATCTATGATGGGGCTTATGAGTGTCCAATAGGAAAAGAGAGTTAAGTCTAATATTGGTACTTTTCAGGGGATTTAAAAAATGTGATGTTTAAACATGAACTTTACCAAGTCAGCAGTATTGATTCGACTCTTCCTTTTTATATTATATGCATGTATGTAATGTAGTTATTTTGGAATATTTAACTCGTTTTAAAATTAACTTGGCTTAACTCCCTTTTCCTTTCGCACACAGAAGTTATATTGTCATTTTTTCGGAAATAATTATTATACTCAGTGTTAAGACATATAACAGAAAAAAATTTACAGGTCGTCGGCTGAACTAGAAAACTGCGTATCTAAATTTCAGCAAAAGGTTTAGGAGAGTTTTAATAATTATTCATATAACATACCTGTGTGCAAAACGAAAAGGGAGTTTAAAATTGGTATTTTCAGGAGAGACAAAACAAGATTGTCAAGTCGTGTTTTAAAATGAATTTTATCAATTCAGCAGCATTGATTTGACTCTTCCTTTTTATATTATATGCACGTATGTATTGTAGTTATTTTAGAATATTTTACTCATTTTTCAACCAACTTGACTTTTCCTTCCGTACATAGATATGTAGAATTCGTAGTATAACATCGGTTATAACTTAATTTACTGAGTTTTAAAACTGTCCTGAACATTTTGCTGAGATGTAATACGCAGTTTGCTAGTTAAGACGACGATATGTAATCGACATTGCACTATTAAAAATCGGCGTTGGCCCTTCTTATTGTTCGATATTTATTTTTCCAAAAAAGTACGAAGACTGTGACTTTGAGAAGTGGATGTCTTCATTATGCTATTTAAAAAATATATAACTATTACCACTTCACTGATTCTGAATTGAATATTGCGGAATTCTCGACTGTCACTAAATCGACGCTGAAGTAGAAGTCGCGCAGTTTCTCAGGAGGTAACGGAGTGGTGATTCAATGTAAATTGCAAGAAATAAGTGGCTACAAAGAGATGACCATATGTTCGCAAACTATTATTAACATTCTTAAGCGATGTCGGCACGACCTGCGAGAAAAGAAATTGCGTTCGCAGTGAAAGATGAGACCATATCATATTTTTTAGTCATATAAGTGACATAAAACTATTTTTATAGTATTTTTCCTTTCTATTTATAATGTCAACAGTGACTTGCGTACTTCGAATGATATATAAAAATAGTTTGGGTTTCTTTTATTATATTCTGAAACTATATAAAATATTCTAAATAAACATTTAAGTTTCTCTATCCGGGAAATGATTTCCATATCTTCTGCACACACATTTTTTTACCATGTCCGCTTTCAATCAGAAGCATATGGTCTCCTAATGGATGTATCTCAACTGAATTTTTCTACGATAACCGCTTGTTGCTCAGTTGCTCAACCTCGCTTTTTCGAAGAGAGTAGGGATAGAAGGACAGGGCAAGGACAGGACTAGTGGTTAGCTAATAGCTCTCGTTAAGCCCCGTTTTTAAGATCGGATGGGTGTGGGAGGGAATTTTGAGAACATATACAGAGGTAGATAAAACGACAAGCAGAATTTTCAAATGATACCAGGGAACAGAAATGTCGAGCAAGTAGGTGATATTTGATGTAATTGTGTGGCACAGGAGTGCTGTTAGAATTTGAAATCTTGAACATTTTAATATGTTCTAAGGATTTATTTATGATTTGGATTTTTTTTAATATCATAACAATTAATAATGCAGTCGTGATCGCCCGTTGGTCTGCCCTGATTGCGATATTTAATATCATACAGGTTATGTTTTGCATAACAACACTTTTCGAATAACGTAGATCAGCAATATTTGCCAAGTATTTAAGCATTTCTCTGCCCAGCCGGTATAACAAAATTTCAAGAATTAATTAGGCAGTGATACTATTAAAATAGAATTTCAGTGATAATATGAAAGTAGAATTTAATATTGTTTGAATTTTTTCTTATCGGGTTATGCGTGTATATACGGGGTGGGCTTGTGGGGTCCAACTTTTAATTGCGTATATCGACGTAACCGGCAACGAACAGATTCAATAATTATTAAAAAAAATATATTTAAACAAATTTTATTTCCTAATCGTGCAAAATATAAATCGACTAGTGCAGTGTCTGCCAAACTGTGTGCCGCGATAAATGATGACAAATAAAAACTGTGAATAAGACAAATTAAAAGCCCACAGCTAAGACGCTTCGGTTTTTCAGATAGGTTTTTGTAAGTGAAATAAAAAAAAAGTGTAGCTAAGATGGTAGATGAGAAGTTAAGTGTTTTGTTTTATCAAATTTAGAGAGGTATTTTGACAATTCTTTCTGAAAATCAATTGCATTATTTTCACTGATAAGAAATTTACCTCTGTATACCTACACTAAGATTTTCTTTATTCACTTTTAAGGTGTTAGCTGTCAATTCTTGGTGAAAAAACATTGATTTTAAAAAATAAAACACAATTCATTTGTACTACTTCCACATATTTATAATGATCATGCTTTCAGTTGATAATGCTCGTGATGAGCGAAACCGGTCCTGATCATTATAAATATGTGGAAGTAGTACGAATGAATTGTTTTATTTAAAAAAAAAAAAACATTTCTTTATTCATAATAATGTATTAATACAGTACATTACTTTTTTAAGTCATTTTAATTTGCTGTACCGCGGAACAAATCCAAGCCATGTTATAAACAAAAAGTAATATTTTTTTTTATCGTAATGTATACACATATTTTTTCCTGTGAGATCATATTTGACAACTAAACATGCATCTTCCTTCACGAGCACGATTCTTCCAATGTCAACCAAGTAAAGTATTTATTTTACCTTATACGGCCATACTCTAGTAATAGCCATTATATTATGTATGCCCATTTCGAGATACAACAGCTTACTATACACAAAACAGTGTCATTTCATAACTATGGATGAATATAAAGTAGCGAAATGTTGCCAGCAATCTGGACAATAGATCCCCTGACAGCTAGATAAACAAACGGAATTTGAATTCAACGCAAATTGACGCGACGAACACGATTTATGGAAATTATTTAAAATCAAATAGCAATACATAGTGCTGAGAGATAAAGTGTTACTTTACATCAGCCATACTCAACCTGCGACCTACGGGACGCATGCAAGCTTTTATGTGCGGCCCAATACTAAAATATCTTGCATTTTAAATTTTGAATATCATTAGATACATATTTCAGGACTTACGTTGTGTCAAGAATTGTTTGTTGCTTATAGAAAATCCATGGCACCTAGAAACAGCAACTATAGCACAAGTAGTTGCATTGGGATATGATTATGCAAAGCTCTTTGATGAATTTATTGAGTTTAAGAACGATACTAATCTGAAAGCTATTTTTCAAGGAAAGAAAGAGGAAAGGAGTAGATCGATTTTTGCAAATTAGTCCCTGAAAAATACAATCCTGTACAAAAATGTGCCTTCCTGCTGTTACGTTGTTTGTTGTACGCGAAAAACGTATGCAGAAGTTGACTTATCGTTTCTCACCTTGATGACGTATTGAGGGCAGTCATATCAGTATAATTTTGCGGCCCGCGTAACATAAGAAATATGCGTATAGAAAAAAAAGTTGCTCGAAGAAAAAAAAGTTGAGTATGGCTGCTTTATTAGACGAAATAAAGTTAAGACTGTGATTTTGAAAACGACGTTAGGTTCTTAAGAATTTAGTTTATAGAATAATTAACTGTTTCAAATTAGTTTCATAACCGATACGTATGCTTACTGTGAATCAATTCTCAGTTTTTTCGAATAGGTTGTTGTTATAGCGCACGCAATTATGCGATATTTTGTTGACATGAAGTGATAAAAGTCTCATACTTAAGCTCACTTCGAGTATGTACAAACTGGACATGACCTTATAACGCTACATTAATGGACAACTCTTCTGCAATACTTAGCTCACTGGGAAACATATAAGCACTAAAGTCATCTTCAATTATGGTATCCATTATTCAAAGATTGATAACGGGGTCTAAGAATTTGGTAAATTTTTTATATGCTATATACATGCTTACAATGATATAAATTCTAAGATTCATAAAATAGCTTGCCGTTTTAAAACACGCAATTATGCTGTACTTTTTTGGTATGACGTGTAGCAACGGAACGGCTGATCTCCAACCACATTTACGGCACAATTCACGTATGTACAAACTCGACCGGGCCTCATAACGATATAGTAAACTATGTACATCTCTTCTAAGATAAGAAGGGCACTGGGTAATAAATACAACTGTGATTATCTATTGTGATTCCAGCGGCAAGCAGGCATTTGTTAGATAATATAACCATATCAAGATCAATGTAATGTGTATGACAAACAAGATAATTCCCCGGATCGAAGAGAGGCGAGCGGCTGGTTATCCGGAGTCCTGGAAGGGCTGATCTCAGACAAACACCATTTCAGATCCGGTTTAAAACTACTTTATTATCCATTCTTAACACATTTTGTTCTCTCATAACATTTAAATTACGTAATGGATACACAACTTAGGCAAAGGAAAAACTTATGCTTTGAAATTTATTGGTTTTGCGTGAAGTCATACATCTGTGTAAATATTTACGCTGGGCCGAGCCTATTTCGGACTTGACAGAATGCGATGAGAGATTCTACGTTGAATTTCGCTCAACTCATATAATCTAGATACCGATTCGATTGATTACAATTAGATATTTGTTATAATACAAATGCGTCCAGAATAAAATGGCGACGATGGACCTGGTTTGGACATGTGCTGTGGATGCCTATGAGTCCTGTATGTCGCTTTTACCAAGCGGATGGATTCCCTGGCCCTTCCAGGCCGCTGATGACCATTCATAGGATATATTTGGCGGAGAAACGGGACGTCGGGATGACCTGGGAGGAAGCAAGAAGACTGGCGGGGGACAAAGAATCTTGGAGCGACTGTTTAGTGGCTATACGCTCCGAGTAAGGAGCGGATATTTAAAAAACCTTAACTTAACCCTCCAGAGACGAGTGTGACCATATGGTTACAGTGAACACCATCGCCCATCTATCCTAATATTTATCCCATCTCTTGCTAAATATCGCTGCCTTCACTCAATTTCGGTTAAAAATGATATTTACGTCAGTTTTGCACCACCTGTTTTCGCGCCGATATTTACTAAAAACACGCACGATTTTTAAAAGTTATTGCCTAACCTTCTTTTAAGTAATTCATGAGGTAAATTTACATGCTTATATAAAAACTGCGATGCCCGTTTTAGGAAGTTTGTAGATTGAATTCGCTATCTAGACTTAAGAATAACGAAGATATGACACATTGTTGCATTTGGACATCCCTGAATAATCGTTTGACGGGAAGTATCCGAGACGTGACCGTCGCTAAGGCGAATCGATTCCTAACCAACGGATATCCACAAATGTCACATTATTTAAATAAGAATATTCACTTGTTTATCTGCTATGTCGACACGTCGTTGTGGTGGCCAAGATTAACACTATAATCCCGTCCCAATTTAGGTGAAACTATTCCGTGTGCCCGGCTTAGTTTTGAAGAATAGCATTTTTTCTCAAGAGAATTATAAAAGTACTATGAAACAACTTAGTCAAATCAAATGACAATTTTTATGATTGCGTGAAATAAAATAACAATTCTATTTTGAATGATATTATTGCCGGTACATATTCCACTTTATGAAGAGCCATGTACTGTGACAATTTTTGCCCATGCAGCGGTCTTAAACTTTTTTTGATTGGAGCCTACGTTGAGGTTCTATTGGTATCAATATATCGAAAGTGTTTTGTCTAATTGATGTAGCCCTCAAAATTGAAAATTTTCAGGAAAGTCAAACCTGTTTTATCGAAAAAAAATATACGGTGAATTGCGTTGTGCATCTTTGAAATGGACTCGAGATTATACGTAGAGATTTCATCACTAACGACTCAGATTTTGCCTTTCAAACTCGTCAGTTTGAGTTCATTCGTGTGCTCGAATGCCTGAAGATGTCGATAGACGAAGCCCGGGTCGCTAGTGATAGAATACATGGAAATGGACAAAAGCTCGACAATTCAAATTTAATATTTAAATTTCATCAAGCACCCTAAGCCGATATCTTAAATTAAATGGTGAGTTGCGTTATGAATCTTTGAAATACACTCCTATAAACTGTCATGTTTGCAGATACGGGATTATGCTTAGGGAGTGTCGATATAATAGTGGCTTGCATCAAGTGGCCGGGTCAGAAATTTCAAACCTAAAACCAATGTAAAATGATGTTTCCCTTCCAAAGAGTGGTCAGTTTACTTTTCTAATTTGCATCATTTGGCCGAGACCTGCTCTGTCGTCTTTAAAATGAGATCCAATCATTAACTCATTTGCGTATTTTTTTAGGGGTACATCAAACACAGTCGAAATTTAGTTATGTACCCCGACATCTTGCTTATTGGAAGATCTGCAGTACCAATTCCATGTGGACTCGGTGCCTTCCAAAATACAAGTGGATGCAACAAATGCGTAATGATAAAATTAGTCACTAATTTTGCCGAAAATAACGATTTGAATACCTGTTATTATGGTTATCACGAGTTTTTATAATATATGTCTCAAATACCACAACAATTGACTGAATTTGAAAGATTACAACATCACGTGAAAACACGATTCCGAGATTCAACGTATGGTTAGCTTGTCATGTGAAAACACGACTACGGGGCTCAACGTGTTAAAAGCGTTGGCCTGCGGTTAGAGAAGGTTATTGGATTTAAAATAAATAACTATGTAAATCCTTTCAAATATGCGATTATGGAAATGTTACCGGATATCGAAATAGACTGACTGCTGCCAAATTCAGAAGGGTTTTAATGAGATGAAACCGATGACGTGAAGATGAATCGTTGAAGCTTACCTGACACATAACAAAAGAAAAACAATGTGAGTACATACTGGTATTTAATAACAAAAAAAAATGTTACAGTACGATAATATCAACCGAAACCAATCAACAAATTTGTTGGAAGTAGTATTAGAATTCAACATACCGTCGTTTCCATTGCAAAATTGTATATCTGCAAACGCGTTTTCGACTTTTTGTGTAACCCAAGTAATACTGCAAAAATCACCCTTACGTGCATGAAAAAAACATAACTGACATTATGATTCAGTATATAAATTTCATATCAATTAAGTTGTTTTATTTTTGTTTTAATTAGATAAAGTTATTTTTCAAACTGTTTCAAGGGTCCAAACCGTTGAAAAATTTAGATTTTACAGGTATACAATTTCAATCATTAATTTTCAATATTAATCGAATGCAATTAATAATAATAAAATAATCAAATAAAAAATATTTTGGTTTTGCAGCTAAGGCAATGCGCATCTGTTATTTTCGAAATGTTTGCACCACGTAAACACGAGAAGAAAAGACACTCATGCCCGAGATCGCGTATACCAAATTGATGAAATCATCATTTGATATCGATTATTTCAAGAATTGACATACAATCATTAATTTTATTTAAAAAAAATATTGTTCGATATTTAACGTCAATTATGAAAATTACGGCAGATTAATTAAGTAAAATAATAATATTATAACTAATGTCATCCATCGTTTGGCCATTGAAAACGTACGGCCTTTCTCCCAATGTATCTATTACATAATTTAAGACATCGGACCGAGGGTGCTTGATGGAATTTCAATATCAAATTTGGATTATTGAGATTTAGTACACTTCCATATATTTTGTCACTAACATGGAAGTGTACAAAATCTTAATAATCCAAATTTGTATGTATTATAAATTAATTTACTTTATACTTAGCCCTCAGTGCAGATCGAGTTTAACATACCTACTCTACGGTCATGACAAGGCAGAAAAAAGCTAAAAAAAGTTTATTTGTGAACTTATGATCGCTGCACCTTGTCCTGTCATTTAGTCGAGTCCGCCGGGTCAGTCAGCGTGAAGAATGGTATAGCTTCACTCAAACCACACTCCCTAATTTACATTTCAGCATCATAAGTATTTAATATTTTTACGGCGACAACTTGTCATGACGTATTCCTAATGTATTGTTCCCGAACGTGGTAAACACATACTAGTACAATAACGGTTTACTGTTTTAGAATAACTTTTACTTTTAAACTTATGATTTCCGATAGAGTAAGCCAGAGTCACTTTCGGTTTCCGATGAAGTAGCGACACGTGGTATAAACTAAAAATTGTGTAAGTGATGGATCTAAAAACAAAGACAGCAGTTGATTTAAAATTAAAATTGATATCTTAGTTATTCCACTTGGCTGTGTTACTAAATGTAACGCGTTTCGCTTCTTTAAGAAGCATCTTCAGACTGTCTTAAAGAAGTGAAACGCGTTACATTTAGTAACATAACCAGTGGAATAACTAAATTATCAATATAATTTAAGACATCGACTGAGGGTGCTTGATGAAATTTCAATATCAAATTTGAATTATTGAGATTTTGTACACTTCCATGTATTTTGTCACTAACGACCCGGGTTTCGCCTTTCGGCATCTTCAGGCATTCGAGCGCACGAATGGACTCGAATTGACAGACAGTAAATAGTGTCTAACGTTTATATAGAAGATACAACTACGACAAATATTATTTACGAGATAAATTATTATAAGTCTAGGATCCATACTGATACCTGGGTTAAAATTTCGAGAATCGCTTTAATCCTTATTTTGTAAACAACGCATTAACAGAGTGGCGAATTGCCGCTTTCCGACTGATATTAGAATTATCAGTGATTTTACAATTATAATAGTTACTTTTAAGGTGTTAACTGTCAGTTCAGTTGATAATGCTCGTGATGAGCGAAACCGGTCCTGATCATTATAAATATGTGGAAGTAGTACAAACAAATTGTGTTTTATTTAAAAAAAAAAAAAATTATAATAGTATTGTGGGTTTCGACGGGATGCAATTCGACGAAAGAGTAAATATATACAATCATTCCACATTCAGTGGCATATGTTAGGTGATTCAACGTATAGGATACAGCAACGGGGAGTTTGGAAGATTCAGCTCGAATGCCTGAAGATGCCGAAAGGCGAAACCCGGGTCGTTAGTGACAAAATACATGGAAGTGTACAAAATCTCAATAATCCAAATTTAATATTGAAATTCCATCAAGCACCCTCAGTCGATGTCTTAAATTATACTTAAATTATATAAAATCGTTATATTTAGAAAACGATGTAAATAAAATTGAAATAGTCTAATTTATTGATTTGCCAACATTTATTTACATAGGATTATAAAAACTGCCGTTTCAAGAGCCCTCAAGAATACTAACGATCAACGATCGGTGATGTACCATTATGAAGATTTGTCTATGCTTTATTACTGTACTGAAGATAATAGTTAGCACAATAACAATAAATTATGATTTATTGAAATATTGATTACTAATCTTAAGCTTATGGAAACTAAAATAGAATGGAAAAACAACGCATTTAGTACGGATACGAACCTTCAGAAGAAATATTTTAACCGTATACTTGTTTATACATATATCAGTTGTTCAAATTCTCGTTTCAATGAAATATGGGAAAAATCATGAGTTTAGGGAGTTGTTTGAACGTTCGCTAATTATCAAGATAATGTATTTAATAAGGGTTTGCGATAATGCGGGAATGCAAACATAGAAGTATCCATGTTGTGAATGGAATCCTAGAGCGCCATATTTCTGTCACGGCCATACCCTATTTTTTGCAATAAGGATAATATCGATATAAAACTCAATTGTTTTATCTATTTTTTGTGTAACTATGTGTGACACAAGTTTCCATTCTTTGAGAATAAGTGTTTGTAAGTAAGTTTGAGTTAATTTATTGCAATCGAAAAAATATATAATTAGTAGATAGTGATTCAATTTACTCAATAAGTGGTGAACAGACATGGGTAGGGTAACTCCCCGCAGTCGCCTCCGTGGTGCAAACGTCGTTGGAAACGGTTACGGATGTCTCGGGTTCAAGTCCCGGTGCGGACAGTTTCATAAATAGATTTTTTGATCGATTTCTGTATGTAGGTATAAATGTTTGCGATGTATAAATTCGCTCGCACCCATCTGAACTTAAAAACTAACCACTAATCCTGTCCTAGCCCTAATCTCTTCGAAAAATACAGGTTGAGCAACCGCGTAACATGCAGTTCTCGTAGAAAACTTGTGTTGAGATACCTCCATTAGGAGGCGATGTCTCAACTGGACAAAAAATGTAAATCAACTAAGGGGTAGGGGAGCACTTATGATAGTATTGTATTTACATAATTTATTATAATATGTCGACCTCTGAGGTGAATAGGTGAAGAGCATTAAGCCAGCGGTCAGATTGGCCTGGGATTAATTTTAGATTTTGGACATGGACATGGACATGGGTGTTTGTGATGCCTTTTCTCCTCGAGTTAATCTCGAGTGACTCATATCTTATTTGATTTGAAATACCAACCAAATTATTGTAATTAACGAATCGCTAATGCTCGATCGGGAAACTATATTTTCAGGTGCTCTGCCTCACGACCGATCTCGGCTGGGAGTACGAAGATCCAACATAGTAATACAACGTGCACTGTGGGAGTGGGCGTCCACCATCGCTCGAAATAGCTCAGAAGCCCGCTCGTCTTTTACTACTGACCGATCCCAGATCTTGGCTCCGCACGAGACATCACAATTCGGAGAAACACGCTGGCGTTTAGACAGCGGCAGAAATGAATTACGACAATGTAAAGCACCATTGTTTATTGAGACCGGTTTCGCTGAGCTGGTAAGAATACTGGCAAAGAAAAAACAGCTCTTAATATTTTAATAACATGACGCGTAGTGAGTGATACATGCCGCTGCAGATTTGCGAAATGTGTTATTCGAGGAAAAGCTTTGTATTGTGCCAGAGCATTGCGTCGTGTTAGCGATAATTATAATAGTTATTAAAGGGAAAAGGATTGCATAAAAAGACACTTATATCAAGTCATCACTTCACATAACAGATTAACAAAATATGTGATTGTAAGAGAACACAGTCTGCAAGCGTGAGAATAATCAATTTCGATATTTGGAAAACACAATATGACGAGTGTAGTTTGAAGAAAATAAACATCAGTCTATCGACACTCGCCGAGCGTGAAATATCTACTCTGAACTGCATTATCGACACCATCATCATCCGTCCTACAGTTTGATAGCGTCATGCATTCAATATAAGTTTATCTCAACTCATTAGGACCTATCCAATAACAAATCATTTCTTCACTAAAATTTTGTACAAGTCTTCGGTGACTGCTCCTGAGACGCTCACGACAATCATTGTAAAGTGATGTACGCTGCCGTGTTACGGAATACGCCCAGTAAAGTATGTTAATCGGGAACGGATGGTGGCGGGTACAATGCTTTTTTTTCAATTACATCTTACATCAAAATAAGAATTTCGTTATCCTTGAGAATGTTTCTCATCATTGTTGAGGAATGGTTTGTTCTTCCCAAGTGTAGAACCAGCCTGCCAATATTGATGCCAGTGGGAAGAGCTTTAACAATGTTCAACGGTATTGCTAACGGTGACATATTCCGCGTAGACGTTAGCGAGTTCGGACGAGAACTATTTGAACTTATTATTATTAGATTAGGTTGATTTTCCTGACAATTTCCAATTATTATTTTAATCATGTTTTCAACGTTTTTTTTTACATCGCAACAGCCGTAAACTTATAATTAGTAATTTTTGTAACGTATATTTAAATTTACTACAAATAAAATGACTTAATTTATTTAATGCCAGGAGCAATGGTGAACTTGAAGACTCATTTCGAATATGAAACAAAATTAATTACTTTTTAAATACCACTTTTTATGTACGTATAAATTGTACATAATATTTTACTTCTTGCATGTTGGGGTAATAAAACAATCATCAATTTCTAACACGTTCGGCCCTGGAGCATATAAACCAATATTATTTCATTTACCCTGAAACGTATCCGCGATAAACGGGTGACACAATACGTTAGCTTGAATATTATGCGATTATAAAAAATTGTCATTATGAATAGCTGTGGTTAAAGTAATAATTAGAAATATTTCAAGTGTCGTCATTAATAATTATTAAAATAATCGGAAAAAACATGTCTTAGTACCATGTTGTCTTGACCGCATAAAATTGTCGCCTGTTATTATCGTAGTAACAGGGATATATTACGCATTTCAAAAGAATGTTATAATTATGGATAATAACAAATAGTATGAATAATGAAAATGATTTATGTAATTATTATATCGAGCGTATACTGACAGAACGCATTAAGTATGTTATTGATGATTATTTGTTTTAAATGGAAAAATGTAATCAATTTAACGCTGTACGTAATGATCGAACGCTTGAAGTCATAGGATATGTATTTGAACAAAAAAACAGTATGAAGTCATATCGCTATTTTTTTATTCTGGAAAAAAGCAACACCAAAGATACCAAATCTTATGATTTGTGTGCCAAAAAAAAGATTATCTCAGAACTTGTTTACATGCTTTCTGTCAGTATACGTATTTTCATACAATAGACATCATTTTTTATTATATTATTATATAAAATAAATATGAATCCTATAAAAATGAATAATACATAAAGGAATCACTTGGCACTGGGAGTTGACCACTGTTGTGAAACACGTAAAAAAAGTAATATTTATGGCTGTTGCCACGTGCACGTCTGTTTAATGTTTTCCCGCGTTGGCAACATCACTACAACTTGACAACACTTATGATTCAAAATAGCCATAAAAGCAAATTTCCATTAATCTATTTTTTAAAAGAAATTCTGTAAATGTATTCAAACCGGGGAGTTATGTTAACTTGAGATAACCTGATAATGATTGTCAGTAGTAAGTGTAGTAATTCTTTTAAGCGATTAATTTTTCTGAAATAGTGTATTTAAGAAATCATTGAAAATCGGATTTGGACACGTCCCTAATGGTTTTTTTTTAATATATAAAACAAATTTCTAACTGAATAGAAGAAATACGTTATTTGCGATATTTTAATTGTATACTTACCATGCATAATTATTTTTAGAATTGGTCTTGATAATACCTCAGACGGATATCATAATTGTACACTGGACTTTAATAGTTAATATTAATATTATTCACTTTCCAATAACAACGCAATCGGGTTCCAGCTCGTTAAATTCGGTTGAATTTGAAAGAGTTCTATTCTTGATATCTGTTCTAATTGATATTTTTGAAAATAGAAACAGCTTGTTTATTTGACGGGCTTTTCAATCGCGATGGCTGATTAACCCTTTCCTGCCACCAGTTCAAAATCATAGGTGGTCTTCTTAATGCGCGGATGTCCACACTAGTAAAGTACAATATTATTATTTCAGAATGGGTATTTTAAGAGACTTCCTAAATAATGGAGAAAATTTCATAATATTGAGTGTATAATCGAAAACTTTAGTCTTATACCGTGTAAATATTTTCTTAACTTTCTTAAAAAATATATATACAAATTACTTTGCGACTGCCACTAGGTATATCTTTAGTTATTTATACCATGTCAGCTCCAAATGTGGAGTATATGGATTCCTATTGTAGCATCGTTTTGTTTAATAATTTTAAAGATAACTGGTTAGACAGTTGTTCAATCTTTCTATACGGAAAGGGCAAGGAAAGAAGGGTGGAGTTAAAGAATGACAAGCGGTTAAGCTAATTATTTTAAAGTCCGGTTTTTAAAATAGGAAAAAGGGGTGATAAATGAAAACATCACCGACATCAATGCCTTTGGAAACCAATCAAAAAATTGATCGAAAAATTTACGAACTATTCCATTCCTTGATTCGAACCCGTGACCCCGCCAAGCACGTAGCCACGTTCAGGAGGGGAGAATATTGAGAAAAAAAGTATTGATTTATATAAAAAAAACTAAATATATGTATTAAAAAATAACATCAAAAGACAATACAAATAATTCTTTGGCAAAGAGACAGAAGCTATTATATCCTAAATCTCAACTTTACAGGGCTAGTATTTAAGTTTGTGATATGATTTTTGAAGTAATATAAAATATCACGATTGGTCACACTGAATTAGAGACGGCTTTATATATGGTTGACATGTCAGGCATGTTCATTTATTTTTTGCATATTTTGTGGATCGTGGAATAAAAACTCACTGAAGAAGAACACGTAAACCCTCTATTTTCGATGGCCAGCCTTCACATGTACAGGATCATTTAGAGCGTTAACGCGTTTATGGTATAGATCCGGTAAGCATTCAGGAGCTCACAGGACAGTCCGAAAATATTACCATAAGTGGACTGCCGGATATCGCTTGCGTACCACTGCTCCAGTTGCAACTCAAGTTTAAATTGATATCAATAACAAAGAAGATGACCGATATGTCAATTACTGATCTACGATATAAACATTTGCTGCTGGTAATTATGCCGCACAGCGCGTGGAATTCGTGCTCAGTTGCCCAACACATTAACTATGACAGTGGCAACGCACACACTGTGAGCTGTCACGTTCAATCTGCTAACTAAATAACAGACAATATAAATAAATTTATCGACGACCCTAATAGGAGAGTAAATAATACGTTTCGACACGGCATCACAGCTTGGGGAAATTAATGAGACATGTAATTTACATAAAATCATAATATACGGCATTTTGTATCTTCGGTGGAATGATTTATTTTGTTGGAGTAACACAATGAAAGGTGTTACTTGCATGTTTCTAATTGAAGACATCTGTAACATGTGATCATTTGAAATGAGCTCTCCTAACAGGATCGCTCGAGGATGACAGGATCCCTACCGCCAGGACAATCCTCACGAAAAACACCAGTTCTGTATCTAGGTTTTTTAAAATACAAAGAAGTTACAATTATTTACAGTTTGCAAGTTAAAACAGATTATTCGTAACAAAAATCATAATGTTAACGTTGCGTTTGGCAAATAAATAATAGACATCCCATCCGAACGATTGGATAGAACAAGGGATATTTTCTATGGATTCGGTGGCAACTTTGTGGAAATTCATTTTTAATATAAAATTAAAATTGCCAACTTTGTTATTCCACTGACTATCTCACTAACGTGACGCGTTTGTGACAAATCCAGTGGAATAACAAAGTTACTAATTGTATTTTTATATTAAGAACAAGGAATGTTTATGATACGCTGGGTGCACAGTTACGGCCGAGATTCATTTTTTTCCTTATTGTAATTTAACAGTTCTGACTGATCTAGGCAAACGACCTTTTGCCCCGGGGCGATGGAAATATTTCAAACGGTCACTTAAAATGATTTTATTATAACACGTTTTACATAAATGAAATGAAATTAAATTATATTTGTTTGCCAAAGAGGTAAAAAAATGAGTTTCCATAATTAAAAGCGTCTCAAGACACGGTTTTGGACACAGTGGAAAACTGGAATGTGTCGCATTATAAATTACAATCGGTTTAAAATTTGAATCGTTCACATTTTCCATACGTTTTCTCACTAAAGATTATGGCATCTCCAGGCATTCATTCGAGTACAAGGATGAAGCCGAACTGGCAGTAAATGAGCAGTTCGAATAATTAATGCACTGCCTAGAGAGCTGGATATTTTCAGCACTAAACTCTGGGCAATGTTCGCTAAATATTTGTTCCTTGTAAATTTATAATGTCTTGTTTTTTTGTATTTAATAATTTAAAAAAGTATTTTTATTTTCAGTATTGTTTTTATTAGTAGTATTGTTTTTATTAATTATTATTTTTTTACTGTTATTATGTTTGTCAAATGCATGGCGCATTGGCGTCAGCTGTAATGCCATGCATTTCAATTTTGAAAATTTGCAATAAATAAACATATCCTTCGTTTAGGAACTACATTGACATAATTAAAATTACAAATGATTTAATAATAATGAATTTTATTCTTGATTGGGAAAATAGTCGCATACAAAATTGCAAACCCATAATATTTTGTAATCTCAGATCATAAGAACGGATTATCATTAAAGTGTAATTGGGAAAAATAAAGCATAGAGACACCTACTGATTTCAAATTTGTGGGTTTTTTTAAGAGTTAATATCAGATGGCGTATTATTGTGACACTTGAATTATTTTGATTGCTGGAAGTAGTATTTTTTTATTATTTTACGAACTCATCACTCTTAAGGATACAATAAGGCGGAGTTAAGGAGATTGAGTAATTTGATATTGAAAATCTATTAAGCACCCTCAGTCGACGTCCTAAATTATCTTATATATAATAGCCCAGACCGCTCTGTAGACGCTTTATTATTATCAAATATCACATGTAGGTATGAAATTTTCTCATGACGTAAGCGTTGGCGGTGTAAACAATGCACACACAGTTCCGACCTACTAGCTACCTTAGACATTCAGTATTTCAATTTCAATCCGTCTATGACGGATACGGTTATACTACTTTGACATATTGTGTCATCGGCGTACTGAGTTATTTTGTTGGAGTAATGTAACGTAATAAAAAGTGTTACTTGCATGTTTATAATTTTTGAAGAAATCTATATTTCATCATTATATCAGAATCTCTTTCACTAAATTGCTTAAATTATCGGGTGGCTTGATTCCAATGTTCAATATTTTGATAATTTCAAATCATCAATTAAATTTCGTAAATAATTAATTGTTGTTGTTGCATGAAAATTTACTTAAAGCTGCTGTAAAAAGTAGCATGCTGTAAAACATATTTACTAAATTTTCTTTTGAAATACCGAAGTGCTTCATTCTACGTCATATCTGGTACCAAAGGGAGTGAAACCTGGCAGCAAATACCTAGTGTATTATGAACGACAACACTGAAATGCATTTAGGTCGCGTTAGGCTAAATACGCATTGCTTTTACCAGACAACCAAAGGTTAACTGCTTCCGCCTTGTCCCAGGATATAGGCGTCGGATTTACTTGCCATTATACAATGTACACTGATGGCGTCGAATTAGGAAAAATGTTAGGTGCGGGTTGGCGAAACAAGGTCTTTTGTGTGAAGTAGGTCATAGTGAAGATGGGGCCGGGCTGCCCGCACCCAAAAAGCAAGGCCGGGGATGTCCCATCAATTCGGTATTCATTCGGTAGGTTGATTTGAACTGTGTCACTTTGATCAACCGATACAAATGGGAAATTTCACAAATTAATATCCGATCGCCTTGGCCGAGCGAGAACACTGTAGGCAAGAGGTTGTCAATTTTTTAATACATATTACATGCCATCCACCTTTGTAACTCTTTTTGCTGAACCATGTCCGCTACAAATGTGAAGCATATGAATTACGAATAGAATATTTCAACCGACGTTTTTCTCGGGAAATGATTTTTACTCTTTTAAAGCAGATGGTGTTTTATTTTTAAAAATATAGTGCCTTTCCACCAACACTTGACAGTTGCTCAACCTGTCTATCGAAGTGAGTAGGGATAAAATGTTAGAGCTAGGACAGGATTACTGGTTAGCTATCTGCTCTTGCTATTCTCCGTTTTTAGGATCGGATTGGTTTTTAGACACCACAAACATCCATACTTTCGAAACTATCAATTGAAAAATTAATTTACGAAAGTGGCCGTAATGGGATTCGAACTCTTGGGATCCGCAACTGAAGCCAACGACGTAGACCACTGCACCACGGACCTTTGTACATTCGGTTTGGTAGGGCGAGTGTTCCTAAGTCACCAGTGGTCGGCTTTTTGAGCTTAAAACTTAAATAGTCCATAAAATAATGAAAAAGTGGATCCATAAAAAAAAACCGATTTTTTAAAATTCGTGTAGGTAGGTAGTCTTGCCACTTTCCAATGTATATCTGCACCAAACTGACCTATATGATGCAATATGCAATTAAAAAAAGCACATTTTTACTTCGCAAGTTTCGACAAATTCATCTCGTACGGGGATCGCTAACAAAATATACTTTATATTGTCATGCTTTGCGTTATTATGTTTTTTATTGTTCTATCTACTGTCAGTTAATTCGTTGGTGATATTTATGAAGTTTCACTAGGCAACGAAAGGCCGACCATTAGATTTTGCGGGCCAACCACTGGGAGAATTGGCATTTTTTGTAAACTTCTATTATTTTATGCTTGGTCCGATAATATTTGGTCCGATATATTTTATTTGGTTACATCTCTGTTTAATGGAATAACAGCGAAAAAAATATGTATTTATCATTCATTGACTCAAAATCACTTTTCAAATACACCTGTCGTTTAACTTGCCCAAAACACTTGCGAAATAACCCTACCGAAGGCGCGATTATACCCGGGTAAAAGCCTAGTATTTTCCCGGCCTCCTATCACTGGTCAAGATACTGCGTAAATGTAGTGCTTTTCGTATTGCGTAGGAGTCATTAAAGTTTGCATGGGCGTAATTAATTTATTACAGTGTTAGGTTGTCTAGCAATAGCAATTACTTATCACGCACAATTTTGACACACGTCAAAGGTTGTTAGGCAAAATAACAGTGCAGACTACGCCTGCGACACTATGAATATATTATGTAAAACGTTTTTCGAAAAACAAACTGTCATTATGATTATGTATATTACTATCTCTAAAGCAATTTAGTGGAAAGTGAAGGAATTTACTTAATAGCATGGCTATTTGTGAATTAATTTATATTACACGTGTCAGTAAATTAATAAAAAACAATGATTGAAATATGAAATAAAAATTAAAAAGAGTTTAAAAATAATTCATAAATATTCATTAGCAGAAATAACAAATAAGAAAATTTTGCAATCATTTATTTCATCTTAAGAAGTCCTTAACACATTAATTTGGATTATATATTATTATTAAAAAAAAATTATCATTGTTCTTGAACCAATTGTTTGATAAACCTTGTAATTTTTAACACTCAATTTCATATAAATTTGTTAAGATTTATATTCTATCAGTTGACAATGCTCACGATTAGCGAAAACGGTCGTGATCATTGTATAAATGTGAAAATATGTAGACAAAACAAATTATTTTATTTAAACAAAAATTCACGATATGTTTGAAGTGCTAGTAACCCTTTTATGGCAAATATTTGTAAATTCAAAACCAGATGACCAAAATGACCGATTGTCAATTATCTTGACGAGTAACGACCACGGCTCTTGTTCAAACATTTTAAATGTAATCTCATTCGGGTAAATATTCCAATTGTTCAATTTGTTCAAATATAATGCCTTTCCAGCAAGAATTCAAAGTAGTACACCTAAAAAGAGAAAAACTTTAATTAGTTTAACCGGTTGCGTACCGAGGTATTTTCAAGGTACCCCAAAAATTGGGGAATACTACTTATATTTTTTTAAGATTTTTTACGTGCATATTGATGGGTTGTTTTTCGTTTTTTTCCAATTTTCAGTTGAAAATTGAAAGATTTCAAAAAAAAATCAGGGTTGGCACAGCATATAATAATATGAGAAGACCCGGATCGAAGAGAAGCGGATGGCTGGTTATCGAACGTCCTGGAAGGGCTGGGATCTCAAACAAACACCATTTCAAAATCCGGTTCAACACTTATTTATTTATAATCGAAGATGCAGTGGTTTAAAACCACAATACACAAATATAATCTTAACACCTAAAATTGATTCTACATTTGCATTTACTTAACACATGAATTTACTTTAAGTTAAATGCAAGTGACGGGACAAACGATTTTAAATGAAGTCCAATTCAAAACAAACACAAACAATTCACAAAGTCACCGGTGCGGCCAGGGCCGGTGGCTAGCCAGGCTCGTCAGCTGGTAATCGAATATCCACACATAACATCAAAAAGGACTGCCGCCTCGTCGGAGCCACCCCTTTCCGTCAAAAATGGACTCGTCCAGCGAATGTCCCCGCCGGCTATTGAATGAGCGCCCTTCACGACAAGAATCGGGCCGACTTCTCCGAATCATTGTCGTTACCGCTGGGCGATTTCAGTTATGGACCCTAATGAAACTTTAACTTTAACAAAAAAAAACCAGGGTGTGTCAAATAATATCACATTTTTATACAAATTAACACGTTTTTTTCACGCAAAATTATATTATAAAGTTCTGGTTGCCATAAAACAGTCTTTTATATAAATAAATCGTCAAAATTCATCAGGACATCGGTCTATATCCCGATATGTCTCGAAATAAACTTATAAATGCATTTAGTCAGAATAAAAAAAAAGTTTATGGAATGAATGTAAAAACATATAAATTTTGGCCATCTCATATACCCAAAGCAAAGATAAACAATGAATTTTAGACGATGGTCAAAAATCAAGATAATAATGTACTCCATGTGGTAGCAGCCCTTGCCTCATCATTGGATATCTTCTTTTTATGTAATATTCACGTGAATTTGTTATTTTTTAACTTTTATACTAGCTCTACATTGATGTCACTATGTTTTTTCACCATACTCCCATTAAAATCTTGTTGGAATACCATTTAGCGGTGTCCGCTTGGTATTCAAGTGGTTAATTGAAGAAAAAACTGAATTCGAATTATTGCACGCCAACAAATAATACGGCCACGAAATTAGCACTGACGTCAGCAATATTTTTTGCAATACAGATCAAAAGTAAATGAAGTCGGAAGGTTAAAAAAAGCAGTCGAGGATTAGTCATCAGTGAGTCGGATATCTTACTCACTGCCTTGATATGATGCATGCTTGTTCAGATCATTTTTTATATCAATCTTCATACAAGTTAGCGAGAGTAAATATTTGTTGATTTGACTGGTCTGTCACTCTACATGAGCATGCTGTGTAGTGAGTATAACGTATGAGATATTCCAATACAATACAGAGTTAATTCATTTTGTTGCTTGTGGTTACTAACGGTGATCATAATATGTCCTTTTTAGCAGTTGAAATGATAAATTGACTAAACTAAATGAAATGGCTTAAATTAGCCAGCGACGCAGCGACGGCGTTTGTTATATGCGCGTAAGTGTTCCGTGGCGCTGTTGGTAGCGTCGTTGGCTACGGTTACGGATGTCTCGGGTTCAATTCCCGGTGCGGAAGGTTTTCATAAATTGATCTTTCAATCGATTCATGGATTTCTGTTCGTAATCTGGGTGTTCGTGATGTCTAAAACTCCCTCCCACCCATCCGATCCTCACGAGGCGTAGCGAGAGCGATTAACTAGTCACTAGTTCTGTCCTATCCTTCTATCCCTACTCTCTTTGAAAAAAAGAGAGGTTGAGCAACTGAGTTACAAGTAGTTCTGATCGAAAAATTCTGTTAAGATACCTCAGATACCCAGATAGTAGGAGGCCATATGCGTATTGTATGGACTGGACTGTGTAAAAACACGTATTTAGTATGATTATACGTGCTTATTTTAACCATATGCGCTCCCTACCTGGATAATATGGCCACCACACAGTGCCTACAAGATTCTGTCCCCCGCCAGCCTTCTTGATTCCTTCCAGGTCATCCCAGCGTCTCGTAGGCCCGCCGAGTACATCCTATGGATGGTCATCAGTGGCCTTTCAGGGCGATGGAATCCTTGTGGTTGGTAGAAGAGACAGGCAGGATGCAGGCTCCCCTGTGGCATTTGCAGTACGTGTCCAAGACAGGTCCATTGTCATTTTTTTATGGACATAATAAGGGGTTGGTCCGTCCACTCTCTTACTTCCAAGTTCCCGTTTTTTCAGTATTGGTTTAACTGTTTTTATGCTCCCGTGAAAAATTCAGATTTTGAAATGGAAACGACGTTATAGTATATATCTATTATGTGGGTATTTTTTTGCTAGATTTTTAACAAAAAGTGAAATTACCGTTTTTTTGCTTTTGAAACCTCATATGGAGTATGATACAAAAACTTCCAGATCGCATGTAACATTTTTTGTTCTCCCTCATATTAAAAACATTAGACTTAAAATTGAAATCTCACGTGGCTAATATTTAAAATTTAAACGAACAGGTCCTGTAGTCAGCACTACGGCATCGTGATCATAATTCATAGCCGAGCAACGCGGAAGTCCCCGATTTCGGCATGACGTTTAATGTTGTGTAACACGCCAGACGTCCGGTGGCCTATTTATCTATTACTGGCAACCATTACCTCTACCCCACGTTTAGTGGGTACAAATTAGTCTGTTATCATTTTGTTTTCAAAGCACTTACTACTTTACCTGATCATTTTGATTTCGACTGCTTGATAAAGTAAAACGGTTTGTAGCTTTATTCTAATTTAGTAATGTTGATGGCACACTTAGCTGTACTCGAATCCATATTTTTTGCTTGCCATGTAGAATACAAACAAACACGATAGTGTGACCGAAAACGTCTCACCTTGACATGGACTCATTCATGAGCTTAACTGCAATTGGCTTGTGCACCGTTCGATGGTGTTGCCTTTTACATTTGTCTTTGTATAGAAAAGTCGGCTTCGAGGTGCAGTGGTTAACGTCGTTGGCTACGGTTACAGATGTCTCAGGTTCAAGTCCTCATCATAGGTTCGAAAACATGGATTTTTGTGATGTCTAAAATTCTTCCCACCCACCGATCCTAAAAACGTGCATAGCGATTAGCTAACCACAATTCCTATCCTTCAATCCCTACTCTCTACGAAAGAGTAACAAGCAGTTCTGTTAGAATACTTCTTTTAAGATACCCTCCATAAGGAGGCCATATTCTTCACACTGGGAGCAGACATGGTAACAAAAAATAACCTATAGCGATATAGTTTGCCTCTTAGATATAGAAGACATGTGTCACATTTAGTAACGCAGCCAGTGGTAAAACAAAGTTATCAACATTAATTATATATTAAAAATAAACTTTCACAAAATCCATTACGACTTTTATATGCTCAATATTGAGAGTAGACATTGTTAAAAATAAAAGTATACTTTATTAGCATAAATCAGCAAAAGAAGTCCCAGTGATAAAAAATCAGAAAATACATAGCTGAAGATTCGAAGGAACATTGGTATCCAGTGTTCACCTCATAACACTGTATACAGCGGTTTGTTTACGCAGTTATGCCTGAAGAACTCTGACAATATTATTTTTTCTTGTTTTCTTCTCTCGAGTAAAGCAATGCGATGAACAAATTCTTTGCAACGGCTGTGGAAACATAAACACGGCAGAGCAAATAAATTTATTGGCAAAACTCCTCTAATGTTTATTTACCCGCTCTTTCGATGAATTATTGCTTTCGTGAGGGGAGAAAATATCTCTACAAAAAGAACGAAGGAAAATTATCAGTGTGTTGAGATTTATGTCCGATAGAGATGTTAGTAGGAAATAAAAAACAATTTTTTTACGCTGACTTTTGTGAAACCTTTCAAAATATGAAAAACAGAAATTAAATTATTAATGTCCTGCCCTAGTCTTATATACCTGTGGTGACCATACGTCTTTTAATTTAGAATTTCTAAAACAGTTATTTGTAGACCAATAAACAATTGTGTATTGATACCAGAACTCAACGGATTGGCAAGCTTGGTATTTTTACAGGGTCAGAAAAAATATCGGTTTTTTCGATTCGGTTAAAACAAATTATTTTTAAAAATAGAAGACTACGGCCGTGCTGTAACACATAACCATTGGTTACGGAGCGTGGCGCGGAGGTATCATACAAGTACTGTAAAATGATCTTAATTATAGTAGAAAATATTTTTTAATACAAATAAAAACATTTAAAAATTAAGCACTCGGAGCTGAAGCGAAAATTGAAAAAAAAACATTATTTTTTTCGGAACCTAACCGATATAACTTTTTACTTTAACCGGAACCAATTTTCAAGCGAGATCATAATATAACAAGTGGACAACGACGTTGGTCACTCGACGACGCACCGGGCCAATTTATCTATATATAATAGCCCAGACCGGTCTGTAGGCGTAGACGTTTTATTATTATCACATACACGTTCACCTATGAAATTTTCTCTTGACTTAAACGTCCGCAGTATATATAAACATTACACACAGTTCCAAATTCCGAGGCAAACAAACAATCAGTCCGTCAGTAAGGAAACTAAAGAACAGCTACTCTATGACGGGTGTTCCACTGGTATAATATACTAGTATAATATAATAACGTGTTCTTCTCATTTTCAGTGGTATAAAAAGTCAATATTGGCGCTATTTTTTTTTATTACTGCACTCATCTCTCTTACTCCACTATTCCTATAGCCCGTCTTTAATAATTCTTTGATAATATAATATAATAATCAAAGAACTATTAAAAACTTGCTATAGGAATAGTGGAGTAAGGGAGATAAGTGCAGTTATAAAAAAAAATAGAGCCAATATTGACTTTTTATATCACTGCCAAAGAGAGGAATACGTTATTTTTTCTTCATGTACGTGATTTGTCAAAGTTTTTATCTGTGAACTTGTTCACTCACGGCAGTACAAGATACCCAATATCAGAGGAGAAAGACGGAATTGCGGATTGAGAGATGGGTACCCAAATAAAATCAGTATACGAAGCAATTGACCTGGTTCATTCAACTCATGAAACAAATATGCAGATGTTTAATGGACAATAATGAGATTAATGTAACTCAGCTTAGAACTGCGAATGGTCGTAAAACCACAATGCGCGGAAGTAAGAATAGAAGAAACTAGTCCAGTGGTATGAAATCGTTGGCTGTTATTATGTAGCCCTCAACCAATTCGGTGCTGACAGTAAGCCTAGTGTCCACATAAGTATAGTAGGCGCCGCTTATTGCGGCCACACTTGTCAAGTGAAGATTGATTATAATAAGCGACGATTCTAATAAACGAAACAGTTGATTACAATGTTTTAAAAGTTTGGATAATGTTGATTGCGGAATGCCTAATTTGACAGCCGCTTCTCTTTGAAAAGAATCTATTAAATTTGATTTATCGTAATTTTCAACAAGACGCACCATGTCATTTAAACTCAAATCGACTCTTCCCTTATTTGTCACGATAATATTAATTTAAAAAAAAAAAATACGCGCACGCACTTCAGAAACATTTTACAGATCGTGGAAGGTGATTGAATCAATTCGTCGCAAACGTATGCCGCATACGGGTTTGCAATGTTGGCGTCGCTATCGGTAAAATGGCAAAACTCGACAAAACGTTGTCGAAGTCATATAAAAGATTTTACACATTTGATTCGATAATGCGACTGATTTTAATAAACTCGACTCCGACTTCGTATTTTTGGTTTATATAAAGCGCATACAAATTTTAAGTTAAATAAATCAAATTATCAACCTACTCATTGTGGTTTTCCGAATAAAATTTGGTAATATATTGTAACTGATTACGATATGTCGCTAACTCATTATTTGGTTGGAAACTGACAAATGTATGAGTTACTAAAATGAGTCATTATTGATAATGCGATTGTTCTTTGAACCAGTGGATGAAGCGTTTGTTTAAGTGACTGACTTGAAGAGAATCACTGTAAGATCAACATAATTAATAAATACTTGTTTTTATATTGAGCGAAATGCCCTAATGAAGATTGAAGCCCCCCTTATCTAGTGACCTAGATTTTGGATAAAGTTATTTGAAGAAAATGTTTCATGTCATGAAAAGAAGAATAAATAAAAACACCTGCAGGGAACACAAGCAATCAATGCCCGGGAAAACAGTTTGATTTGCTAAAAGCTATGACTTGCATATTTTTACCGAATTAAGAAGCCTAACCAAGCACTAGAGAAGTCACTCTTTTCATATTTCGGGATTTCCCCTTGTAATATAGACTTCATGACTTAGGTTCAGACATTGTCGTCATTTTTGCTGATTATTTGTGTGTCAATTGTATACAGTTAGATAACATATTGTGCAAGTGAGCAACGACTGTTAAGTAATGATTGCATATGATTCCGATCATAAGATTTAATTTGCATTACTTAGTACTTAGTCGAACTGCATAGTAATAAGGTAAAAAATAGCAAAGTATTTGACCAGTTTCGCTATCGCGAAATGAGCTAAACCGGTTCAATTTATTTATAGATGGAAAGTTATTATATTCATAAAAATAAAACACAGTTTGATGAAATAATCAGGATCGGTTTTGTTCATTTTATAAAACTATGGATACGAATAAGTTTTCATTTCTAATTCTTATTTAAAACAAGGTTTTAAAAAGGAATTTTATGATCAATGTAAATGTAATCGTGTGTTTCGTCAGAAGGTACGTCTGGCAAAACATGCACACTGTGAAAAAGAAAGAAAAGCTCGAAAAAATAAACATTTTTTAAGCAACAAATGGGAATTGAGTTGAGGGAATTTTATTTATATTAAATAGGGTCATTTCGATAGTGGTCGGCCAGTTAAGCGACAGGTGTACTTTCAAAAGGGATTTTGAGTCAATGAATGATAAATACATATTTTTTCGCTGTGATTAAATTATGCAGGGATTACGAAATGTAACCAACTAAAAATAATAGAAGTCTACAAAAAAATGCCAATTCCCCCAGTGGCCGGCCCCAAAATCCAATGACCGGCCTTTACTTTTACCCGGTGAACGAATTTACTGAGGGTAGACATAACAATAAAAAACATAATGATACAAAGCATGACAATATAAAGTATGTTTTGTTAGCGATCTCCATAGAACATGAATTTGTAAAAACTTAAAATGTGCTTTTTTAATTGCGTATTGCATCATATAGGTCAGTATAGTGTAGACATACATGGCAAGTGGCAAGGCTACGTACACGATTAAAAAAATCTGTTTTTTTAAATGTATCTACTATTATTTAAGTTTTAAGCTAGAAAGGTCGACCACTGGCGACGGCTGATTTTAGGAACACTCGCCCTATACAATGTACTATGATGAATATGTAATTTCCACTCAGACTGCTTCTGAAGGAGATATCATGCTGAAGCGTATGCTATTAATTAGTTAAGACACACATAAAAGATTTGATTGAAATTTTTATAAGTTAAAATTCCATACCATACACTCGTAAGCAATAAATCAATACTAGTGGATCGTCTTATTTTTTTTTATTTTACCACACACCAAAGAAGCGCAAGGATACTTCAGAAAGAAAAATTGGTTTTGAGATTAACTTTTACTCCCCACTTGAATATACGATAAAAGCTTTCGGCGTTTCTATTTCATCCACGCGAAAAGCTACTACTATATAGTAAAAGCCTGCTAGCAGGAAAGTTGCAACAGTTCAGTGGTATTTATGGTATTTTCCAAGATTTCAACATCTATTTTAAAAAATAAAACACAATTCATTTGTACTACTTCCACATATTTATAATGATCAGGACAGGTTTCGCTCATCACGATCATTATCAACTGATAAAAATACAAACATAACAGGCCTATTTATATAAAATTGAGTGTAAAAATGAAGGTATATAAAACTGATGGTTCATGAACTAAGACAAGAAATCACTGACTAGCAAACAAATTATACATAAATCAAATAAAATAGTCTACAATTAAAATGCTATGGACCTTTTACAAATCAATAAATACTAATTTGAAATCACAAATATAGCTACATTAAAAGTCAATTAGCTGAGCAAATTTTTTTAATGACATTACTTATGCAATAAGCAATAGTGGATTGGGAAAATTATAAGAAAAAATTGGTTAACCATTTAAAAACAATTAAATATTAAGTATTTAATTAATATTAACAGTAAACAGCCATCCTAAATGGAGAACGCAGAGTAGCTATGAGTATCCATCAAAAATCATTATACATATGTGGAAGTAGCACAAATTAATTGTGTTTTATTTTTTAAAATATAATGTCTTTCCACCAAGAATTGACAGCTAACTTAAAAGTGATTTCTACATCTCTTCAAACCCAGACTATTTAATTTCATTTATGTGTAATTTGAATGATTATCTGTAAGTTTGTGATGTACATGGAAATTGTTAACAAGAAAATTTATATCAATAGTATATATAATATTAAATTTGATCACTTAGTCATTCCACTGGGAAAAGTCATAGGGATGGTGCAATTACGAAATAGCGCTCGATAATAATTATTGAAAATCATTGTGAAATTTAAACTCTCGGCGATAATTGCTCATCGCGTGCGGCCCATCCATCACGCCGGTCAATGTAAACGAAACCTGTTAACTTGATACTCAGGAAGTGAAGTTATCTGTCGACGTGGTGGCGCGCCATTATTCACGGCGATTCAGCTCCAGCTAGGATAATAAATTGATCTGTTCCGCGAGCGTTTTACGTGTCGTGTTTATTTCAGACGGAGGAAAAGAGGCCAGATGAATTAGTTCTGCGAGATCACCCTCTTAACAAACTTGACGAATCGATCCGTTTTCACTTACATTCGGCGGGAGGCGTGCAAATGTTTGCGCTATGAGAGACTGTACATGTCTCGGCTGTCTTAATGGCTTCATATGGCAAAGTTGACTATACCTAAATTTTAGTTATCAGCAACCTTTTATACAAATACGCGTACCTTGATAGCTTGATTAAGACAAATGGTACTGTATCAACATTTAGCTACATCTGGAACACTAGATGCAGAAGTTGATATGGCTACGGCGTTTTCATTTTTCTTTTTCAATCGATTTCTTTTGAGTGGATAATAGTCGATTTATCAAATTTTGCCACCATACGTCAACTACTGCCATCGCGACACAGATTTGCCTATTTAATTATTTGTATGCTCAATAACACTTAAATAATAATGTCACTTTTGCATTAAAAAATATTAGGCAGTCGTAAATGTCTGTCACCATAAATAAATAAGGCCCAGGTTGTCGACCACTGCTACAAATTATCGAACCAGCGTTCAAACGGTGAAAAATAAATTTAGATTATATTTTAATAATATGATATCCCTAATTTCATCTCTGATAGATTAGCTAAGTACATGTCGTTTCCTATCTACAGTAAGCCCCCCCCCCCCACCGAAAAGAGAAAATAATGTCCAAATTATGCTCCATATCGGGAACGATCATGTCGCAAGTGTCACAGCCCAACCGAATACATCGACCAGACTTTATTGTAAGATAAATTAGCAAAAATCATTTGTCTAAATTTTCGAATCAAGTTCATTTTTTTTCCCCAATCCTACATTTTGCACGAAATCCAATTCATACCTTATTTTAAAACTGTAATTGAAATAAGGATACAACTACAATAGTAACGTAGGAGAAGGAATGAAACTTTTGGTTCCAAAGAATGGTGACGTAGATGATATATTTTGGGAAAGTGATCAAAGCGTAGTTGGAGTTACAGAGATCTATGTGACATATGTCCTTCCTTGTAACTTGGTACGAAATGGTTATATGATGAGAAAACAAATTACAAAAATGAAGGCCTAACTTAGAAGTTTGATCACAACAGAATCGTTACCAACATATGACAACAAAATATCTTAAGCGTTGTAACAATAACAAACAAGTCATTTACCCGTCAAGGGATTATTAATATTGATCAAAAAGGCAGACAGCTTCGACGGAAAGAGGGTGGTAAAGTTTTAAATGCTTAACTTCCTTTGTAAACATATTCTTTCAACCCCTCTCGATAAATTTGTTGATGGCTTTATTACGTGATATTTATAGGTGATTCTATGCAATTTATTATAAAAAGGGAGTGTGTTCGAAGAAATAGGGTAACCAAAAAATCTTTGATAATTTTAACATAACTTGCCTGCGTGTGAAATATTTATGATTCATATTTTTTACGAGTTTGGTGGTTTGTTGTGGTTATCAATTTTAAATTGGAAAATATGTAATTTACAACAAACTCTGTAGCTCTTTTTGAATACATATTTTGTTTGAGATAGAAGTCGTACAACAATATTCTTCGATTATGGTTGTAGAAAATGATATCAATACTTTATTATCAGACGTGCATACAAATTTAATTGGGTTTTTTAGATTTTTTTAATGGAATCTGGCGCAAATATAATAATACTTGAAATACTGACGAAAGTTAAATTAACCTTTTCATTGGTGAGCTATTTTTTACAAAATTAAGTAATTTTGATTATTTTTACTACAACTACACATAGAAATATACAACATTTTTTTTTGTGTTATGGGTCAATCTGGGAAGAATTTTAATTTTTATTTCAAGTAGTAGATATTTTTTTAATTTTTTAATGCATTAATTAATAATAATTATCTAGAGCATTTACTTCCAATTCAGCTGTAGATCATTATTGCCTGTGTATCTGTGAACATGTGGTTCTCTATTTACGCTGACTTAATTTATATAGCTACAATTTTTTTTCCAAATATTAACCTTTTTACAAAATTCTTTTGTTCATTTGGCAGAAATTGAAAATAATGTGACTGTCAAAAATCACTCATAGGTATGTGTTATATCCATATCTGAAGATTTTCTGTGATAATGACACTAGATAATAGATGACACAATGCGCCGCCGTACTGTTACGGCCATACTCCTCAAGGGGTTAAATGTTTACATTTTGATACATTGAGTTGTTTTAGGAATATTTTTGTTCTGACCGTTCACACTCGAATGATGGTTATCCTAAAACTCGAGAGATAGATGTATGTAAGCGCATCAGTAAAAAAACAAGAGGATATTAAAAGTACTAATTCCCGTGTTATGACGATAAACAATGGGGTTGAGTGGAGGAGGGGGGGTTAGTTGCATAATAACGAATAAACATGACAATAAGTCGTAAAATGTGTGATATCAAACACAGCATTTTGCACTCGTGAAAAGGGGAATATTTCAGAGGGGGGCACGATAAGAATACAGCGGAAGGAGTATAATAGCAACTACATTGGGGATTTAATTTTATGGAGTTTTTATAGAATTAAAACAAGTGCGTTCTCTCGACCTTTTATCGTATTATTGTTTGGACAACACGGGGAGTAAAAATGTGAACTTTTCAAAAAAAATATGTTATTATTTTCATATATCCAACGAAATTCATAACACATGTGAAATAAATTATTTACGTTATGAATAGTATTGCCGTATGGCCGACTCATGACCCGAACATAGTCCGAAATATTATTCTGGAAATTAAATTCCTTACCCGGACCCAGCCCGAACCTGGCCCACGGTCCGGGCCATGTAAAGACAATTAAAGGCTAAGCCCAGGCCAGTGGAAACTTCCAATACATAGCAATAATCACTTTTAAGGTGTTTACTGTCAATTCTTTTTTAAAACATAGTGCGTCACGACCCATTATTATTCAGTGCGAATCGTGCCCAGAACTCTGATTGGATCATCTCGTGTGGCGCAGTCAAGAAATAAACAACATTGTAATTTGTTAAATGCGTTACGTTTAGGCAACGTTGTCGAATAAGTTTTTCAGAAAGCGGGGCATTCTACCCTTACAGAAATAAGAACGCGTGATCTCACTGTAAGAGGGGTTACGATTTTTTTCGTCAGTCACCCCCCATGAACGGTCTGAAGTGCGTCGCTCGGCCGTAGGCGCTGACCGTCAGCTAGTCTTTGGAGTCGCGTAACGATTTCGAGGCTCGATTTTTTTTAAATGTCAATTTTGTTTTTTTTTTGTATTCGTTTTATTTTAAATTGTAAACACTACATGTGTACAACTTACTGGAATAAATAGTGAATTTGACTAATTAAACGAGCGTGTTTGAGTGTACCTGAGAGACCTCCCCATCATCAGCTGGCAGGACAAAAGTCTTACTCACAAGTGATAAGAAAACAAATGCTACTTTGAAAATTGTATTGACTGATTCACGTATTTTTCATTTTTAATATGTACTTTATAAAAAAGCGTTTTAATATAATCCCTTGCAAACAGGCTCGTGGACGCCTCAATACATACTAAGTAATAAATTGACATGATTTTTGATTTAAATTACACATTAGACATAGAAAAATAAAAATCAGACGGAACAAAGTCGAAACATAGAAGAGCAATATAAATGGGTCAAAACAATAACAAGTCATGCCAAGAACATTTACCTACGCAATTTCAAGCAATTATAAATAGATTATTATCAGGACGTTATTATTGTTTAGTTATAAATGATACTGTGACAAATTAATTTCACGAAATGAAATAACGCGAACACTGCAGACAGTTTGACTTGAAACTCGTGACAATAATTAATGAATGTGGGCTTTAAGCGAGATAAAATTCCTTTGGCATGATTAAAAGTAATTCAATAGATAGTAGAGAAATGACATCATCGACGCGCGAACGATGCCGGAAGGCGAAAACGTGGGCGAGCAATAAAATAATCACAGCTAGAACAATGAATCAAATGGAAGTGACCTATTGCGCTTTTTAAAATAGAAATTTGACACTGGTTAATTTTATGGCTATTTTTTTATGGCGTTCTACATTGCCTTCAATTAGAATACTTACTTCAATAATTAATGGTGATCGAAGGCAAGGATAATTATTGATAAATAAATTTGTAAACTCGTGGCGGTCTAGTAAGTAGATCCCCGTATTCACTAGGGAACCAAAAGTAGTGCAACACGGCCCGCAGCATAGTCTACGTGACGCTGCAACGTTGCCCACTGTCACCAACGTCTCACGTAACGTACTGCTGCTTTACGGTTGCGAGTTATTGCACTTCTCTAAAGCACAAAGTAGCCGTATGCTGTGCGCCGAAAACAGATGCTTGCGACTGAATACTAGCGGTGCGGTGGTTTAACTTTGTCAGGAACTCGGAGGTAGTGGACGGACCAACCTCTTATTACGTCTAAAATAAAAATGCCATGAAAAACCCGGCTTGGACATGTGTTGAGGATGCCCCAGGGGAATATGAATCATGATTGTCTCGTCTACCAACCGGATGGATTCCGTCACCCTGGAAGGCCGCTGATGAACATCTATAATCTACAGGATGTACTCGGCGGAGCTACGGGACGCCGGGATGACCTGGAAGGACGCGAGAAGACTGACGGGAGACAGAGTATCTTGAAGGGACTGTGTGGTAGCCATATACTCCGAGTGAGGGGTGGGTGTATTTAAAAACAATTACGTACTTGAATATACAATACGTTTCACATGGCAAACCAATAATTTTGAAGTCACGTCCTTCCCCTTCACTATACGCAAAATTTGTACACACACATCAACGGCACCGGCACCGGCGCCCTCGAACCGTTGTGTGTTGTGAATAAGTTTTATATATATATATGGGCATCGTACTGCACGGATACCTTGCAAACATCATTTCAAAAAAAAATATGTAAAGGTCCGATTAAAAGCAAAAAGAACTTTCATGTTAAATAAAGAAATTATAGTCACAAAAGGTCTAAGAGAAGAACTTTTTAGAAAAATCGTAAAAGACAGCCATTAATGGGTACCACAATCTAATAGGTAAATTTTAGAAGGTAGGTGTCAAAATGACAGAATTTTAGTTTAAAGAACAATTTGTGACAAATTAGCAAATTAATCAATCGAACAAAAAGCAACGACAGTCAAAAACAATAGTATAAAAGCAGGAAAGATTCAAAACGGGGACATAAACAAAGAGCTTCTTTAAAACAAAAGAATTATTAACGTCAACACTTTATAGGGTAATACGAACGCTGCATGAAATGTTCATTGTGTGGATGGTTTTGATTGAACGTCAATACACAGGCGCCTTCCGTTCCATGACGCGCGTTTACAAATGCACCTCACGATATCAAATTCATTGTGTTGGGTAATTATTGGCCAACAGCCAGTTAAATAATAAAAAAAGTTTTATTCTATATCAGTTCTTATCAACAGAGCATCTTTAAAAAACATAGTGTAATTTCGCCAGTGGTCGGCTAGTTAAGCGACAGTTGTACTTTAAAAAGGGATTTTGAGTCAATAAATGATAAATGCATATTTATATACAAATACCATGCTTATCCTTCAACCACCCAGCGGTCGCGTACGGGGCCGTTAATAATGACATCGGTTGTGTAATTTTAAAGGTTTAATTGTAATTTTATAGTTTGATTCGCTATTTTTTTAGTAATTGTACAGTTTTTAATTTAAAATTACATAAACTGTGAAAAATACTGAATAAACCTTTTGTAAAATTTAAACATTCATTTTTTTTTGATAATGCTATTTACTTCAACTCAATAAGTTGAATAATTTTAGAGATATAGATATTTTAATGACAGCTTAGGGTCACGCAATAATTGCGGAAAAAAATGCTCGGGCGGATAAAGGTTATATATCCACTTTCACAGTTTATGTAAGCATGTAGTGATACTAGTGATGCATTCATAATTGCAGTTGTAGGTTTAACGAGGTCGTGTCACATTAACAGATGTGCATTCCACTTGCACAATTTCAATTGCACACTTAATACATTATACTGTTTGTTATTGTATAAATAATCATTGCATGCATTGAGTTGTTATAAATATATTATCATAGTCAAAATAAAGTAAATGAGCAATGCACATGGGAGGCAGAAAATACCATGGCATATAATACTATATTAGGTTCTAACTCTTTCCTGACCTAACCCGTATCTATACAGATTAGTATTGTAATAAAAATATGATGCGTTTATATTAACGATACTTTTCAAACGAGAGTTAGCCACACAAGTGGAAAACGGATGTTAAAAATTTTCCCAGTTAAATAATGAAATACTTTTTGATCTCGTTATTAACACCCTCACAAGGTTGTGTTTGTATAAATCGTAAACAAAATTCTTCTTTCATCATCGTCTCGTTTTTATGTAAGTATTTTTTCAATTTTTTGTTTGGAAATATGTTGCAAACGAAATACATTTTTTACTTTAAAAATATGCAATTTAAAACTGTGTAAGACTCGAAAATCAGCATCGACCAAGTTGCGACCACATAGGTTTACGTTAAAAAACGTATAAAACAGTAATCGTCTGAATTTACTATCGTTTATCCGGAAGATTATATCGACGGTGCTTTGGCCAATTGATGTAACCCTCAAAATTGAAAAAAAACTGTTTTTATCGAAGACATTATATGGCGAGTTGCGTTATGAACCTTTGAAATGCACACTTTTGTAAATTCTCATGTTAGCAGATATGGGATTATAGCTTATATCAAACGGCCGGGTCAGAATTTTTAAATCTAAAACCAATGTAAAATGATTATTTTTCTAATTTACTGACACCGCCCCGTACTTATGGGGCGGACAGGGGTCTTCAAAACCTGTCTGCAGACTCTTTTTATTCATGCAAATTTAATATGTAATATCTCTCCTAAGGCATTCAAAAATAATTTGTCATATTTGTTTGTTTACCGTTAGAAGTAAACAAAAAGCGGGCGATGCTTAGAAAAACAAGAACTCTTCACTCGGCCTTCCCCGGAGTGAGTCGTTCGCCGACGAAGCGGCGTCTTAGTCCGAGATTTACGACCCTGTCATAAAACCATTTACCGAGTTTTAAATTAAAGTTGTGTATTTTAAATCTGTTTGTGTTTGTGTAACTGTCTTCTAGGAATTTATAAGTGTAAACTAACTGCAATTAAAGAGAAAGTATACTGAATACGACCGGGTTTTAATAGAAGACGAAGGAACCTGGGAATGATCCTTTGTCGCCACGCCGGACTTGGTGCGGTCGAAGTGTGTTGACGCTCGCTCCAACCTTCCCGTCGAGCAGTAGCGAAATTACTTCTCTCATTACATTATTTTGCCGAGACCTGCTCTGTCGTGATTTTCTTATTTTTTGAGGGTTACATCAATTGGCCAAAGCATCATCCATATATTAAATTTTTATGGATGGCATAATATTCTAATACTGTTCTCGTATAAACCGACATGTATATTGTATGTGGCCACTGGCCAGGTACATTGCTCTTCATGAATTCTTATAGGTTGACAAACGTCGGTCTCTAGTATCGAGGTAAGAGCTGTAGCCTAGCGACAAAATGGGTATGAGTTCAAGTCACGGCGAGGTCAATAGCAAATTAAGATTTTTTCAATAAAATATTTGAGATCTTGGGCACAGATGGGTAATGGTGTGATGACTCTTCGCCTTTCTCTATCCTCAAAAATTATATTCAATGCCTTGAAAACAATCAGGCGTGGCAAATCCGTGGATTGGAAATCTCTGGAGAGAATAGTATTATCTAATAATAAATTTACTCCGATGTGTTTACATGGCGCCTATCCAATCTTTATCACTAAAATAAAGATGAACTAAGCACAACATGCTATCTGGTAAAATGGCATCAATTCAGCCAATGCCGTCAACATGTAAACATTCTTCGAAAGCGAAAACATTTTACAAAGAGGAATAAAATCAAAACAGAAATAGAACTTACATAAAGTGATATCAGTTCATACTGCATTCCAAGGCAAAGCTCGCCTTGATTCAAAGAACCACATCATTGAATAGGTACATACCTGCAAAATAAGAAATAAATAGGTTAATACGATACATACGTAAGAGAATATTTTTCTCATGTTCGTTCCCTATGTGGAGCATATGATCTCCTAATGGAGGTATCTCACCAGAATTTTTCTATGAAACTGCTTGTTACTCAGTTGCTCAACGTTTTTCAAAGAGAGTAGGGATACAAGGATATGGCTAGGACAGGATTAGTGGTTAGCTAATCGCTCTCATTACGCCCCGTGAGGATCGGATTGGTGGGAGGGAGTTTTTAGACATCGCAAACACTCAGACTACGAATAGAAATCCACAAATCGATTTATGATAACCGTTTGCACAGGGAATTGAACCCGCGATATCCGTAACGGTGGCCAACGACGTTACCAACTGCGCCACTGACGCCGACAAGAGAATATTATATTTAAAGAATTAACTTTTTTATAATTTAAGACATCGACTGAGGGTGCTTGATGGAATTTCAATATCAAATTTGGATTATTGAGATTTTGTACACTTCCATGTATTTTGTCACTAACGACCCGGGTTTCGCCTTTCGGCATCTTCAGGCATTCGTGTGCTCGAATGCCTGAAGATGCCGAAAGGCGAAACCCGGGTCGTTAGTGACAAAATACATGGAAGTGTACAAAATCTCAATAATCCAAATTTGAATTAACTTTTTTATTAATACACATGTCCACACATTTTTATTGATACAATGTCAGCGTCCGTGGCGCAGTTGGTAGCGTCGCTGGCTACGGTTACGGATGTCTCGGGTTCAATTCCCGATGCGGACGGTTTTCATAGATTGACATTTCAATCGATTTATGGATTTCTGTTCGTAGTCTGAGTCCTCCCTTCCACCCATCCCATCCTCACGGGGAGTAGCGAGAGCGATTAGCTAACCACTAGTCCTGTCCAAGCCCTATCCTTCTATCCCTACTCTCTTCGAAAAAAGAGAGGTTGAGCAACTGAGTAACAAGCAGTTCTCGTAGAAAAATTCTGTTAAGATACCTCCACCAGGAGATCATATGCGCCACATTAGGAGCGGACATGGAAAAAAATTAATACACAGCAATAAAAAATTGAATATATCAAAGGGATACCGACAAAACGCATTAAGTCAGTTTTTAATGATTGGCTGTTTTAAATGTCAAAATGTAGGCAATTTAACACTCTACGTACCAGTAGAACGCATGAAGTCATAGGATAGGATGGCTTTGAAAAAAGCATGATATAACTATAACACATCAATACCAAATATTATGATTTGTATGCCAAAACGATTATTTCCTCCTAAAAATCTTAAACTGAATTACTTGTGCTATTTTAGAAATCATTTTTTTTTTATTTCAGATACATTAATCTAGTTATACCAAAATGTTCTTTATTTCGAACTCTACTGTATGGAAGAGCACACATATTGTTTATTACTTTAACTTAAAATCAGTTTTGACCAAACGAACTATAAATGAAAAAGGTATAATAGCAGTTCAAACATTCGAAAAACTTCAACGTCCAATTACTCAAAAATAGTATTTTTCAGTTAGTTTGTTCTTCCAGAACAACGACGATATGATAGGTACAATATTATCAATCCACTATTGAAAGAGTATTATAACTTCAAACGCTTATATATATAGCTAATAATAAAAAAATTAAAAGATCGATTGAAAGTATTTTTTGTAAAAATATCTTTAAATTATTTCAGTCACTAGAATTTCTATTGCGGACAAACCACTCAGTAAATACTTGCATTGTTGTGTTTAGATTTTCTACGCCGAATAATTCGCATTAACTAATCTGTGTCTATTTTTATAAGCAGGAAAAGTCGTTTTTTTAGCACACATTACTGTGTATTGAGCCAGTAATGTGTGCAGACGCTATTTATCTTAATAGACTACAGATTTTTTTGTTTGGATCCCTGCCAGATGTATGAACATTTTCATTCTTGAAAAAGTTGCCCTAGAATTCAAAAATAATGCATGTCATCCCAATCCAACCACAGTTTGAAACTTTGACATTCAAAGAATCTGAAAATATAAGCGGAATTCCATTTCTTCACCAATTCACTGCTTTCTACAGGATCACAGAACATCACCTCGCACAGCTGTTGACACGACCTAATCGTTTTTTGTACTTCTTAGCCGTGAGTTTTCCCAGAATGATCAACGGATCATCTCTCGCCATCGCTATTAGCGGAAAAATAGGCATTGGCAAGGCAACATAGATTTATTTAGTAGATCCGTGCATTAAACTCAATATTATTAAAGGTTTACGATTCAGTATTAATAAAAATCGCGACCGGGGTAGTCGATCAGAACAGCCGCTTTTCTCCTTACGTTGTATATTGTTTCATTGTTTATGAGATTATTGTTCCAATTAAGGATAAAAGTAATTATTATCAAATCAGTATTAAAATTAGTTAAAATATCAACGTAGTTCTAAACTTATGGTAATATTTTGTCTTAATTTGACTCATACAAATATGATAATTGATCCCGATTTATCAAAATCTATTGCAACTACATTTAAAATATATAGTATGCCCAAGTTGGCCTTATTAAATATGTAAACCGGAATGCGAATTCAACAATGGAGAATACGGAAGTAGACTATTGCCGGGTTATTGGAGCATTTTCTGCAACATTGTGCAAAGCAGTGCTCCGAAACAGGTGCACCGCGAGATGATGTAAGGTGTGTCGCGTGCAATGCATCCGAAACGAGAAAAAAACAATATTTACTAATTTTTTTATACCATGTCAGATCCCAATGTGGAGCATATGGACTCTTAATGGTGGAATCTGCACAGAAGTTTTTCTACGATAACTGCTTGTTTAAGATGCTCAACCTCTCTTTCGAAGAGAGTAGAGTTATAAGGATAGAACTAGGGCAGGACTAGTGATAGGTGGGAAGTAATTCTAGACATCACCAACATCCATACATAGGAACAGAAATCCATAAATCGATTGAAAAGGCAATTTATGAAACTGTGCGTTCTGAGATTTGGATGTTTGACTTAACCAGGTTTAAAAGGGTTTGATTGGATATAATTTTTAAATAAATAAGTTATTTTAAATTCATGAAAATTACACATTTGTTTTTGCAGTGAGCCGTACAATTCTACGCAGTGCTTAGGTGTGCCGTGGGTGAGAAAAGGTTTTGGAGCACTGATGTAAAGAATCATTAACGCTCCAATTAAGTTCTACATTATGGCACAGTGTCAATGTCCCATATAACTTGGCATTTGGAGCGTTCATAATAATTTATTGTGTAGGTACTGTTGAGAATCAAGAATGCAAATTGAATAGTTGGGTCGTTTTAAATTACCTAGAATTTCATTGGGAATAATAAAGGATTATTTGTGTTAATATTCTAGCTGTTGAGACTACTGAATAAAAAATCTCATAACCGGTACGGAATGTTCTTTTTCAATGAAAATTAAGCCAAATCGAAATGTAACATAAAAAGAGCGCAGTGTTGATGAGCTGCCAGACGGCCACTATCTTTCCATTTGTCTTTCCTAGAGGGCATGAGGCATAATTCGGATCATTAATGCACTGCCTAGAGAGCTGGATATTTTCAACACTAAACTATGGGTATTGTTCACTAAATATTTTTCCTTTTAAATTAATAATGTCTTTTTTTTATTTAATAATTTTAAAAGAATGTTTTTATTTTCATTATTGTTTTATTAGTAGTACTGTTTTCAATAATTATTGTTATTGTTGTTACTGTTATTATGTTTGTGAAATGCATGGCGCATTGGCGTCAGCTGTAATGCCATGCATTTCAATTTTTTTAGATTTACAATAAATAAATAAAAATAAATAATTATCCTTAAAGGCAGCATTTATCAGATAGATTTTTTTTTATCCTTTTCGTTTCAGCCCGTGCTTGACCTAGTAAAAGTAGCACCTATTGTCGGATTCGCGATCACAGCTAAATTTCATTGTTTAAAATATTTTGATTATTTATTAAATTTGATTTGTGGCACTAATTTTAATTTGATTTTTTGTGTCTGTCAGTTCGAGTTCATTAGTGGTCACGAATGCCTGAAGATGCCGAAAGGTGAAACCCGGGTCGTTAGTGACGAAATACATGGAAATGCACAAAATCTCAACAATTCACATTTGATATTGAAATTCCATCAAGCACCTTCAGTCGATGTCTTAAATTCGAACAATTTTATTTTTGTATAATCTGTGAGTAAGACTTTCGCCCGACGAGCTGATGATGATGATGATGTTTCAGGTACACTCAAACAAGCTCGTTCACTTAGTCAAATTCACTATTTATTTCAGTTAGTAGTTTACATGTAGTGTTTACAATTTAAAATAAAAACAAATACAAAAAAAAAAACACAATTGGCATTTAAAAAAACAATAAGTCCGCGAAATCGTTACGACTGCAAAGGTTTGCTTGACGGTCAGAGCCTACGGCCGAGAGACGCGCTCCAGACCCCTCACGGCGGTAGACTGGCAAAAAAAACGTAACCCCTGTAACAGTGAGATCACGCCTCCTTGTTTCTGTAAGGGCATGGAATGTGACCTAGGAAGGTTCTCGCAACTTTCTAAGCCAGACCGTGTTGCCAAATGAGCGATTTAACTAATTACTATGTCGTCTTTTTCTTGACTGCGCAACAAGAAATGATTCGATGAAAGTTCTGGGCACGATTCGCACTAAATAATAATGGGTCGTGTCAAATCACGTATCCGTATATTATCTACTAATTTTATTAACTGAATTATTATTTTTATTTACGTTTGTAATGCCGGTATTCATAGATCGACCGAAATAACTATCAACACTAGGTATATTGCTCCTGTGGAAACCGGACAAAACAGAACATGACATACGTAACAGAAGATGAAGAAAAATAACAGAAGATGAAGAAAAATAACAGAACTAGGACAATTCAAAATACTATGTGTTTTATTTTACACTATTCTAAACTGCAAAGGTTCTGTATGTTCAATTTGGAGTTAGATGGAAACTATTCTAATGTTTACTAAATAAATAATTTGCTATTTTTAATTTATTATTAAATTTGCAGTTATAGCAATGATGATGCCTAAATAGCGGGTTTGCTTGATGTCGAAAACTACAGCATTAAAGAAAATTACAACCAAATACTTTGCTAATTGGACGGCGGCGATGCGAAAAAGAGCGATAAATGTAAGTCAAAACAAATGAAAGCGAGGTTATCTCGAAACATTTTATCTTACCCGCTTAAACTGATTCGTCTCGATTTAAAATCGCAATGTACCTAGCACCAATGGTTGAGACAAAGAATCGAATGATGCCGGAGTCATCGACCAAATAGATCTCTATGTTAAGAATGCCATTGCCACCACACGACACCTCCAACAATGGAGATGTCGCTGCTTATTGTATACTGTGCTGATATTAATTTAGATTGAATTTAATGGAAGGCTTAAGTATTAAGATAATTTTAAATTTCGATTAAGTGACGTGACGCATTGTGGACCACACTTGCGTGTTCGAGAAATTTAAATAAATTTGTCAGCGTAGAAATTGCATATTGCAATATTTTTTTAAGCCATGTCAGCTTTCAATGTAGAGCTAATACCTTCTAATGGATGTAACTTAACAGACGTTTTTCTACGAGAAGTGTTTGTTACTCGGCTGCTCAACTTCACTTTTCGAAGAGGGTAGGGATCGCTCTCGCTACGCACCGTTTTTAGGATCGGATGAATGGAGTGGAATTTTAGACATCAAAAACATCCATGCCTTCGAACAGAAACCTCAAAAAATCAATTTATGAAATTGTCCATATTGGGATTGGAATCCGTGAGATCTGTAACCAACGCCAACGACTTTGACAACTGCACCACGGACTCGACATGAAATATAGTATGTAATAAAATTTGAATTATTGAGAATTTGTACATTTCCATGTATTTTGTGACTGACGACCCGGGTTTCGCCTTTCGGCATCTTCAGGTATTCGAGCACACAAGTGGACTCAAACTAACTCCAACATACAGTTTATAACGATTATATACAAAATAAAATAGGACAAATCTTATCGCTGTGTCTAAAAAATTAACATCTGGACTAGTAACCACCTTACGACTGAAGGGGCGAAGGGGGGTTCTTTAAATACAATTCCAAGAAATCCCAATTTCAAGTTAGGGTGCCCATGGACTGATGTAGTAATATGGGAAATTCATTACTTTCATTGTTAATTTATGTTTAGTTTTGATTGTTAATCCATGTTTTATTTTTTACGAACGGAAAATTAAAAAAAACAACTCGCTGATGGTGTTAGACCGGCCTTCTATTGAAAAGACTTAAATAAAACATTGTGTATTTGATTTCCTGTATAACGACAGTTCACTGTCGGTCTTTGAAATAAAATGAGTAATGATATCATTTTTTTTTTTTTTTTAATTGTTGAGATTTTTTACATTTGTACGTATTTCATCACTGACTACGCAGGTTTCACCTTTCGGCATCTTCAGGCATTCGAGCACACGAATGAACTCAAACTGACAGACAGTAAGCAATTTACATCGCTTATGTACAAGATAATATACAACAAATCTTATCACAGAGTCTAGGAACTAGATTCGACACCTGGGTTGATCACAACAATGACCCCCAATCCCAGTCGGGAACGAGTAATTATTCAAATATATTTCTGAATAGGAGTGAATAACAAATAGTTATTTTGCATTCGATTTGGCAACCCTTGGCGCAACAGTGTTTGATTTTCTAAAGTGGGGAAACCAAATCAAGTTACCATAGTTTTACGTTCCGAAAAAAACACTGAATCACAATTGGTAGTTTAAAAGAGAACATGAAATCATACATAGACAACACTATCACACATTTAAAATTCAAGATAAACTTTAATTTAACTTTTTAATGAAGCCCGAAATGACCTTTTCCCGTGCTATTTCGCTATAAATCACAGCTAAATGTAAACAATAAAATCCTGCTAAAGATCTTTATTGCTACGCGGCGTGCCCAAATATGAAATATTTGTGTTTTAATATACTTGAGGCTCATCCATGATGTCATCAATTTATCATACTATTATGTCTGTTAAGTGGATTAGAAATAAACGGATTGATAAATCTACGAGCAATGAATCAACTTCCCATACATTTATCATACAATCTTTTCCTCAAATGCCACCCATATAAATGTAGCAAATATTCAATAATTTATTATTGGTTATCAGAGGTCAAGCGATAAGCAACGTTTGCATTTTATGGATATTACTTTATCCTATTAATATATTTTTGCAGTATAAAAATGGGAAAATACGATCGATATTGAATATTATGATAACAATTTATTAAATTATATTGAATCCATTTACATTTTATAGATAACAATAATGATGTAATTTTGTTATAATTGTACATGCGGAGGAACTTTCTTTCTCACTCTTGTACATCTTTGCCAATAGTGGAGAGAGTAAGAAGACAAATATGACTCGGGGAGAATGCGATTAGAGTTGAAACACAATTCACTTGTTTTCCAACTCTAACACTGATTACACTGCAGTGGTCATCGTCGTTGGCTTCGGTTACGGACCTCGTGGGTTTGAATCCCAGTATGGAATGTTTCATAAATTGATTTCTCAATCGTTTTCTGTCCAAAGGCATAGGTGTCTAAAATTCCACTCCACCCATCCAATCCAAATAACGAGGCTTAGCGAAAGCGATTAGTTGAAAAAACACTGAATTGTTAACAGCAGGCTGATTCAGAAAATAACGTTAGAAATTCAAAAGAATTAATAAAAATCTCTTAAGAATGTATCGGAAGGGCAATCGACTCGAAAGATTCCAGTGATGTCTCAGTTTACATGTTATCAAGATCTATCGATTGTAATTTAGTGTATTTTATCGAGAGTCGAAAACGTTTAAAATAAATAATAATTGCAGTTAGTGGATGCTTTCAAGTATCCAAGGTGACATTTATTTAAAAACCAAACAGATATTATTAATCTCTAGAATGCCGTGAGAGAGTTAACTCGCCAAAGCATGTATGCCACCGACGAGTTAACTCGCAAGTTCTCATCGTCATAGCAAGCCATCAAATATTTATTTTGACTAGTGTAGTGTAAAATTGTATAGTACCGACGAAATATTCACATATGTACATCATTTTATGCCTATTTATTTTATTAAAAGTACCAAAAATAGCTGCTTTGTCCATCTAGTAAAATTTTCCTGGCACTAAAAAGGTTAAAACTTACTGTCAAAAAACATCTGAAGGATTCATAATTTAGGAATGCTCAACACTGGAAGAGAACGAAAAAATCAAAAACGTAGCACAATTCATATATTATTTCATCGCATTTCACTGATAAAAGAAATTCTCCCGTAAGTGTCGACATTGTGGAATTATAGTACCAAATTAGATAAAAACCACATGGATGCAAGATAAGGAAGGATCAATTAACTGATTAATTGTATAAAAAGCTTAATGTTATGTTGACACTATTTTTTGGGAACGTCAAGTGTAAATGAAGCTTAGTAATGAAAACAATACGATGTGATGTGTCCGCTCCTTTTTTGTGTGTGTTAATTTACGTCATAAAAAGTAATAACGTGAAAGAAGAGTAATGCGGCGACCGCGGGCACAGTACGGCATGGGCCTGCCTTTGAGCGACCTTCACATGTGTATCGTATTTTGCGCGCGTACGGGTTACGTAATGCCTGTATTTGTGGCAGGTCAGCGTAACACAGGGCCCGCGAGGTTAGGTCACAAAAAAAAATTCAATCAACTGACTCAAACTCAACAGTGATTATTTTCGAATCATAATTTCACTTGGTTCACGTACAGAGCTGATTTTTTCATGATATATTTTCTGACTGAAATGATTGTACAATCTTTCATCAACTATTTCATCAGGATATCTGATAACAGAACAAAGGTTTGAATTGAAGACAATGTTTTTTTATTTCACGGGACCGGAAAAGAAAATTAAATGTTACAGCTTCCAATCAATACAGAATGTCTCGAGGTAAATCGGGATGAAATTGAAATTCATAATTATTTCCTCCATTGACTGAAAAATTAATGCAGTATAAATAAAGAAATGACCCACAATCAATTTGTTTTATTTATCTTTCATCTAATAATATATTTGAGTCGCTAACACCGTTCCTGGCGATTTGAGTTTTTAACGTACGTATGTAATTTATCGATAGATCTATCGATTTTTTCAGTTGTAATTTAAAAATTTCTTCTTATTTCGTACCCTGTTCGAAATTCAATTTTTTTTTCAAATTTAAAAATGTCGTTTTTTAACACGATCTTAATCCTCGTTTTACACGGTTGACGCTTTCCAAAAGAATATTTTACTTCTCGTTATACACCGGAAGACACAACAACTTAAATTATACTTGAAACTGTCATACTTGCCCCATAACAGTTTTTCGTGATTTAATTAAAACTCTAAAAATCTTCGGGAGCGTGTTTAGCGACTCAATTAATGTAGATAATGTAAGTTTCTTAGAAAACAAAGAATTGGATACTATTTGTGATTGTGGAGAAGAATCCAGCTGTTCCTAGAATTGTCTCTTGACAACATACTTAATGTGGATTGACGATCCAATCAGCCATATTATTGAAATTGGCTATTTGTTCATTATTTAAAATCAGGTGGACCGAAAATGCGAAGGCGTAGTCTAACGAGGATTGAATATTATGTAAATAGAAATCGTCCTCTCCGCTTGAGACAATTGGATGTTATCATAAATGTCCACTGCCGCTTCATTGCCAGAAGACTAGTAATTGCACTTCTAGAGAAACAATTATTGAATCAACTTGGTACATAAAAAACAGTTACGATGTTAACAGTGATCCGAGAAATGAGGCAAATAAAAGTGAGTTTTATTGAGCTGGGATTTAAAATAAATCTGAAGAACAATTTTTAATTGGTAAAGACAAGACTTAATACGTAAAAAAGTCTACAGCAATATGATATTAGACTAAAAAAGGAAAAGAAAGAATGAAAGACTATAATAACAGAAAACAGTGGAGCGAATTTGAGCAATTACCTAGAAAGCTGTAAATTAATATATTAGCATTTACATGAGATTATGCATGGACGGAATTGATATTGCATATAACTAAGAATTTTTCAATTTCCTAGAATAAGGAATAATATACGCCTCTTCACGAGATGAATTACGAGGATTATCTTAAACTTTTAGTAGACCAATAGAATTGGAAATTTAGAAGGTCGACGGTTTGCTGCTAGGTGGATGGAGCAAGAAAAGAAGATGAACGGAACATAATCAACGTAGGTAATCGTTGAAACGAATGTATTGCTGCTTACTATTACGAGATTATAAATCGAGAGGGATTGTAATCGCCCGAATCTTCACAATAACTCTTGGATACCGCGGAATTCATTCAGCGACGATTCATTCTAGAGGTCAGGTGTCAGATCTGCAGCTTTTGTTATTTTTCTTGTCCATTTCTTTTGTTTGCTTTGATAACAAGACACGTAGTTTTTGGACTTATTTGGAGATTGGAGGCCATGTTTCAGATTCTACATTGTTTGAAATCAACGCTTCAGATGAAGTGGTAGGTAGCTGTTGATACCGTGATAACGTCTAACGTTTTTATTTATGCATGAATTTGCGGGGAAATTTCGTCTAACCTTTTCCGTCTGTTTAAAACCATCAATAAAAAATAAAGATACATTATACGTAGAAAGAAAGATTTGCATAAAAGTAACTTACACTGTTGCTTAAAAGTTGCATTTTTAAACAACAGAAAAAAAAAACAAGGAAGTGTTCGCTTTTCAACTATTATGCACGAGATGTTCAATTGATATTAATAGATTTTATCAGGTTGCGAAAAAACGAAATAACTGGTGGGCTAGCAGATATCGATCAAATCTAATAGCGACGTAGTAAACATGTCTCTTGTCATTGAGACAGAAAAAAAGTATTATGGCCAGAATTGATCAAGATCTTTCACAACAAATTAGTGTAGCACAAATAAACAACATACCAGATCTATGACATGTGATATGGAACGAAAATTATATTCGAGAGGTTTTGAGTAGCATTCGAAGATTAAAGAAACTTTTTTTATTGTAGGACCGCATTGAAAATACAAGTAAAAGAATGAGCCACAATCAAAATGCATACACATGTGTAATTAATTAAAAAAATAATAATTATAATTTAAGGTTACAATTATATACGTGTACTGGATTGCTGATATTGATATTAATTAGGTTCGTTTAACTTCAGTTAAAAAATAAAAAAAGAATTTTACTTAACCTAAAAATTCTTGGCTGATTTTTAGAAGAGAAACCGAAGAAAAGATAATTTAGACAGAATCCATCTATTTATGTGCACGTTATATAATATTGTAATCAATTCAAACCATAGACAAACGTTACTTTTAAGGTGTTATAACTGTCAATTCTTGGTGGAAAGACAGTATATTTTAAAAAATAAAACACAATTTGTTTGTACTACTTCCACATATGTGGAAGTCGTACAAACAAATTGTGTTTTATTTTTTAAAATAGACAAACGTGACCAATTGTTCATAAATTATTATCAATAAAAATATATTTATCAAACATTCCATTCCATTAAAGGGGGTCGAGTGCAATCTCATCGTTGCTATTTTTTCAACAGCTTATCACTGATGCACATAATATAAATATTTGTGCTGCAATTAATTGCATTTATCACTATGCACGTTGCGCTGATTCATATGAACGGAGATGTTTATTCGCATGATATATCCATAGTCGAGTTCATTACTCAGACATCTTCAAATGGGAAATATATGTATTGTCGACGTCCGTGGCGCAGTTGGTAGCGTCGCTGACTACGGTTACGGATGTCTCGGGTTCAATTCCCGATGCGGACGGTTTTCATAGATTGACCCTTCAATCGGTTTATGGATTTCCCCCTTCCACCCATCCCATCCTCATGGGGAGTAACGAGAGCGATTAGCTAACCACTAGTTCTGTCCTAGCCCTATATTTCTATCCTTACTCTCTTCGAAAAAAGAGAGGTTGAGCAACTGAATAACAAGCAGTTCTCGTAGAGAAATTCTGTTGAGATACCTCCGTTAGCAGACCATATGCTCCGCATTGGGAGCGGACATGGAAAAAAAATATATATTTATATAGCTGGAGATCTTCTCGATGAGAAGAGACATTACAAACACCAATGTCCAATTTAAAATTGACCTTGCCGGGACTTGACTCCAGACCCACCTGATCGCAAGGGTAAAACTCTTACCAGTAGATCTAGAGACTAGACCACATAGGCCGAACCATTTTTCATGTCGACTTTTTATCGCTTGACAATTTAATATTATAATTTAAGACATCGACTGAGGGTGCTTGATGGACTTTCAATATCAAATTTGGATTATTGAGATTCGAGTCCATTCGTGTGCTCGAATGCCTGAAGATGCCGAAAGGCGAAACCCGGGTCGTTAGTGACAAAATACATGGAAGTGTACAAAATCTCAATAATCCAAATTTAATATTAATTTTATTTAATTCAAAGTATGTGCTGTCTTTCCCAAGTATAATTGTTTGTTTTTTTTTTTTTTAATTGACTTTTTGTACATTATAAAGAATAACCTTTTCGGAATACAAATCAGTTTTAGTTATATCATGTTTTTTTGCCAGAATAAAAAAATAGCAATTCGACTTGACAATTGTTTTTTTTTCAAAGTGATTATATTCTATAAATTGATGCGTTCTACCAGTAAGTATGTAGAGCTTTAAATTGCATAAATTTTGACATTAAAACAGAAATTCTTAAAAACTGATATAATGCGATCTGTGAGTATAACCTTGAAATATTCCATATCGGTGTTTTAATATTGATTGTGCCTCTTCGCAAACATGCATATCGAATGGAAAAGAATTAATTAAATTCACCACGAAATAAAATGAATTGTAGACATCTGACAATTTTAATTTCATGCGTGATTATTTACCGTCATTCACAGTTAAGACATGACAAATAATTATTATAAGTCATTATCGAAGTGTGATTTTTTAATATCCTGCCTTTAGAGCGAGCGTGGGAACTAAGAATGGAGTCTGTCACTCGCTTTCACCTCCATATGCGTCATCAGAAAAATACATAGTAATAACTATAATCATTTTATAGAATACACACATGCAATAGCATAGCCGAACGTACAGTCTGCTGCAATTATAGCTACGTACCACAAAAATTGAAAAGTAGAAATAAATTAAGAGTACCACCACAGCACGGCGATATAGAATTTAAAAGAGCCCATGAATATGCAATATTTATACCAAGTACTGTTGATTTAAGAGAATTGGTAAATATGTTATAGTATTTGCAATAAAAATAAAGTAAACCCCTTCAACCTCGTATAAGTCCCATGCGATCCATACAAATGTGACAGCGCACATACCTAATTACAATTATTTTCTTAGCCCCTCCTTCAATCCTTATTCTCTCCGAAAATACTGGTTAAAGGACCGAATTCTTCCACTTCTGTTGATATTTTACATTAGTATGCTCAAAATATGAAGCGGATATGGTATAAAAATCCTGAAAGAGAAGATAATTATGTAAATACACACAATGCAGTCACAGCTTAAAACTCATGGCAATATAGCCTTGTATTTCCTTGGACGTTTTTAACGAGTTCTAGTGAGTAATTTGGCTTCTTAATACACTCGTTATGTGATTCATGTTTGATTACAATATGTTACACATTATGTGTCGAAAAGACGCATCCAGCTTGCTAGCTGAGGTCTATCGACGTTTTCGCCATACATAACAGTGTTACTACTCGGCTAAGGAAACTGGTAAATACTTTTTATCACGTCCGCTTCCAATGCTGAGCATACAGACTTCCAATGGAGCATCTCAACAGCTGTTGTATTAGAATATTCAGTCACACAAATTCTGTTTTTCTGAGAGGGTTAAGATAGAATAATAGGGTTAAGAAAGACTAGTAATTGGCCAATCGTTCTTGTTACGCCAAGTTTTAAGGATACGATAGGCGGGAGGGAAAGCTAACATTAATTTAAAGGAGAGAAATGAATCTTAAAGTTGTCCATATTCAAAAAAAAATCTAACGCAAAACGAAATTCGTTGAAAGCATGCAGACTAGAGGTCTGCACGGGCCCGGGCTTGGCCCGCGGGCCTTTACCCAGCAAAAGACAATTCAGATTCGAGCTCGGCCGGGCGCGACCAAGGAATTTAATTTTAAGAAAAATATTTCGGACTATATTCGGGTCATGAGTTAGCCATAAGGCAATACTATTCACAACTTTAATAATTTATTTCACATGCGTTTTGAATATCGTTGGAAATATGAAAAAAAAAATAATATAATATTATTTGAAAAGTATAAATGAATATTGAAAGAAACTCGGGCTGGGAAAATTAAATCTGGGTTGAGGGTCTGAAGATGTTGGGTTCGGACGGGGTATTTTCAGCCCGTGCAGACATACAACTTGTTAGTAAGTTTGTTCGAGGCACGCAACGGCAATAAATTCAAATGTATGCCCATCTCCCACTTAATAAAAAAAATCACCTCGATGGTGAACCCTGTAACTAACTTACTATTCAGACATTTAATGATGAGCTAAGGGTTTGATATTATAGAGGTGTCCTATGTTATCAGAAAATATGATACAAGGGCAATCACGTTAAACTGATAATTTGCTGTCCATACATCATGGAAAAGTAGTGTTATTTATGTTTCGTGAGGAGCATATTATATCGAGTCAAAAGGTTAACTGGTCGATTTATTTTCTACTTAAATTATACCTACGTTCCATATATATATTATGCTAATTTGAAATTGTTTTTAAGTATAATCGTTGATTCGCTTTTATTGTAATTAATTGAATACATCTTGAAAGTAAATTCCTAAAATACCTATCCTAGAATTTCTTATTAATTTTATTAATCAATTGAGTGATATTGAAAATTAATCCTTTGTGAAATGACATAATATCGTCGTTTCCATCGCAAAACTATACATCTGTAAAATCTCATTTGTTCAGTGGAGAATAAAAACGGTTTAAAAAATAAATATCAAATTAAAAAACACGAAATTAATTCTGAATATGCATATGTAACCATTATTTCTCTCAGTTGCGTTATTTTACATGCAGTTAAAGGCAATTTAGCATATTGATTGAATTGGCATTTACTTGGTAGAACTCCATATTATATCTTACTCTATTATAATAGTGGTTAGCTAATCGCTCTCGTTACGCCCCGTGAGGATGGGATTGGTGGGAGGGAGGACTCAGACTACGAACAGAGATCCATAAATCGATTGAAAGATCAATCTATGAAAACCGTCCGCACCAGGAATTGAACCCGAGACATCCGTAACCGTAGCCAGCGACGAAACCAACTGCGCCACGGACGCCGACATAGCCCTATCCTTCTATCCCTACTCTCTTCGAAAAAGAAAAGAGAGGTTGATCAACTGAGTGACAAGCAGTATTTCGGCTTAACGCCATCGTCAGAACTACGCTTAAACTTATTTTGGCTTAGCTGTATATGATACTGTTTAGAAGAGATGGGCAATATAAAGTCATTTCACGTATTCAAACAACATAATATTTATTTAAAATTAAATTATTTAAGGTACTAATTTGTTTTTTTGGAAAACGAGCATAGGTGGTGTTATTAATTAATCGTTAAAATAGATTCATTGAAATTTTATTGATTGTGCGTAATTACATGAGCTTCTTGTAATGGTTTAAGGGTTTAATTATTACTGTTTTTTTTTCAGTGTTAAATTGTAAACATTTTGACATTCAAAACAGAAAATTACCAAAAACTGACATAAAGCGTTCGGCCTCGAAATGTTGCATAAAAGAATTGATACATGCACGTTTTACTTTGACTCTCTTTACTAGAAGCTACGAAATGTGATGACAATATCAAACATATTGAGGTGCTGTGCTGAGTGACATCATTCCATTTATCTCAATTACTCGAGATATTTTATTAAAGTGAGTCCAATTTATACGAGCGACTGAAGTGACTGCCTCAAATACATGTCTGCGTTACAAATAAATCTGTCCACGCACGCATCCAAATCAAAAGTAAACATTATTTTCATGTTGCAAGTAGCGAGTCTGGAGTTTTTGGATGAGAGGTGTTTAAAGCAAGGGAGTGAAGTCGTCCAAAAAAAGCGTAACTCCGTCTCCAACTCCGACATTGATAAACAACTCGACTCCGACTCAGATTACGACTAAAAAAAAATTATAATTTTGTCAGGTTTTTTTCCTATCTTTCCTATTTATGTACAATTGGTTTTCAAATGAAACGACAACCAACCAATACGGCAAATAGCCAAATTTTTCTTAACATATATATATTTATATTATATTATTATACATATCGACTGTGGAAAGGAAAAAAGATGTAGACCACATACAAAACGTGTATTCAATTGTTTGTGATAATCGAAAAAAATATATTTTGATAAGTCCTTTTCCCTTTCTACAGTCGATATACATATTATATATAAATATAGTGTATTAGCACGTTTTATGTGAGTTGTACACAACATTTTTTGGTGTGGGTAACGTCATTTTTCCTTTCCACAGTGGATGGATATATTGCAGGACAAGAATATGTTATAGGCATAAATAAAAATTAAACAAGTAGATTAATACACGCAGGAATGAGAAGGTGCACTTTATAGAAAAAATAGTAGGAATCGCTCGTTTTTTACAACTCCGACTCCGCAGCCCTGGTTTAAAGACACGTTTGATTTGCATTAATTAATTTTCAAATGAAATATGCAGTAGGATCCTTAAAATCGACTAAAATGAATGGGATTTCATAGTAAGTTTTAGAATTCCTACAGAGTAGGGTGTATTTCGCAGGGTAATAGTGATATTTTTATATCAAATTTTTGCTTGTACGCGATACAGTATGCAGAAATGAAAATATGGTGTGAATAATGTAAGTGCTTCTATGATTACTTTCTATCCATTGTAAGCAATTGACTCTTTGAATGCCTTTTAATTTTCACAAGAGAAAACCAAGTAAAAGTGAGTATTTCCGACAGATCCGTCATATTGATGGTGAGAAATTGACTACTCGTAACATAATAATATAATCAATGTTGAATGGGACAAATTTGTATTATGAGACTGACATTAAAACAGCTTACTGGCCGCATGTTTTTTATTGAATTTCGCCTGGCGGCCAGGCGATTTTACAAAAAAAACTGGCATTTCACTTAATTCACTATAATTTGTAAACCAATTGAGATATTTTAACCAAATTTCATTTGATGGCTTCCAGACACTTCGCCGCATAAATTAATGCCATTCGACTAATGGTTCTATATCTGTGGGTTGCATAATTATGTGGTGTAGTGAAAAACTTAAATCTACTAAAAATCGTTACTTCTCATATCATCCCTGTTGCAGATGTTACAAGTCACCCCGGGACAGAACACGGTTATCATAATGACTCAAGCACCATAAAAATGCCATATGGCGCATTCAATAAATTCCTGTAAAAAAGTAGCCTGTTAAGAGAATTATTTCAATACATTTGTAAAATTCATTCCATTGTTTTAAAATACAATTATAAAAATAGGGTAAATATGTTCTTTTTTAAGCAAATTTTAACTCATGTAAAAAGTGAATTAAGCCCAGATACATTGCAGTTATTAATGACCAATAAAGTTAAATATGAAGAGTTTGCGTGTGCTACTATTAAATTAATTTGGTGTCCGGTGTATAGTGTTAATGTTGAAAGAATCTTCAGAAAATATAATTTAAGTATAACCTATCGTCGCACTAATTTGAAAGAATTTATTATATTTTCCTAATACGCAGAGAGAGCATAAGTGACATAGTGCATTTATATACAAGGCTTGTGAGACTTTCAGATAAATAAATTGCGTAGATTTGAAAAAAAATGATGAGGGATGTGTGTTTGGATGGGCTTCATGTTGTAAGCACCCTCCAATGAAATTCCTTTAAGATGCAACGAAAAAGAGATACAAATTGAGGACAATGGACAAAGATGTATAGGAATAAAGATAAAACAACACAGGCTGAGCTGCGACCTCGACCTCGGTCCTATTTTTGAGGAGGTGTTAAAATGTCATCATCTCTCACACTTCTTACGACTGGCTCCCAGCGTCCCACGCAGAAGTTGTGCCTGTTGGTTTGTTTGCACGTGAAATGTCCGAATGGTAGCGTAGGACTGTATACGAAATCGCGTTGAAAACGAGAATGTTTACATTATGTATTTCAAACTACAGTGCCAACTTTACGAAAGGATCAAAGACGAGAGTTTGAATACGTCTGGTAATATAAATCCAGGTTTGAGACCTCGAATGAGCGGGCCAAGGTAATGGGTGATGTCATAATAATGGTCGTATAATCATTTTTGACTATAGTTTTGTCATTGATTTAATGTCGTATTAGTAATATTTATTCATCAATTATTGGTTACAAATTAAAAAATAAACAATTTTCTGTATATTGTTATCAATATTCCTAAGTAAGAATGTGTTCCAAAACTTCAAAGATTATCTAATAAATATAATACACATATACTAGCTGCCCGGTACTGCTCCCCACAAATTATATTTAAGTTGCTGCTACCTGTTGTACTGTGGTACTGTAAGATGACTGGAGGTTGATTCGTATCTAAGAAATAATATACGCCTAGTACACAATATGCCTTTAAGTGCATTATCTAACATCTGTTTTCATAGCAACGTTTATATAGGGTGATGCTGAGTATGAAAGTAACTAGGTAATGTTTTTTTCTGTACACGTTTTAGTTTACTTCCAACCATGTCCGCTCCCTACTCGGAGCATATGGTCACCACAAGGTTCCTACAAGATATACTGTCCTCTTGCTTCTTCCCATGTCATCCCTGCGTCCCGCAGCTCCGCGGAGTACATCCTCATAGACATAGCCAGGGCGATGGAATCTATCCGGTTGATAGATGAGACAGGCAGGATTCAGGCTTCTCTGGGGTATGCGCAGCACATGTCCAACCAGGAGTCTCTTTTAACTTCTAAATACGTAGCACGTGACTAAAAGCTATACAATTATAACAATGAGCTATCTCGAATTGCTTTCATATGATATTTTATTTTTTCACTGTTGTTTATGAAATAATACAAGATATTCAGCGAGGTATTAATAAACCATTCAAACTGCTGGAAAAGAGCCAAACTTTAAAAGAAAATAAGAAAAAATACAACGTGCTAAAGTTAGTTTTACCTAACGGTGGTTATTTTGGGAAATTTTCGTTTGTTTTTTTTAATTTGTCACTGAAACTAATTGGGAAAAGATGAAAAAATCTAAAGGTAAATTTGACAGCAGGTGAATTGGCGAGATGTTTTCATTTAAAGCGTAGATAATATATTGAGTCAAATTATTGACTGAAAACGAAAAATAACAAGAAAGCGATGAAATAATTTATCAATTGAATTGTATTTTCTTGGTAGAACTCCATTACAACAGGGTAAAAATAAAAGAATTTTATATGTTTGCTGATAGTTACTTCGGCTTCACGTCATAGTCAGAAATATATTTAAACTTAAATTAACGCTATATCAGTTGGCTATATAATTTCTAATTCAGGCCCGGTCTGCCCGCGTTTGTGTGATAAAGCACTTAGGCTTAATTTTTTGGATCAACTGGAAATTAATAGATATAATCAAAGTAATAATATTCTTAATGACTAAACAAACATTAATTCAGCACCCTTACTTAAACTATTACAAGAAGCTCACGTAATTACGAAAAAACAATAAAATTTCAATGTATTTACTGCAACTACTAATTAATAATAACGTGATTATTGTTTCAGAACAACTAAAATACTCAATCGGTATGTTAAATATTTCCTATATCTTCTAAAACAGTATATCGTCATTGTTCTGGTAGAAAACACTAACTGACAAATACTAGTTTTGAGTAATTCGATTTTGAAGTTTAAGCTAAAGTGAAGCCGAAATAGCTATCAAGAAACTAATAAAATTCTCTGTAGAACTGAATACTTTGTTATTTTTACCTTACGATGAAATAATAATTGACATCTGGTCACTAAGTAAAAGATAATAATATGTTAATCTAAAATACCATCTAAATATTTAAATCTCATAGTTGTTTTTATTATAACATTTATATACTGTTGTTTTGCAAGATTTATGGATAGCATTATTTCAATGTAGATTAAGGTGGTTCAGAATCAACGAAATATTAAATTTGGATTATTGAGATTTTGTACACTTCCATGTATTTATAAATACATGGAAGTGTACAAAATCTCAATAATCCAAATTTAATATTGAAATTCCATCAAGCACCCTCAGTCGATGTCTTAAATTACAACGAAATATTGTTTAAAATATTTTTTAATTGGAACGAGTAATTATTTATATCATACACATTAAAAAATAAATTAATGGTCGAATGTATCGCAACGGTGGGCAAAAAAAACGATTTTTTAGATAGATATTAGATACTAAAATAAGTAGATTAGATGATTTATGGACGGCTTTCCCACCTTAGATGAAACGGATATAAGGATTACATTAAAAGTACATATTGGAAATGATAAGACGAGAATCGGTCGATACATTTTTTTAAAGTAGCATTTTTTTTCTTATCTATGTATTAGAGGTCTCCACGGGACCGGACTTGGCCTGCGGGTTTTTCCCCAGCCCGGCCCGTGGACAGGGTTCGGATGGGTAAAGACAATTCAGATTCGAGCTCGGGTCGGTCCGGGTAAAGAATTAAATTTTCAGAAATTAGGATTATGTCGGGTCATGAGTCAGCCATAAAGCAATACTATTCATAACTAAAATAATTTACTTCAGACGTGATATGAATATCGCTGGAAATGTGGAAACAATAACATAGATTTTATTTGAAAACTATAAATTAATTTATATATTGAACAAAATCGGGTTTTTTGCGGTCTGAGGAATATAAATCTGAGCTTCGGATTCGGGTCGGGTTTGGGGTGATATTGAAGCTTGAGCGCCGGGTCTGAAGGTGTCGGGCTCGGACCGTGTAATTTTATGAAATTTCGGCTCGAGCAGAACTCTTCTATATATATGTGTAAATATTTAGTGTCTGATGGCCAGGCCACGTGGAAATAAACAACCAATATCGATGTTCATTGACAACATACATAGTAAAATGTGGAGAAATAGATAAGCAAAACTAATAAATCCAAAATACCAGAAAATTCTTTAGATAAAAAAGCAATACGTTCTTACTGGCCTTGGAGTTTTTATTATTTTACTGATAGTGCCAAATTCCATAGTATAAAAAAACATGAATTTCATCAATTCTTTAGACAGCTGCGTTATGTTTTGTTACACAATAATATCACTGCTACACGAACTGTGCTTCCTTGCCTATTTCTAGTAAGATAAAAATCGCACAGAATTGAGTTCCATACGGGTTATGAAATAGCTACCTACTAGATTTTACAATTCCTACAAAACTCAATACGTTTTTACGTTGTTATAATGGAGTTGTCCCGAGTAAATGCCGACTCAATTGGTACATCGATTGAGATTCATAATACAATTTGTGAATGATGAAATCATTATTTTTAGAAACAAATATTTTAGAGTCGGTGAATTTGTTTTTTTAAATAAATAAAACACAATTACCAACAGTAACAAATGATCAATATTGATACGTGGAAGTTGTATAAAATAAATTATGTTTCATTTATTTAAATATAATGTCTTTCCAGCAAGAGTTGGCAGTTCATACATTAGTTCTTGTCAGTCACACAAATCTTGTTTTGGTTTTCCTGAAAAGTACATATTTAACTTTGTGGATGCTACGCAACGATATATCGTTGTTTTTTTATATTGTCCAGGAGCACCGTAGTAGCCAAAGGGTTAACTTAACGCCATTTTATTTTACACTCACAGAAATGTGCAGTAAAGTTATGCTTCAAGTCTTAAGTTAAATCGCACTAAGCGTAGAAAATAACGCTAAAAAGAACGTGTGATTCCTATTACAAAGTATAATTATTACCCTCCTGCAAGTAATTATTAATGCGAGTGGTGAGTCCTTTCTTTGTCCACTTCCGTCGTCGCGTAACGAATCACGGAAAAATTATCTGACAATGAGATTGCGCATATGAAAAGAAATCAAACTTGTACTGTTTAAATTTTTAATATGGAGACGGGAGTGTCAGGAATACTGGCAACCGTTAGGTTTTTATATGACTATACAGAACAGATAAAACAGTAACCCTAAAATTTCTCATCGATTAAAATATGATTTAATTCGATGCAGAGAAATTGAATTATCACACCTGAACTGCCCTGATATTTGATCTGATGCCCACACCTCGGAAATGGACGGCGACCATCTGTTGAGGTTTTGTTTAGTGGAGTGGAGAACAGAAACGAAAAGTGGATGAGGAGGACGTGGACCTGTGCAGGAAAGTGGGAGTATGGAAGCGGCAATCGGCCCACAGGCTGACACAAAAAACAATAAAATATACATCAGCGAATATCAATCTGCATACATAACATAGCCTGAAAAATACGAAACAAATTTTTTCTGACGAGACTCTAGAAGATAATATAGTCGTGTTTGTTTAGTAATAATTCTTCTTGACAGTTTTTTGGCAAATTTAGTAGCATGAAACAAATAAAGGCTCTTTCGAAGTCTTGAATATTTTTGCTCTACCAAATGTGGTGCCGGGTCCGTGGTCGATTGTTCAACGCCGTTGGCTTCAGTTGCGGTGCTCACGGGACTTATTGAAGATGTTCTCACTTCTATACATCCTAAAACGAGAAGTAGCGAGAGCGATGAGTTAACCGCTACCACTTGTCCTGTCCTAGCTCTATCTTTCTCTACAAAACAATTCGGTTGAGGCAAGCTCCATCAGGAGTCCATTTGCTTCACATTTGGAGCGGACATGGTTAAAAACATTAGAAAAGGGTTAGATATGGTCTAAGGTTTCTGTTTTATTATTTCCACGGTAAAAAGTTCGAATCCCCAAATGGATACTTACATGAATCGAATTTTAGTTTGATAATAATGTAATTCTAGCAATTAAATACCAATTCAATTAATGAAACATCATGTCGATTTATGTCCAGTTTTGACTGTTTGGATAAAATCGAATTCAAAGATTGGAGATGCATGAAAGATATATACGAAATGGAGATATTATGCATTTGATTGATGTAATATCTCCTCAAAAACCCTAAAGATATGAATGATGCAGACGAACGTTTTGTGTATGTTAACTCAATTTTGACAAAAACCTGACACAATATGTTTGCACCAAGTCAACCATCGTAGTGTCAGAAAGCTTCTTAACCGGAAACAAGCCTTCAAAAAACATGTTGAGAAGACAGATTATATTGAGGAAGAGATAGGAGCGGGTGGGTGGCAATTCCGAATGAAGTGATAGCGGCGGTCGTTGGTTACTATATGCGGAGTATAAAAATACGAACAGACCAATTAAAGCGATATGCAACGAACAAAACCATCGATTCAAATAGGAAACAATAATACAATGATTATACCAAGAGACAAGCAGCGTGGGATGGTTACGGAGCGTGATAAAGAGATTCCGCAGAATTTTACTATAATATGATAATGTCGTCAACCTTCTCAATATGTAGCCAGACAGAGATTCTTTATATGTCGAACAATTCCTGATAAGAAGTGAACATCTTTGTCCACCTATAATCAGTATTCGTAAGGGGTGTTTCTTCATTCAAAGCAATTAAGCTGACAGAATCTTTATTAATTTAGTATATAAATACCGAATATCTACTAAGGGTCGAAATTTCCATTTCTTATCGATTGAGAAACGATAATGATCGATAATGAACGATAACGATAAATTTTCATTATCGAACGATAATCGATAATGAATTTTCGATTATCGATCTCCAACGATAGTAATAAATAAATATTACATCATTTGTAAAATTAGCCAATATCACCAAATGTTTTTTAGTGATATTTACTATAGATGTACCAATTTAACTTGGCCACTAGTGAGGGTGCCAGCGTCACGTTAAGAATGTTACCATACTCTTCCAGAACTGAAATTTCAATGAATTCCAAAACTGATATTTTAGCGACGGTTATTAAAAGTAGACATGGATTTTCGAAAGATATTTAATGGCAATTGGGGAAATTTATTCTATACTGACAATTTTAGTTCCAAATTCATCGGCGGCCAAGTAATTTCGGTAACACTATACATCATTTGTCTCACGAAACAAATAAAAAATCGGTAAATTTTAGAAATATATCGATAGTTAAGAAGACAAAGAATGCAAAAAAGTGCTGAAAAATATTACGCTAATCGCTAACTGACAATATTTGCTGAGAATAATTGTTAGATAAAAGCTGGATTATTATAAAGGAATGTTATATATTACACAGAATCCGTGAAATTGCATATTCCATGTACCGTATTACAAAAAAATATTGGCTGTATGTACCATCATAGCAAACGTATATTTAAAAATTGCAAAAAGGTTTGCAGTCTATGAAAAAAAATATTATCGAAAAAAGTCGATAATTATCGATTACACAAAAGATACATTTCAATTATCTTTATCGACCATTATTGATGCAAACGATAATACTTTTTTTATCGTTTCGTTCATTATCTATCCGGAAATTTCGACCCGTTGACCAATCGGCTACAGCAGCAGCAACACAAAAAAACACTGCTGTGCAGCTGAATGACACATAAAAACAAAATTTGAATGACTTAATTTATTAGATGATTTGAATTATAAATATAAGGAACACAAGAATTTAGTACATTCTCGGATACGATTGAAGGCCGTACAGTTCAAGTTACAGTCGAAGGAATTTCAAATTTCGAACAAGCTGCCAATGTACTGAAGCTGTCAAGCGCAAATGCAATGTATCATGGAAATATTTGCGAAGAAATCGGCAAATCGACAACCAGTTCCGCGCGCGTAACTTCGATCGGAACGAGTGCAATGCGGCATCTGACAGATCGAATTAAAAATTAACTATTGCCGTCTCAGAAGAGGGCCGCCGCGCGAACGAGAGGTGGATATTTTATCGCGAGAAAAGCTTTGATGGGTGCGATTGACCGCGTAACGGGAGGGCTGCATTCCTTGCAATGCTACGAATCTGGGACGACAATCGCGCGGAGAAAACAACTGAAATTCTTCAAACAGATTTCGGGAACAGCTATTTATTATGGCGTTTCGATAACTACGGAAATGCCTATGGCTGCACGCCAAGCATGAAATAGTTATTCGAATTCTGTAATACATAATATCTTGATTACTAGAAATTATGTTAGTGCGTAACTATTACAGTCGCCATTTTTTGTATTTGTTGACGTCATCTCGTGTTTATTGAATCGATATTTACTACCTAGGGCGAGTGTTCCTAAAGTCAACAGTCACCAGTGGTCGGCCTTTTGAGCTTAAAACATAAACAACAAGTTTATACATTTAAAAAAAGCACATTTTTACATCGTTCATTTTAACTTTTGGTTCTGAAATGAAAAAGGTAATAGAATTATTATTTATTTTATTCTGTCTCTGAATAAGAGTGATGGAAATAATAAATTTACCATACTACGCACTGACAATAATAAATACATAAATTATGGTCGGTTCTGTGGTGCAGTTGTCAACGTCGTTGGCTTCGGTTACGAATGTCTCGTGTTCAAATTCCAGTACGGACAGTTTTCACAAATTGATTTTCAATCGATTTATGGATTTCTATTCGTATGCATGGATATTTGTGATGTCTCGAATTCCCTCCCACCAATCCGACCCTAAAAACGGGGCGTAGCGAGAGCGATTAGTTAACTAGTGGTCCTTGTCTTAGCCCTATCGTTTTATCTCTACTCTCTTCGAAAAGGGTAGGTTGAGCAACTGAGTAAAAAGCACGTTTTGTAGAAAAACTTCTGTTGAGATACCTCCATTAGGAGTCCACATGTTCCACATTGGGAGCGGACATGGTAAGAAAAATATGGTACCATCTAAAAGGAAACAACCAAAAACAAAAGAACGCCTTGCATCGTTGACAAGATGTCGAGAGTGAAAATTTAATTTATCTTGCTTTAAAAGTAACACCCACTGATCAAAGTTAATTATGTATGTACTTCAGATTGCGTTAAAAAAATCAGAGGCAGTCAAAGTGTCCTAAAAAATGGTTATGAAACAGTTTTTCTTGTGTCGGAAACTGAAGCACTTTTACTTCAGTTGTATTCTAGAATAAGTTCTGCAGCTAGGAAAGGTTCTTACCTAAAGATGGGAAATACAACCCAATTTCTATCAAAACTAAGCCACAGAAATTTGGCTGCAGGAGTATCTAAATTAAATTATACGATAATATATATACCTGGTTAGGCCTTGTTCTTTATGCTAATGTGGGTAATTTAATAGAGACAATGGGCGCAGCGAACTGAGGCACAAATGATACCGATGAAATGCATGTTTTTAAAGTTCAATGAATAGTAGAAACGAATATAACAAAAATTCTCCCTGATTGGTGACTTCTTTCTCCTCAGCAAGTTAAGACGAAATCAGTTTTGAAATGTTATAAAACCCTATTATTCTGAACTAATCAAGCGAAATATGTTGATAATTGATCAAATTCGTTGAACAATATGGAAATCTTATTATTCAGTGGTGGCCCACATAATTGGTGCATTATTAATAATTAGCATATATTAAAAAAACTATTGAAACGCTGACTTGATCTCAACCAAGACCAAATTTAAAGCATCAGATAAATTTGTGAAATCGTATGGGGTACGGGATATTCTCGATTCCTCTATCTCCACGACGGATACACAGAATACTAACTATCACTAAAACTAAGTGGCTGAGCATGAGCAATTCACATTTTCTTTTTTTAAAGCAAAATAATGCATGGTTAAAATATCGACCCCGTGCAACTCCGTATCGGACCAAGAAAATTAGGAGTAAATTCGTTTCTTTTTTTGATAGTTATTACGTTATGAAAGGCGCCCGCGAAACAACGGCTACATACATATAGCTGGAGGAGGTAGGGTAACCAAAGTAAACTTGTAAAGTAAACGATTTATTGAGAACGCATTTGTACGATAGAAAATTTGCTGCAAAAACAATAGCTTCTTGGCTGAGAGTGATACGAAGAAATAGGGTTAAGGATAACAATACATCCATATTGAGTTATAATGATGTATTTATGTTATTAGAAGAAAGACGTGACAATACGCTTTGGTACAACTTCCAGCAAATGTTAATGTTTAAACACTAATTTCAGTGTGCTAGTTTCTCGAGTCACTTAACTAAAACAATAGAACTAATCGTGGAGTTCCTTCGTTTGGGCACGTCTGACATTTTAAACGTTTTCTCGTTCAATTACAAATGAAGGGTACACGGGATAAAGTGGGAAAGTCAGATTAATCAAATTGTTCAAGAGATACAAATTTATCAATTCTCCAGTTTCCTTCAACTTTTTATTGCTCACTTACCATTTAAGAGGAGCGTTACTTTATTTTTATAATATATATATAATGATGAAAGCACCATATTTATGAATATTACATTTCTTAGAAAAAATATGTTAACCCCCAAATAATATAAAGAGCACGGAAGGTGAATGCCTTGTGATTTCCCCTTTTTTGCTCAGTTTTAATAAAACTGGAAGAACGAGAAAAGTAATAATTATAAAATTTTGTAAATAATAATACAAAAATACTATCTAAATATATTTAATTTCTACATAAAATTATTAAATTAAAGTTAAATAATTCCCCTTTCTTACCCTGTATAGGATTTTTTTAAATGAAATATTTTGTGAACTAACGCATTTATGTTATGTAATCTTTAACGCAATAAAATACGCAAAACTCGCAACCAGGTAGCATTCAAATCTCAATTTCACAGAATTGATGCCGTTCCCCGTTCTTCCCTGTAGCCTTCAAATTATAGCATTACACGGTGGTTCAAAAAGAACGAATAGTGGGTTTACGACGCCGACGCCTTGTTTAATTGTGTGGGTGCACCTGAATGTTCGATCGAGTAATATTTAGTTGCTTTAAGGATAACTAGATCTGATGTCAACCTAAAATGTCAGCAATTGACAGGTGGAACAAAACATATATATCAAGTACAGTTTATCAAAATATCAGCACGTAAAAGAAAAATACTTCTTCAGCAACCAAATCTTATCTAGAAGTTAAGGATAGATTATTTTGATTGAGACCAACAGAAAAAAAATCACAATTGATTGTAGCGACAGGAATAGTAAATCATTTGTCAGGAAACAATATTGAAGAAACAATAAAAAAAATAAACTATATTTATTCGTATATGTTATCGTATTCCACAATTGTTATGTAAATTTTTTTCAGTTTCCAGTAAGCTAAACAACGCTTTTTTTAAATCATGCTCGCTCTCAACGTGAAGCATATGGCTTTCTAATGGAAGTTACTTTGATATTTATCAACATAAGTAAGTTTCTCATAATCTCTTTTTTTAAGAAAGTTGAAATAGGACAGGTTTACTATTAATCACTGGTAATCGTTCGCATGAGTTGAAGAGAATTTAAGACATCACATACATTTATGTCTTCAAACAAAAATACATTACATAAATCTATTAAAAAAATATATGAAACTATCCGCAATGGGATTCGATCCTGTGACATCGACATTGACGGACCTAACCTAACCATGGATGTTTCGGGATCAAGCCCCGGTACGGAAAGTTTCATAAATTGCTTTTTCAGTTCATAAATGCGTATCTGTTCCTAGACATAGAAGTTTGTGATTTCTATAATTCCGTGCCACCCATCCGATCCTGGAAACGATGAGATAAGCTAACCACTAGTTCTGTCCTAGCCCTATCCTTCTATCCATACTCTCTTCGAAAAAGAAGAGGTTGAGCAACAGACCATTCCCGTAGAAAACCCTCCATTATGAGGCCATACGCTCCACATTGGGAGCAGACATTTATGGTAATATGTAACAAAATAAGTCATGTGGTTATTTGTTAATATTGTATTAATCTCTTGGATAACTTAGATAAGAGGATAATTTAACCTAAAAATGAAAAGCGTCATGAATATAATCAATAGACTCTTCAAATAAATAGTGGAAGAGCGGATAACTGGATACATAGTTACTGTCTAGAAATACCAGCGTATCATAATTCGATACACGTATGTGCCACTTAATGGCGGGGCTGACTAGAAGATAATGGCTCTGATTTAGACGAAGGAGAAACCGCCTGAATGACGAATGGCGATTTCACCATTATACCATAAAAACTGACAATAACTTTAAGTACACAATGTCCCACTGACAAGTGAAAGAACATAAGTATTCGCTGACAGCGTCGATTATCTTTTGAAACCTCTCATATAATAATACTCCTATTTGTTTCACTTTATAAGAAAAGGAAATGCATAGTTTTGTTTCATTTGTTTTATATACGTTACAATAATGTCAAATTATACGTTCATGGCTTTTTCAATGTAAAAACCGTGTAAAACATAGGAGAAAAAAAGTAAACATTGGAAATTTGTAAGGAAGTCAAATCTACTTAAAAAAAAGTGCTTGTCTGAACTCATTTCCGTCCACAAGTAATATGTGTTGTCTGGTATCATAAGTGATCAAATCCATAGTTTTTTTTTTCAACTGAGTATGCAGTGTGAAACTCTAGTATACCATCTACAGAAATAATTTTAAAAACTTGAACAAATCCAGTATTATGCAAGAAAAAACGCAAGTTAAATATTTTTTTTAGTCAAATCTGATTCCCCCAACCACAGCTACCAACATTGTCACATGATCTGCGCTTAGTTCATAGTAATCATCAGTCATAATGGCTGACGACTTGTAGTGGACGAGTAAAAACTTTGTATAAAAGGTAAACAAACCTTAATGATTTTGTTTCAAAAGTGGTCAAATTCTCAATTTAATATCAGAAATGGTCAAATCCAAAATTAAATCATTTATAAAACAAAACGTACTAAATATTAATTCATTTTACTTGTAATAGTTGATGTACTTTAAATACATAAAACTTTCAGTTTATAAAACGTTTTTACTATTTACCTAATTTTCTATAAAAAGGGATTTGACCACTTTCGATACCAGACAACACATATGTCGACTTCCGAAGCAATACCGTTAGGTTGTTAAATCTCTTCCCAGTGGTATCCCCGTTGACAGGATGTTTCTACACTTTGAAAGAACTAACAATTAATGTCCACGATTCATCAAATATTATCAAGTAAAATATCTACATACATGGAAATAAACAACTATGTTGATTACCAATACCAAAATCACGCAAATCTGTGATATATCTATAGTGGGAGAAATTATGAGAATATGTTCAAAAATGCAAACAATACAGGAGAGCAAAGGCTGTAAAAGTAGATAAGGTAAAAGGTTAAATTATATGAAATAATGGTGAACAAATTATACCTATAACTTTTAAGGTGTTAACTGTCAATTCTTGGTGGAAAGACATTATATTTTAAAAAATGAAACACAATTCGTTTGTACTACTTCCACATATTTATAATGATCAGGACCGGTTTCGCTCATCACGAGCATTATCAACTGATAAAAATACAAACATAACAGGCGTATTTGTATAAAATTGAGTGAAAAAATGAAGGTATATAAAAATGAAGGTATATAAAACTGATGGTTCATGAACTGAGACAAGAAAATATTGATTAACAAACAAATTATACATAAATCAAATGAAAGAGTCTACAATTAAAATGTTATGGACCTCTTGCAAATCATTAAATACTAATCTACAATCACAAATATAGCTACATTAAAAGTCCATTTAGCTGAACAAAATTATTAATGACGATACTAATAATATAAAATGATGACTCAGGGAAATTATAAGTAAAAATTAATGAACCATTTAAAAATAATCAAATATTAAGTATTATAAGTATACCGGTTCTGATCTTTATAAATATGTGGAAGTAGTACAAACGAATTGTGTTTTATTTTTTAAAATTATACCTATAAATTCAAGATGATTGTCGTTTTTTTTTAAACTGTGCCATTGAAATAATGAGTATCATAAGCCCTCACAATATTTTCAGATTAGACTTTATTTACAGGAATTTTTTCATGTCTATTCACAGATTATTTTTAGTATTTTTTATCGTAAAATGATTAAAATGTTCCATAATGGAGTTGCACGTTTACGTTTTCAATAGAAAGTCATAAGATTTGAACAAAAAGTACAACAATAAATCTAAATGACCTTGAATGATACAAGTTAGTAGCACAATCCAAATTAAACAAAACAATTAGTTCGTTTGACGTCATCTTGTTAATAATTTAAGTGGTTTAAATTGCACGCGCTTCCTAATACAAATATTTTGAATCAAATAATTGTCTTAATTGTGCTAGCACTAATTTCATTTTACCACAGATGACATCATGGAATCATTATTATACTTTACTGTACCAACTATTATAGATGTGAATTATATCAGCAAAATTGAGAGATATCCGATCAATATCGTGAGGCGCAACGTACCTATACAAAAGAGACGAGCAATACAGAAACGAGAGAAAAAAAGGTCGGCGGGTCCATATTGACTTTCGTTGGAGCAATTTCAGGTTTTTTTCCCGGTCAAGTTTGCCTCAGCGGCAGACGAATAGGCAAGCCTAAAACACGATCGCTTGCCATAGGTCAAGGGGAGACAATAGCTGATATACCTTTATCTTTTTTTTATACACGTGTGAATAAACAAAGGGGAACGATGAGAATCGAGTACGGGTGTAAACAGACCCTTTAGATCTAATAATGAGACTGCACAGGGTACTGGGGTAAAAACAAATGGAGCGTGTTTGTTAAATACGCTGTGAACAAGGAGAGTTAACATTTCACTTTGATTAATATTTACTTTTATGTTTATCGTAGTGTTTCAAAATATTTGTCTTCAAGTTAATTTATGCGACGGATAAACGAAGGGGAGTCGAAGGGAGTGATATATTATTTAAAGTAACCAATGAAGTCGTGTTAGAAGAACAAATTTCGTCGGTGTCGTACAGTAATATCAATATATTATACAAACATATTGAATAGTTGTGAGCTGTGATAGACAATGCGGCGGAAATTATTGTTACATAGAAAATAACATTTAATATTGAAGCCAGGAATTAAATCCGGTTCTTCTAATCACTATATGATGCTCTTTATCTTAGAAAAGACGACCAACTTAACTAGAAATTGTTTTCAAATCTTTCACACTAGATCTGCTTGTCTTACGCCGTAGTAATTATTGTTCCACATGGACACTGTGCGATGCATTTTTTTGAATATTTAAACCTGGTCTGGGGAAAAATCATGCGATAGGAAAACAAAAACTCACACAAATATACTTACTAAACTAATAGTCAGAGTAAACTAGACCTTGAATTAATGCGATATATATATGAGCATCAATTTTATCGAGGTAAACGTCAAGCAGTCGCGGAAATGCCTTCTACGGACTGTTGATTTTTTCAAAACAATTTTGTGTATGGAAAATAAATCGATGATAATTACACCTAGCTCAAGGTGACATTGTGTTAATGTTCATATTCGTAAGAAGTTAATTTGTTTTTGGCTGTTTTTTGTATTCCGCTAATCTAATAAAAAAAGTTACAACTTATTATGAAACAAAAAAATTGTTGCAATCATTTGGGCGCGCTTTCAATGACAAAATGATGGTTGTCAAGCGTAAAGAGCATTTACGGATAAACGATACATTTGCGCTATAGTCTGCGGAGGTTCCATTTAACCAGTGTGTATTTATTCACATATTGACTTAGGTCACTAAATGTTAAAATCGCGTGTTAACATCCATGTAAGTAAACCATTTATGCAAGTAAGCGTTTCTTATGACTGTAAGATACAATAACTACACTAATACATGCGTATAGAACACTTTATTTCAATCACAAATTTACATGAGGAACATTACTATAATTATTTATATCTCGGCAAAATGTTTCAAATCGTATTGCAGCGAAAACGAACAATGATTATTTCAGAATGCTGGTACTTTTGTAGTTTTTTCCCTTTGTTAAAACCATGTCCACTCTCAGTGTAGACTATAGAGGATATGGACTCATAATGGAGGTATCTCAACGAAAGTTTTTTCTAGAATAATTGCTTGTTACTCAGTTGCTCAAATTCTCTTTTTTCGAGTAGGGATAGAATGATAGGGTAGGACTTGTGATTAGATAATCCTATATTCAATTTATATTATAATCCTATATAATCCTATATTCAACCTATACTTATCCATCATTTGAAGTAAGACACTTTGTATATATATTTTTTTCGTCATATAGGTAGCTATAAGTATTTAGTTTTTCTTAAAAAATGCTTTTAAGGTTGCGAAGTCGGAGTCGGCGAATTTTTGACGACTCCCATTGAATTTATATTTTATTATATAATACATAAGTATTTCATATTTAAATTAATCGATAACATGTTTTGAACCACATGGCTATTAATAAACATACGCGCTTGCATCGCTGTGAGTTTCACAGCTTGGAATTTTGCTCCGATTATTCGCTAGAGGTAGCAGTACAGTCGCACACGTGCCAAAGCGTATATCATCTATCTAAATAACGTTTGACAATTTCTTTATTTAACGGAAGTAGATTTAAAAACGACTCCACAGCCGTGGTTAGGTATCATTTTAGAACATTGTAGATTTCATAATGATAATGGTGTTCACAAAAGATTCCAAGTACAATGGACTTCCGATTATCCGTGGACGAATTTAATTAAAAAAAAACGCGCAAAATGCACTGTCGATGCGGGAAGGGGTTTAGAGACTGTTTTTATTTTCATTCCAAGAAGTGTTTGCAAATTGGGATAGCTATTAAAACACCATCCGGTTGGCAGAAAGACACCATATTGACAAATGCACCTCTAAAAGTGACAAACAACGGTCGAGGTTATGAAATAATAAAATCGTTACGCAACGTCTTCTGGCGCCAAAAACGAGTCTGTCATTCGTATTTTAAAAACGGCTATTTTATTTTTTTGAGCTACGAGTTCTAGACAAGTTCGGCGTTTTTAAAATCCGGTTTCAGTCGAATATTTACGCCCAGTACCTATTTAATTAGATAATTTTATAAAAATATTATACTGTGCCGTATCGGTTAAAAACAAAACGTATATCCGTAAATAAAACAAGGCCATCTGGATAATAAATGCCGACATCAAAACAAAGCTCCAGTCATTTTTGAAGACAAGAATTTTTTTTGTTTTTTTAAGAGCCCATTAAAACAGTCATTCAAGATAACACAGTGAAACTTTTGGATTTTCCAATGACCCCCCCAGTGAAAATGATTAACTTCTAGAGCGGCATAAGCGAATTAATTCGCCAAAGCCTGTATGTCAGTGCCATAGTGTTAGGCCATCGACGAGTTAACTCGCTAGGTCTTATCATCTTCATAGCAAGCCATCAAATATTTATTTTGACTTTTTTACCGTCAAATTGTATTGTATTTTTTTTCCGTGTCCGCTCCCAAAGCATGTGGTCTCCTAATGGAGGCATCTCAACAGAATTTTTGAACAGAAGAGTTGCTCAACCTCCCTTTTTTTGAATTGAGTAGGGATAGAAGGATATGGTTAGGACAGGACTAGTGGTTATCTAATAGGTCTTGATACATTCTGTGAGGATCGGATGGGTGGAAAGGAGACATCACAAACACTCAGAAACTACAAACAGAAATCCATAATTCGATTTATGAAACTATCTGCACCGGGAATTGAACCCGAGACATTCATAGCCATAGCCAACGACATTACCAACTGCGCCACGGACGCCGAAATTTGTATAGTGGCATCAATTGACAAGTAGTGTTTTTTTTCCTAGAGTCAAAAATCGATATTATTGGCGTAAAGTGTTGCAGCTTGACGCTTGTGGATGCCGCGGGGCTATTACAAATTCGTTTGCAAATAAGATACACATGCAAACAATGTTATGTGGCATTAAGTGTGGAACGAGTAGTCATTTGTAGTCGAACTCTGAGAGTAAAACTCTGTAGTCGAGTCTGTAACGCTGCCGGGCCTTCGTGGATTTGACTCCTGGCATGGAAAATTTAATAGATAGATAGATTCATAGAATACGACACGATATATCGAGACACCGAAAACATTTTACAGAAAAACATTTTAGATAATAAACGTCGCGTTATGCTCTGGCTAGTATGTTAAATTCGCGGAACACGCTGGCATATAAATAGTTAAATTTGCAAGTCGCCTTGGCAGTGGAGTATTAATTCAACAATTTGATATATAACACTCTCCCATGAGTATTATATTACAACGTTATACATATGGCAACACTCGACTCAGTGACAACTTTATACCGCCTATTGAGATATGCCATCAAGTACGATTCGTTACAAAAATATTGTAAAACTTTGATATAACGGACAACGCATCACATCAAAATTGTTTAAGCTATCCTGTAGATTGTACTTTTAAACAATATGATGCGCATAATTAGGATGTGATCACATTAACGCAGCAGTTTTAACGCGCACCGATCGATGATTTGACTTCCTCTAGACCAGTACTTCTCAAACTTTTTCATTCTAAGGCCCATAAAATTTTCAAAAAATAAGCCACGGCCTTCTTCTCGTAAGAAAAAGAAAAAAGTGCATAAAAAATTCTTCTAGCTATACTGAGACATAGAAATACCCCCCGTAGAAACCCTACGGCCCACAGTTTGGAAAACACTGGGCTAGATGACACAACATAATTTTGATTAAATCAAGAAACATTACTGACGTTTATAGTTTCTAATAAATCGATGAATATGTGTAAATATAATATAGGAGTGCCAAGTGAATCTTAAATGCATTAATATTTCTATAGAAATATAGTTGTTATTTCCATTAATGTTTTTATTAGTATTATTGTTTTCAATAATAGTTATTATTGCTACTGTTGTTATGTTTGTGTATGGCGCATTGGCGTCAGCTGTAATGCCATGCATTTCAATTTTTCAAATTTACAATAAATAAATAAAATAGTTGGGCCTGCATTTATTGGGTCAGTATGTAAAATTGTCATTTCTAATTAGACAGTCAGATTTTTAATTAAACCTCGCCTTACCTTTTTTTATTTGGCAATTATGTACTGACCAACTGCAATTATAAACTGACCATTTAATTGGAATTAGTTAATGACCAAATAATTAGTTGGCATAATTAGTTGTATTCAAAATTACTTAAATCATGTAGAAACAGTAATGAATATTTGTTACAAAGAACCAATCAGTATTAATAATACATGAGAAATTTTCTCATAGTATAATCATAAGATGAATCTACTTTTCACATACGGTTTAATATTCATGGCGATTAAAAAAGTGTTTTATAATTATGAAAAACTGTGCTCGAGTGTTTTTCTGTGGATTTTCTCAAAGCTCTATTTTCGGAGAATGTGAGTTATGATTCTAGGCTACGCATATGGTAAATATAAGATACCTCCTTTACTTAAAAATAAATAATAAGTATCCAAATAGACAGAACGTAGAACTCGTGATTTCATTTCGCTGTTTAAAATGCAGATCGTTTAACATTTTCAAATGTCAAGAGTCTCGGAAATAATAATAAACACGTCTAGAAATTATTTAGAATTTTACTTGACATTTAGCTCAGTGCTAACTTTGCGATTGGAATTTTTGCGATGTAATGATATTATCATTCTAGAAACGGTTTACCAGAATTGACCAGTGATACAAACAGATCCAGTGACAATATAATAGAAACTATGTAAGACAGCGTTGATGTTAATTAATTTAAAAAAACTAACTGTGGGCTTACTATCACTGTTATATATTTAGATCCAATTTTCAAAGCATGGTAGGAATTGAAGATACGTAAATACATATTGACCATTTTTAACAAAGTATATATTAACATTGCTGGGCCTTCAGCCGTGCGGTCAAAGCCATGGCTCTTCGGTTGCGGTATCCACGATTTCGATTACCAGTACGGACACTTCCATAAATTGATTATTCAATAGATCTAGCGATAATCTATTTTTAAGTTTGTTCGATGCCTACTTATAGAACTGAGTGCGTAGACAACGAAAAAGCAAAAACCATATAATCACATATTTAGCACTTACGTGATTATACGTAGCGAGTGTCGACATGTAGCGACACTCCCTACGTGTCGATATGTAGTACAAAATGTTATTATATTTTGGGATATGTTGAAACAGATTGGTTCATCCTACACTTATAATTATTTTCATAGAGCCACTCTACGCTCACGTCATCAATATTATGTAAAATTGGGAGCAGCAAGAAACTGGTTGTATTGTGGTGGGAAAAGAAATAATGAATGTCGTCCAAACGTAGGTAATGGGTTGAACGCAATGTCATGTCTTTGACATTTGAAATGAAACCGGCAATTGTTTTGTTGCATCCAGAAAATGGCAGCGACATTTTCGTGCTCTTTTGATGATAACGTTTTTATTGCATTAAAGTTTGCGTAGTGAGCTCACATTCTTGAAAGAAAAATGGTGACCAGGGTAATGCAATCTGTCATTTATTCTCGCGTTAACAACTAATAGTCAATTTCCATTGAAGTATCGATACGCCACCTTGATCACATTGAATCATAGTAAGCCTACTATTGAGTAGAGACACGTATTTTAGCACATATTCTAATTAGATATAAATTTCAAATAATTATCAATCTCAATACATTTTGACACGCTTATTACACACATGTTTTTAAAATACAATTTAAAGATATAATAATAAAAGATAATGACATATTTTACATAATATGCAAAAATACAAAAGAAAACATGACTTTTTAAATAATATATCGACAGACGATTCTTTCAGATTAGTGTGACAATCGGTTACTTTTTTTTGCTGAAGAATCTTTCAATATCAACACTATCTATACGACAGCAAAATGATTTGATAGCAGCATATATAATTTTTGTGGCCATTAATTATTGCAATGTATCCGGGCGTAATCCACTACTTACATTAGTCAAAAGTTAAAAACCATATAGCCTTCGACGTCTACGCAATGAGCCTTTGTTTTGTCGTTATAATATACGATTTTTAGACCAGTTAAAAATACTTAAGTTGTTCAAACATTGGACATACCCGTCTTAAACACTGAAACTTGTTTAATGGCGTAAATAATAATGGTATATTTTACATATCTGATTTTAGCATTAATTATAATCTATTTTGAATTTCATCGTATATTGCTAATTGCTCAAAATACGTGTCATCAGTTAATAGCATACTAAGTATAATTATTAGCTTCAAATTCCAATGAAGTTATGATAGATTTTTCCTTCTCCGTGTCAGCTGCCTATTTTGAGTATTAACATTATGGTACTTGTGAGACAGTCTGTCTCCGGCCAATCTCTTTGTTTTCACCAAGTCTTTCCGTAGCTCAGCTGTGTACATTTTATAAATGGATCTTCTTTCAGCGTGAGAGAAACCATTCAAAACTTCAAAAAAGAACACTTTTAATGTAATATCATTGCGTATCTCATACAGCATTCCGCCGAGCTCTTCCGCCAGTGTTCGCCTGTCAGTTAATAGGCAAAACCGAAGCGGATTTGCGACAAACAAGCTGGTAAGTATTCCCTCGTTTGACAAGTAGGCAAGCATCGAGCGTCCACCAAGATTCGCGTGGAACACTTATCGATGGTATGTAGGTGATCGGCGATGTTCGCGATTCAGCGGGGAAGGTAGAATGGCCAGTAGCGTCCACCGAATTTGGTCTCAATATTGGTGGGGTGAAAGGTGAAAATTGTCGCGTTAGATGTTGATCGGGCAATCAAAAGTCGGTCACGAATTAACAAGCAGTCAAAAAAATGTCAATAATTAATAATATCGGCATATATGATGAAGTCGACAACGAGAACTGTTTCCTTGATGTCCGCTTCCAATGTGGAGCCGTAAATATGTATTCTTAATTAATCAATGTCGAGTTCGTGGTGCAGTGGTCAATGTCGCTGGCTTTGGTACAGATCTCACGGGTTCAAATCCTAGTACGAAGTTTCATAAATTGATTTTTCAAGCGATTTTCCTTACAGCCTTTTTGAGAGCGGATGCAAATTTTGGAGGGCCAAGGGTCAACATCAGCTACAACATTGAAGCGGACTTCTTGGCTTTCTCTCTCAAGGAGATATGCATATATTGATTGAATTTTCAATTTACTTGGTAAAACTCCATTATAATAGGATTAAATAACGAAGTATTTAGTTCTACAAATTTTTTATCAGGTAATTGATAGCTATTTCGGCTTTACGCCATCGCCAGAGATATGCATAGTTGTAATAATTGGTCCTGATTCTTCAATATTATGTAAGTTTCTACCTATATTTTTAACTATAGGTTCATTGTATTATATAGTATGTTAGTTAGATTTTTAAGGTGTTAACTGTCAATTCTTGGTGGAAAGACATTGTAATAATATGGAAAGCCATTATAATATTTGTAAGAGGTCCATAAGATTTTAATTGTAGACTCTTTTATTTGATTTATGTATAATTTGTTTGCTAATCAGTATTTTCTTGTCTCAGTTCATGAACCATCAGTTTTATATACCTTCATTTTTACACTCAATTTTATATAAATAAGCCTGTTGTGTTGATAATGTTCGTGATGAGCGAAACCGGTCCTGATCATTATACATACGTGGAAGTAGTACAAATGAATTATGTTTTATTTTTTAAAATATATGTTAGTTAGAGTTTATTTGTGTGTTGCCTAGGCAGTCGCCGATACAATATGAGGATTCACACACAATAAAACAAAACGGACGAAGCCATGCCAGTAGAGTTTCTTTGGATACTGGAACAGTGCGCTACTGGGGCTGGCCATTGCCCAGCCAGTGTTCTTGTGCATGGTTGCTGGTCGCCCGCGGAATGCCGATCGTCGCGGATTCTTTACACAGATGCCGCAGTACGCTATCGATTTCAGAACTGTCCACCATTAAATTCATACGCGTCCATTGCAAATTGTTTCGCTCTGCTATGATACCATTACAAAGCAATACTTACACTTCAACCGTTGACTTAAAATAATTATTCTTACATGTAGCAACATATCGAATTAACATACTTCAAAACAATTTAATAATATTTAAGGTACTTGTTCATAAAAAGAGCGCAGCGGAAGTCTCAGTTATTATGTATGGTGCAATTTTCACAGCACCATTGCTTTATTATTATAAACATGTCCACACCCACCCAATATGGAGCATATGGATTACTCATCTCAAAATAAGTTTTTCTACGAGAACTGCTTGTTACTCAGTTTCTCAACACTCTTTTTTTCAAATATAATAAGTATAGGGCTAACGCTGGACTAGTGATTAGCTAATCGCTCCCGCTACGCTTCGTTTTTTAGTATTGGATGAGAGGGGGAAAATCACAGACATCCATGCCTTCGAACACAAATCCATAAACCAATTTACGAAACTTGCCGTACTTACTGGGATTCTAACCCGAGGGCACCATAGCCGAAGCCAACAACGTTGACCGCTCAACTAAAGGCTCGGAATTTTCTTCACTTATCTAAATGCATATGATGAATCCATCATTGGCCGTTTCGATATATTTTAAGCGTTGGAATTTTTGTTGCCATTACTTCCTTTCACTGCTAAATATCCTTACTTTTGAATTTAGAACACTAACATATATGTACCAACTTGCTACCAGATTAAATAATTATGTTATTTATGGTTTTATTTATACAGTTGTCATACTGATGCGCATTAGTTATCAATGAAATGTTTAATTCGGCTAAATATTTTACGATTTATGGATTCTGGTTCGAAAGCATAGATATCTGTGATATCTAAAATTTTCTATCACCCATCTGATCATAAAAACGGGTCGTAGCGAGATCGATTAGCAACTACTAGTAAGTTCTTAAAGTTAAAAAGAGGTTGACTTTTGTTGATATACCTCCTTTCGAAGTCCATATGCTCCACATTGGGAGTGGACACAGTTGAAAAAAGATTTCAATTTTCAATAACATCTTCCCCAAAACAAATTCCTGATATAATTAATAAACATATTATGCATTTGCTATATTATTCCTTAAAATGTCAACAATAACAACATGCTTGGGTCATTCTGTACTTCCAATCATGATGGTGTCATTTAAATTGACAAGTACCTATCGATAATAATTAAATATATCACAACTGATCAAGTTCAAATCAAATAAAAATAGTGTCGGTTCTATTTTCAAAAATCCTGAGGTTCCGTTGAAATTCTTTCCATAGGTAAACAAATGATGCACGCTAGTCATCTAACGAAGTACAATGGCATAGGTATGCAAAGTTGACTCATTCCAATCGGATTTCGCAGCGCATGACGCGGTATCATTATTGTACCAAGTCTTTTTTCGATGGACAAGATGACGACGGCGATTGAAGGAATCCAATCGCCGATTGGCGAATGAGAATCATAATAAAAGTAGGGTTGTCACTTTCAGAAGACTCCCTTTTATGCGACCCAGAGAAAATCGTCCACGAACGTACCTACGTGAATATCATCCAATATATAAAAATCAATGTGGGTTTGATCGTATCCGATTCCGATAAAACTTTGTCAAGTTATTGCTTGTACGTATTGCAATTATCAGGCCCGGCCCGAGTCCGACACTCAACGTTTTAATTTTTAACTTAAAGTAGGTCTTATTATATATAAAAATCAATCTCACAATCTAGATATATCTTAAATCTTGAATGAAGAATCAAATTCGTAAAAATAGCGACATCTCGGAAAAACGTCTGATCTATTCGTGTACGCACCAGACAGTACACCAAAAATATTGTGTGTCCAAAAGAACTTCAATAAACAGAATTAAAACACAAACACTTTCTTTCTTTGAGTGGCATTGCAACGCATGCTGGGTACTCACTAGTGTCGTATATAAAATATCCATAATTTGATTCGTAATTACAGTGAAATCACGATTTTACGTTTTAGAAGAGACCGACAAAAATGTAAATAGAAGGAAACTGTGGTAGGTATTGAAAAGTTAAATTATTTAATTAATCACGCAGGTTGGGTTGGCATTAAAATTTAATAGAATTTCAAATATTTGAAACGTAAATTGGAAAAAACGGTACTGCATAAATTGCACGCGAATACATAGCTGGAAAGTGTTTATTACCGACGAAAAGTTAAATGATCTTGCCTATGACTACCCGAGACCCGACGAAGGCATTACGGCCGGTACTTAACTACTAAAGAGTTAGCGGAATTTGATGTAAAAAAGGCAGTATAAAATATTACGCTTCAAAATTCTACAATTTTTTGAGTTTCACGAGTTGTATTAATACTATAATATGAAATCTATTTCAATGAAAGTAATGTAACTGCAAAACTTGATTACAGTGCAAACACATCAATTTTGGAATATTTATCCTTATTATTTATCGACAGAAAAGCGATTGGAATTAATAAAAGAGAATGGATTAGTTTTTGACACATTTACTGAAAAATAAATACAAATAAACAGAATAGTGTGACACAACAAGCTCCAATCCGAAAACGATCTACGAAATATCGTAAAACAGGCAAATATGAAAGAACTACCCACTGTGACATGACTGCATAGCTATTGTAACAATGATGCTCGACAATTTGAAATCCCTCAATATTTATTTATTTTCCTTAAATGTGAGGAAAAGCTAGCATATCAACCAAATGACTTTAAAAGTAGTAGGTAATTGTCGAGGCCATATGCAACACAAAACGAGCGGATATGGCCTAAGAATAATAATAGGATACTAGAAGCCACTAAATTAGTTAGGTAAGTACAATACCTACAAGGGCATCGTCTTTTCAGCGCTTTTTTGTTGTTGTTGTTGAATTGCCGTCGTTCTGGCATGTTTTGAGAAAATCGATGTTGAATATTTATGTAATTTAAGACATCGACTGAGGGTGCTTGATGGAATTACAATATCAACTTTGGATTATTGAGATTTTGTACACTTCCATGTGTTAGTGACAAAATACATGGAAGTGTACAAAATCTCAATAATCCAAATTTGAATATTTATGTGTCAAACAATTAGCTATTCAATTGTGTGGATTTAGAACGATATCAAGTTAAATCTTGCTCTAATACCAATTCAATGGACATTTTCCTAGGAAAACATAAGCCGAAGTTATCACGTAATAAAGATTATATTTAAATATTTTCGAAGGAGTAACTTCGTCGAAATTTATTATTAACAAGTATAAAGCTGATAATCTTTGTTCTTCTACCAGTTGTGCTACTACTAGGTGTGATACATCTGTGTATGCTTCTCAAATAGGCGAAACATGTGTCACACCTAGTAACAAAGCCAGTAGAGTTAAATTGTTATCAATTTAAATTTTATATATGCTTTATAATGTATATTATATATATTTTTCTGATTTAGTACATTATAAAGTGAAAAAAACTCCTTATGAGCATATTTATTATTAGGTAGATAATTCTTGTGGTACTGATCTAGTACCTTATCAAATTTAAACGTTTTGTTCAACTTAAAATCGATCATCTTTGGCATCTGTATTTTCAATTAGAATTTTTATTTTAACGATTTAATTTCAGTGAATAACCAGACGGTTGATTAGAAAACTTCACGCCATTCACAAGCCAATTAGATGCAAGCAATCCACGTTTCAATTCACTAGTGGATGGATTTCGAGTGTCGGTAACCCTGATTTTGGAATAGAATACTGAATAAAATCGCCCCATGTACCTAAGCCGAATGGTTCGTCGGTGAGTCGCCAGAAAGTTCCTATCAAATCAGACTAGCGCGAATAGTGGTACGTACGTAATGTGGTAACTGAATGCTGATGGCGGCCTGTGCGGCCTTATGTGACCTTGGAGTCGACGAAGTTGCGATATCCCGTTTCACTGGGACAGACCTCACTCAGCAACTTGGCTCGGTACTTACCTGCGTAAGAACTGCAGGTAAGCACCACTGCAGCGCACATTACTAATCCTTCTAGTAATTGTAAACATTTGTTAACACCGGTAAGGTGAATAATTATTACGAAAAAATTGAAAAGATAAAATTCGATTTCTTGTTGTGTGTTGGCGGCATCTATTTCACTCGAAATAATCTGGTTGGGAAACAGTTCGGTCGTTGGTTAAGGGGGCCATTTTATAATACAGTTAACGAAACGAAAGAAATCGAATTTTCAACATAATCTTTTTTGAAATGGCTACCGTGAGGAGAGTGTCAAATATATTGTGAAGAGAGGGAGCGGGTTGAAGCGGGTTGAGCGGGTGGTATTTTTTAAAAAGAAATAATGAAAATATACATATATTACATACACCTATACATATATATCATTACAGTTAATTATAGCCAATGAGCCAGATATTTTGAAATTTCTAAATCACAAGAGATCAACTCGAGGAGAAAAGTTATCACAATCACCCACGCCCACGCCCAAGATTTCAAATATTAAATTGAAAACATCCTAATTTCACCTGTCGGGACTTAAACTCAGACTTCAGGGTGAAAATATTAAATATCATATAAATGTTCGAGTGCTATAATATACTTGTATCACATATTGATTTGAACACCCCTTTTCAAAATACATACATTTTATTCAATAAGATTCAAACGAAAATAAAATAGCAATAATTCCGAATCAATCAATGCACTTCATGTATGACTTAAATCATACAGTACAGTAGCTAATATCCGTGTAGTGTGTTAAACCGCAATTGCTACATATTTGTCAATTTGTATGACGGTATAAATTACAAACATCCATAGTTTTGTGATGATTGAACTATTGTGTACACATAATTTATTATTCTAAGAATTGACATAAAATGTTGTTGGCGAATGTTTTCAGAATCGCAGTCACTACGATTAAGAAAAAAGTGCATTGATTGCGAAAACCGACGGCGCGAAGCGGGGAGTAACTGTGTACTTCTAAAAACAAAACAAAAAAACCTTAAAAATTCCGCTAAGCCGAAAAAGGGTTTTTGCATCGCGGCTGAGTCATCGTAAATGACGTACTTCATAGTAGTCTGCAAATGATTCAAATTTGGTCAGGTCCTTTCGATAACTATAATTGTAAATTATAGTATAATGAAGGTGATATATACAACAAAATATTTCTATATGTGACAGCGTGAAAGCAAAAAATAAATAGATATAAGACATTAATAAGTTAGCTTAATCATCGTCTGACATTTTTATGAGTAAGTGTTATAAAGATACATATGACATCATTCTTCTCAAAGAAGTTCGAGATCTTTCGAGTTAAGAATCTTACAAAATGGTAATAAGATCTAAGACACATTGAATTGTCAGAATGCATTATTTTATTATTGGTTACATGCATTTTCTGTAATCTAAAAACATTAAGATTTTGAGAAAAGTTTTTCATCTCCAAACTGAAGATGTAAGTGATGTTAACAATATTACAAATCAAGTCATTAAAAATGTTGAGTCGGATTTTTTCTATCTTTTCCTATCAAAGTATAATATAAATTATAGGGATTAACAAATAATTACTTTGAAATTATTACCAACACAATAATGCTGGTTAAAATAACGCAGACGAGTTTATTAATTTTGTATTTATGTTACGTTACCTAATGATAATAAATATATTATGCTACCTTTTCTATAAATTATACTTTTTTTAAAACTTATTACATGGATAGATGTACAATGTTAGGATGATCAACTTATTTGATATAAATATGTTTACTTTCTTATACCCGACTTAAATACTATTTTATAGGATGTGGTCATTGTAATCAGCTGAGGGATTATTTTTCATAACATTGCGAGCTATACGATTGCCAACTGAACGTGTACATTTGTTCACTGGACGTTTTCATCTTCAGAGATGACAGCATTGCTATGTCACCTCTACAAATATGGTACGCTGTACCATTCAAACGACATCGGCAATTTATACATCTTTTAGGCGATACTATGGAGGCGAAACGAGCCTATTACGGCGACGAAACTATGCAAGTAGGAGTCAAGAATATATTAGCATGGCTCACCGAGATCTTCGACGAGTTTCAGCATTACTCCTCCGATGTGGGTATCTCCCTTCACCCGCAGAGTCCTCTCGAAGTCCTTGTCGGTGACGTAGACGCGGAGGGTCCACGATCCATCGCCGACCAAATATCCCTCGGAGATCATTTTTACAGCGTTTCGAACCAAAATACACAAAAAACAACGGCTCAATAATCTAATAAATCACACTGAGACACGATCCAACTTCTAACTTCATCGTAAGATTTGCAATATTGATTATAATTCAAAATAAACTTGCACTCTGCAAAGTTTTTTTACACATAAACAAACTTGAGATACCTATCTTCAGATGAAATCTTGAAACGTCAACTACCACGCGACAGCACTAACTTTTTTCACTGTGCGAGAATTTTATATCATTTGAAGGCGAAAATATGAGCAGATATCACGGCTTTTGAAATGTCTTCGCATTCAAAAAAAATCCCGATGGTGACAATATTATTTAGACACGATTTATCACTGATGACATGTGGAGTAAAAATCACATCACCGCCGAGCACCGACGAACGCGCTTCTCCGACTTTGCTTTGTGGATAAAATACAAAATACAAATACGATTACCATTTACGGCGTCGGCACGAATAATAACGAGTGAAACCGAAGAGCATCCGATGATTTTTCGTGTACCAGAAATTGTAGTAGTAGCGCCATCTATGTTTATTTTTAATATACATAAACTGTCGGTTGAACAGTAATTTACTACAGATTTCTATAAATCATAATAGGAACGGTCGATGCCATCGTTGACATTTTGACTCGTTTTTCATGTTTTGAAAGAATTGTCTTCCATTATCAATGTTTTTGTAATTTTTTTTTATAAAATTGATTAATTCGTGGTTGGTAGTGTTGTTGGTTTACATCTATTTTTTTAGTATCTATATGCAACGAACACCAAAGAACGACAGAAAACTTAAATTACCCGGTAATAATGGTGTAAAGTCAAACCAAAAACATAAACGAGGTAAGTTTCAGCCGGTGTTTGTATCGATGTCCTGTTGAATATATTGACCTTTTGAAGTGATATGAATGTAAAACTGGTTAAGAACTCGATAATCTTTCATTAGTTTGCTAGAAGAAACTTTTTAAATGTTCTGCATTGGTAATATTTTGTGTTCACAAATCCTGAACATTTTTCAGATGTTTCCTCGACGCCGAACGCATCGCACGGATTGGATTCTCCTCCGTGCATTGGAGAAACGTCTCCTTGTCACGATGCATGGGAACCGTCTCCGATCCGATTTATGTCAACGCAGGATGGATCTCACGGTGAAAACGATGTCATCTGGAATTATTACTCTCCAAAATCTGACAAAGAACCTCAATCTCTCGATACACCGATCAGACGGAAAAGAGTTAAAAGACAAGTCAATGAATTTTCCCCCATTACGAGATTATCGAGCAAAAGAAAGCTGATTAAACCTCAATTGACAAAAACTAATTATTTGCAAGGTTTAAAAGAAGAGCTCTTAGCTATTAATAAAGAGATTCAAGTAAAGATATCGACGAAAAAAAATGACGAAAATGCTTTAAGTAGTAATATTGTACAATGTACATCGTCAGTAGGCACCGATTCTGATGATATGTTTGAAGAACCTTCGAATGAAAGTGGTATTTTAAGTGAATGTTCGCCTCGTCAAAAGTCCCAGGATATTTTAAAGAAACCTCTACGAAACAATATTTGCGACAAAATTAGAAAATGTGAGAATGAAGGTATAATAGAATCCGACGATTCTATGAACGAGTGCCTACTCATAGCCAGCCAAATGGTGGAAGAAGTAATTAAAACTGATAACATTAAGATAAACCAGTTAATCTCTTTCCACGGAAATGAAAATATCATTAAAATTGAATCTCCTAAAATAAACAATGATTCTTTTGATAACTTAATTTCGACCATGAATGAATTTGATATTGAAATGCTATCACAAGCTCCTCCTGCTAAAATAATGCCTAAAAACAAATTATTTGCTCCCCAAAGATCAATTGTTTCTTCAATACAATTGGTTGATCATCTGAAAGATTCAATGAAGACTTCTAGAAATTACAACAGGATTATTGAAACACCTATTGACAAAGTAAAGGGTCGACTCTTTGTCGGCAATACAAACAGATGTAGTTCGGAGTCAGGAACAAGTTCGAAAGAAAATAACAGCGAATCTATTATGAACGACTTCTCTGATTTAACCAGTTTTTTTAATTCAAACGCACTAATTGAATCTAAATTGAGATTTGGGCGTCACAATTCAATGCCTGAATCACCAAGGGAATCCAAAATTAAGAAATTCAAAGGAAACAGTCCCTCTGGATTTACCAGACATAAGACGATGCCCACCTCGAATCTGCCTCTTCACGAACCAGATAGTGAAGGTTTGTATATTATTTATTCAAAATAAAAAATCTCAAAAAACTTAAACCAAATGCCATTCATTCAACGCTTGCATTCTACCAGTGCTGCTTTACAGTACCAAATTATGGTACATTACCAAGACTTGAGATGCTTTAGATTTTAAAATATTGAGTTTTCTATTATGAAATGGTAATTACATTTGTTAAATCATTAGAAATAAATTAATGTGATATGTGTTAGGAAGTTTATGGATTCTTGGCTTATTGATGTTACTGCAACAACTCCACACACACTATCAAAGTTTTCTCGAGGGCCACCCGTTGTTGACTGCTGCTTTAGTGCAATTGTGGCAAAGCCCTCAGTTTGTACAACCTACTCCTTATTCGAAGAGTTTCTGAGGAATACTCAAATAGTTATCTATACATAAAATGTAATAGAGGTATTGACTTTTTTTCAGTATAAGTTTTTGTACTAATTTCAGAATCATCACCTCCGATGCGATGTACTCAAGATGAAATCATGAAAAAACGTCAAGCCGCCAAAGAAAAGCTTTTGGCTCGACGCAATGGTCCATTGTCCACGGTTAACGTGCCACCGACGAATATCAACAACCTTTTCCGTAATAATATTCCTCACCAACCGATGCCCAGTAAAACGGCTTTGAAGCTGTTAGCAGACGTGAACAATATACGCAAATATTCTGAAACAACGCAAATTGTGAATAGAAACCATTCCGAAAGTGTTATTCACACAAGGAGCTGTCAAATAGGAAATGTAAATAGTAATTTTAAATATAAAGCGCCCATCAGTAATAAACTGCCGAAGGAAGTAAATATGCAAGAAGAAATCGAGAGGAAGCGAAGGGAGGCACTGCAGAAACTTCAGATGAAGAGAGCTCAAACTCAAACGAAGCTTAGATAATGTCGTTAATTTATTTCGTATTGATTTTAAACATATTCCAGGTTGTAAATATTGTATTCCCTCCAGTGTTTCACAGCTATTATTTTACTCAGTTGAAGTGTTTTTTGACACCGCGACTAATAAAAGTCAATTATTAGGAATTTCTTGCAATTTTGAAAAGTAAATTATAATTGTTAATGAGCAATTCCGTTAATGGTATCCATGAAACATTTTATAAAATATTATTTGTTGTAACTATTTAAATATTAATCAGGCAAGAGCACTTGCCTGTATCGTCAGTTTTACTTTTACAATACAATTGACTCGCACATAATGCTTAAGTATTCAAAATTCAGATGAAATAATTATTCTCCCATCAAGAATTTGCCGGATCAATTACGAAGTTGTGGAACACTTGATGATATAACAAATTTGTATAATACCAAAAAAAATGTCGGAAAACTAACATTTTGTATAAGTAGACATACATTTTATTCTAAATTATACAGATTATATATTAAATAAAAGCAAAACTTTCAGTTTCAATGATCAACTCCAAGATTTCGAATTTAAATTTAAAAAAATCATTTTGATTTTGAGCTTGTTGGGACTTAACTGGGAATTGACCTACCTGATCACTAAGGTAACGCTCTTACCACAGATGCCGACATATTCAGCTTGAAAACTTCAAAATTCCTCCAGAGTTGTTATGACTATTTAATTTATACAGAATGATCTATTGACAAAGTAACCAATGATTATTCTTAAACAAATATTTACAACTTGATGTATTATCTCTGGCGAATGGATTTTGTTTACATTCTAAAGTTCATTCGAGCCAAATGTTCTATCTTTTACAACGATCTTGTTATTTCGTGAGCACCAGTGTTCCACGGAGTACTAATAGAACCCCTGCAATGGATGATAATGATTTTACTTGAAGGATTTGTTTACTGCTTTGAACAGATACAACACAATGGTTTTGAGATTGGTATTGCAATTTGTCAAACAGTAGCTAAGGGGAAAATCAATCATTAATATCCATATATCGATTGCAATTAGAAACTTGTGTGTTAAGTAAGTGTTGTACGGAAACATCTTCATGTTTCCTAATCTGCGTTTTGTATTTTGGAGTTTCAGTTTTCTCAGTTTTCCAATTTGTATTTTTTTACTATAAACCAAATCATATTGTCATTTTATTTAATTATCTAATATCACATAATTTATCGACACTACGTAAAATCATATAAGTGCCAAATATGTGATTAAATATCTTGTATTTTCGTGAGAGCTGAGTGGTAGACACCACTCAGCTCTTTAGGTAGGCATAAAACAACAGGGAATACTAGATTTAAAATCCATTATGGATTCACAGTAGCTACAAAAATTGCTAATTTTTTATTTCATATTGCAACTGAATTGTCAAAATAATCACTGAAAATATCAGGGCTTCTTTACCTTATTGTAATGGAGTTCTACCAAGTGCAATTCTTTTGTTTTTTCTGTTGTCTATATTTCATCAACAATTTTGATATTCTGGAGATCAAATCCTGTCACAAATATTTATAAACTATTATATGAGCAAATGAACATTTCATTTTTAAAAATATTTTATTCTTTATTCTAATAATAATTATAGCCATAAATTATTTGAAAAAAATATTCTACACACCTAGTAAAGAAAATGATTTTTATTCATTTTTATTAAGAGGTCAGATACCAAATTATCAAAATAGATATTTTAGATTATAATAATGGGATCCATTAACATGTAAACGGGTAACACATGGATCCTCGTATTATAATAAGGTTCCTGTCGAGTGGTTAATATCAATTTACTTGTTATTCACTAAATCTATGTCTTGTAATACTTTATGTTGTATATTTTTGTTTTGAAATTTGAAATAAAACATCTCTTACACAGCTGTGTCACATTTATTATTTCCGTTATATGTTTTTAAGCAGCTGTGTTTAAGGAATTATTTTTCTGTATATCTCAGTCAGTTTTCGACTTATTCATTTCGACAAAAGAAAATTCAAGTCAGGCCTTTTGACTGAAATAAATAAATCAATTTAATTGTTTTCGTTCATTTACAAAATAATGTAATACATTTCTACGTATCTTAAATGCAGCCTTATTTAATCTATATATATAAAAATGAATGTCTGTTTCTTGGTTTGTTAGTTTGTTCGGATCTTATAGGCTCTTAAACTACTCAACCGATCGCGACGAAACTTTCAGGAAGGACTTATTGTGATCATGCCGGGAAATCTATCTATATATATATAAATGAATGTCTGTTTGTTGGTTTGTTGGTTTGTCCGGATCTTATAGGCTCCTAAACTACTCAACCGATCGCGACGAAACTTTCAGGAAGGACTTATTGTGATGATGCCGGGAAATATTATATAAAATAAATGTTTGTTTGTCCTTTACGCGTTCCTTAACCATTCATACGATTTCGATGAAACTTCGGTGAGTTGTTGTGCATACACCCGTGAAGGGTTCTGAAGAAAAAAAAATTGAAAATCTAAAATTGAAAAAAGAATAAAATACGTATATACATCGACATCTAGGAAAAACCTTCTGATTTATTCGTGTACGCACCAGACGAAAAACAAAAATATTGTGTTATAACAAGTGTGATATTGAAACTCGGGTTCGGGTCGGGCCAGACCTGAAGATGATGGGCTCGAACCGGGTAAGTCTATGAAATTTCGGCCTGTGCAGACCTCTAATCCAAAAGCAGTTCAATAAACAGAATTAAAACGCAAACCCTTTCTTTCTTTGAGTGGCATTGCAACGCATGCCGGGTACTCACTAGTTTAAGATAAACGAATCCGGCCTTCCGACAGGAAAAGTTTCACCGACTGAAGTAGACTCTTATTTACTCCAAAAAGACATGATGCTAACTTGGTTCGGCACTAATGAAAGTCAACGATCAGGAGGATGTGTAAATTTACAGCGATAGTGAGGCATAGGCCTTATAATTATTTTTTACAATGTTCCCTCCCAATGTAGAGCATATGTACTAATAATGGAGAAAATCTCAACAGAACTTTTTCTACGAGAACTGCTTGTTACTCAGGTGCTCAACCTCTTTTTCTTGAAGAGTGTGAAGATAGATGGATAGGACTAGTGGTGGGGGGGAGTTTTAAATTTCAAATACATTCATGCCTTCATACGCAAATCAATGGAAAAATCAATTTATGAAACTATCCGTACTGGGATTCGAGCCTGTGATTACCGTAACCGAAGTCAACAACTTTGACCACTCTGCTAAAAGCCTTATTATAGAGACAATTATTTGTGAGCTTGGCCAAGAAAAAACTTCACAGCCGTATGAAATATTTTTTACTTTTTAATGCATATAAAAAAATCATTGGTAGGCAACATTAAAAATATTTTTTTTTTAAATACAGCCCACCCTTAGCAATATGAGATAATTATTATTGTACATAGCTAAAAAGACTTCCACTCAATGAGGGGAAAAAAGAAAACATTTTTATTTAAAAGAAATAAATGAATTGTGTAAATTTGTATGTACTCATAAAAATATCTCGTGTCTTATAGGATTTGAAAATCGTTTGTATTCAAATCAACTCAAAGAATTTGCGTTTGGGTTTTTTCTCACGAAAGACAGAAAATGGAGGAAAATTAAAAGCGTTTGTCATAGTATTATGAGCCTACATAATACGTGTTATTGAGTCGACAAACAATCAAAGAACAACTGTTTTTTTAGATTTTAAAATAAATAGCTGGGTTGATTTTCTTGTAAATTGATCTTTGATTGTAATTTTGTTGATTTTTATGTTCAATTATTTTAACCTTATTTGAAAAAAAAAATAATTTAATATATATTATGTAGCACATTTTTTTAGACATAAATTGAATTAAACTGAAATTCTTTAAGTAGTATTGAATTTTTAAACAATTAAGCCCAAGCCTCTGAGTTGAAGTGTTGCTCCTAAGACACTACATGCAGTGACGTACTGGCCATACGAGACAGGTTGTCCGATGGCAAGTTGGCCCCGCTGTATGTTAGGGACCATCAGTAAAAACAAATAGCATTTTAAAAATTTCATTTTACGTGTTTTGAAATATAGAAGATAAAACAATACAAATAAATATAATTTAAGACATCGACTGAGGGTGCTTGATGGAATTTCAATATCAAATTTGGATTATTGAGATTTTGTACACTTCCATGTATTTTGTCACTAACGACAGTTCGAGTCCATTCGCGTGCTCGAATGCCTGAAGATGCCGAAAGGCGAAACCCGGGTCGTTAGTGACAAAATACATGGAAGTGTACAAAATCTCAATAATCCAAATTTGACAAATAAATATTTTCATCAATATAAATAAATATGTTTTCTCACAATATATACAATGAATACCTGCTTTTACAACCAAAGACCGTTTAACTTTTTTTACAAGGTCGAAAAGAGCTTAACATCTGCGTGGGCCCAAACTTAAATCAATTAAAATATCTTTGGATAAGCTACAAATAAATTTTTTGATGGGCCCCCATCGACTCCTGGCAACCAAAATATTTATAGTCAGTTTGCCACTGACTACAGTCATAAAAAAATGGTTTCACTCAGTGAATCGAGATGAGTAAATACAAGCCTAGAAAGCATTTTAGTCTCTAAGAAGTTAATTTACATAAAGTTTTAACTAATGTAAGAACATACAATTATAACCTAGACGTATAATATTTTATCTCGTAAATACTATTTGTCGTATTTGTATCTTCTATATAAACGTTAGACGCTGTTTACTGTCTAATGCCTGAAGATGCCGAAAGGCGAAACCCGGGTCGTTACTGGCAAAATACATGGAAGTGTACAAAATCTAAATAAACAAGTTTCACCATTTTGTCATTTCGCCCACTTCACTTCTCGAGAGCTCATATGATTCTAGTGATCCGGGTTTGGTCAACCAGAAGTGAAAGATAATGAGGATACAGGCGAAGAAGGAGAAATTATCAATCACATTTGTCACACCACGACCCTGACACTTTACAGTAGTATATCGACCAATGGAGATACAGATATAACAATCTAATAGCTCCTCAAAAACTCTTAAAAGATTTCTGTAAACAAACCAAAAGTATAGATTTTTTTAATGAATAATAAGCATTAAACATGCTAAAATAATACATCGATTCAGATATGTATTCTTCTTTAGTCGTATTTATTCCTCACTGGTGAAGGTTGCAACTTACGCCTATTGCAACAACTTCGTTTCCTTTGAAGATCCTTCACCACTCGCTTCTGCACTCCGTTGCTCTGAGAGCCGTCTGTAAAGAGAGGCCTGAGTCATTCTTTATTTGGTCGCTCCAGCGAGTTGGAGCCCTTCCGCGTCTCCTTCTGCGGTAGATCTTTCTTTTACGACGAGCCTGTCAAGGTTGTCGGTAGGCTTGTATAAACGGCCGACAGTCTATCCTGGATTTGTAGCTCGCTCAGGATAGATGCGTTTGTGTGCTTGGCCGTCCATGGTCTATCCGTTTTTGCGTCTAGCCGTTTTTTGTCTTTCGCTTTTACAGTCCATGTCTCCAGTCCGTAAAGACAGATGAAGTAGACCAGCGATCGTAATCGCAAATAAACGTATAATAATCCTTTAAAGCCAATTAAAAATTAATAGTTCGGATTATCCCTTCGGTGCCTCTCCACATTAGCTCGGATAATCGGGAGTTTACCGTTCTATGTAGATGAATGTTTTCCTAAGGGACGCTTTTATCTAACATACATAATAGATATGACAAAATCCACCAAGCCAAAAGGTTGACAAAATAAATAATGAAAATACGTTTTCGAATAAAAATGAAAAAATCTGGGTTGATTTTCGATAGCCCCTTGATTCATCGATCGTAATGTGTATTATACATTATGCAATTTATGTATGTAAATACACTTTTCTGAACAAGAAATATTCATTTCGATAACCTACGTATTTTTAATTTCCGCTTGAAAATATCCCAACATTAATGTTTGCCTGAAAAAAATTCGTTCATAATTCAATTGGCTCTTTCAAATTATTCGCACCGGCGTATTATTGAAAATTCCAACCAAACCAAATAGGTTGAAAAAGCAATTATTTTTAGAAATATTCGTTTTCGCATATGTACACAGTACGAAAAAAACTAAAATAGGAAAATTAATTTTACATCAATCATTCTACATAATTATTTCTTCCATTAGCGAAAACATGTTGTAGGTATTTTGAAAAGAAAATAATTAAAACATTATAGAAAATCTTATTGAATAATAAAGATCAAATAAAATCATTGTCAAATTGTGGCATACACCGCCTCTCTTGTGAATACTGCCAAGTTTCTTATGTGGTACAGACAGGTAGACGTTTTGATATTAGAATTAATGAACATATAAGATGTCTTAATAGTAATAATTAATATCTATTAAGAGTTTGCGAATCATTTCATGAAATGATCAAAATTTGAATAAAAATAATAACGTAGAAACACTCCATCGAGTAAATAAAAAAAGGTATTAAAATGAATAGTTTCGAGTTTTTAGAAATCAATAAAACCATCAAACGTTATCGTAAGTAACATTTTATATAAGAAAGGTGGCTCACCACCATTACATTTATTTCCCATGAGATTTTTACTTCCAAACACTAGTAATTAATTTAGTAATTAGTAGTGTTGTTGTAATTAGTACTGTTGTCGTTTGTTTCTTACCCCTCCTCCACGTCCAGTAGAAGGAAATAAACCCACCCACCCTTCATTTTAAAGTTGAGAATTGGAATCATTGTTTACAGTTACAGTTAGTATGAAGAAGCGAAACACGTGTCACATTTAGTAGCACAGCCGGTAGAATAACTAAGCTATCAATATTAATTGTGTATTACTTAATACTGTTTTTTTCAAAGCCATTATTTCCTATGACTTCGTCCGTTCTATTGGTACATAGAGCATTAAATTGTTTACATTTTGACATTTAACAGAAAAAAATCAAAAACTGACGTAATGCGTTCTGTCAGTATAAACATGATTTGTTATTCAACAAGTGGAATAACTAATTTATCAATTCTATCGTGAATCTTAAAAAGTGTTGTGTTTTATTAATTTTAAGACCATTGTGAATCCATTATGATTTATAAAAAATACTGGTTTTTATAATATCAGTGTATATATTGTTATGTACTGTAGTTCAAAAAAGTTATGTTGAAAAATCTAGCTTAAAAATTCCCACCATCTTGCGTGTTTACGTCTGAAATGACACCGGACCCCGAACGCGTGATATCGGTATGTCAACACAACTCGCTCAGCGCACTCTCGTCAGGTTCCAAATTTTTCCGTCGGAGTTCCACCACCGTGGAAATTGTTCAAAGAACCTCTTTCAAGGTTCCACAATGAAGAGGAAAACATAAGTCAAAAGAGATATGGTGTGGCAGGGCGCTTGCGCGAAATGTGTAAAATCAATACATTCACATCTGGTAGGCTCTTTTAGCGATTTTATTACAGCGCTCATTCGATGTGGCTCAAACACGGTTTTAACCTTTAAAATACACAACAATGACACGCCCTAAATAATATTAATCAAATTATGGATTATAATAACATATTATTCAGTTCGTCGGTGTTGTTATTCTACGCTACATGTCAATATTAAAAAATTAGAACTGAATTTTAAATATCGACCTCTTCGAGAAGCGCGTCTCAATTTTAGGCGATTTCGATTTACTTCTATTAAATTTGGATTATTGAGATTTTGTACACTTCCATGTATTTTGTCACTAACGACCCGGGTTTCGCCTTTCGGCATCTTCAGGCATTCGAGCACACGGATGGACTCGAACTGAGAGACAGTAAACAGTGTCTAACGTTTATATAGAAGGTACAAATGCGACAAATATTATTTACGAGGTAAGATATTATACGTCTGAGAGCCACACTGATACCTGAGTTAAAATTTCGGGAATTTCCCTAATCCTTATTTTGTAAACACCATATTAACAGAGTGGCGAATTGCCGCTTTTCAACTTCTTTTAGAAATACCAGTGATTTTACAATTATAATAGTATTGTGGGTTTTGACGGGATGTAATTCGACGAATGGGTAAATATATACAATCATTCCACATTTAGTGACATCTGTTAGGTGTTTCAACGTTTCGGATATAATAGCGGAGAATTAGGAAGGTTCAGCTGCTCATTCAAGATTGGCAAGGAGTTTAACTGGGCTCTATTAATTTCCAAAATTTCTTGATAAAATAATTTATGATCCCCCATGTTTTTATGCAACAGTTTTACCCCATCATCCGCATTAAACGTATGGTTCTCCATTAGCAAGTGTGAAAATGTCCATTGAATTGGTATTAAAGCAAGATTTAACTTGATATCGTTCTAAATCCACACAATTGAATAGCTAATTGTTTGACACATAAATATTCAAATTTGGATTATTGAGATTTTGTACACTTCCATGTATTTTGTCACTAACACATGGAAGTGTACAAAATCTCAATAATCCAAATTTGATATTGAAACTCCATCAAGCACCCTCAGTCGATGTCTTAAATTACTTCTATTAATTTAATTTAGAATTGGACATAACATGATGCAATACTGATGTGTGACAATTAGATTAGTCAAAAATATCAAATGATGCAAAGATAATTCAATGTTTTTTCTGCTTTTTTGTTAATGATAGATTACTTGAGAAACCTTTTTGGGCTGTCTTGTAAAATAAAGAAAAATCAGATACGTTTATTTAACCGTAAAGGGCCACATTTAATTTATAAATTTGATATTTGACTTGTATGCCATTCATTAAAAATGGGAATGACAGGAAATCAGTGCATGATATAACGTTCTAATATTCTTGACGATTTTTTCCTTAAAGCTGAAACTCCGTGATGAAATAAAGTAGAGATGGAGCGGCCTGCTAGGTCGTCATGTGTGGCCTTTGTCTAAACCATGTTTCATTTCATAGCATTGTATCGTAAATCTAATTGAAACATATTGAAAACAGTTTTATTATATTCCAGAAAACTCAATACTGCTTTACAAAATGGAAAGGATCCCTTGTAATAAGTATTTTGCAAATTTTATTTTCATTGATACGATTCAATTTAAAAATAAAACCTTAATTTTCAATAATTTAAACAATTTATGAAGGTTGTATGACATTTGGGGATGTGCCTTAGTTCACGTTAAATCATCTGCTGGCACTTGTTAAAACTGCTGCACCTGTATGATCGTTTGCTAACGTTTAGTAGATCATTGTTTTATAGTGGCGACTCTATAATTTAAACATTCATATGTATAAAAATAACACAAGATTTTTGGCAGTTCTGTAAGTGTTTAATGTTTTTGGACGTTTGATCTAATTGAATACGGTGTCGATTCTTTACTTCAATTCTTTTACGAAAAATGTCATCAATTGGTTTGTGGGTTTCTGTTCAGAGGCATGGATGTCTGTGATGTTTACACTTCCTTCCATCCATCGGATTCTTCAAACGAGGCGTAGCTAGGGTACTTAAGTATCGACTAGACTTTTCCTAGTCGTAATTGTCTTACGTTCTCCGAAAAAATGAAGTTAAATAAAACCATTTCGCGTAAAATAATTGTGTTGTTCCATGCTGTATAAAAACAAATTTTGTTTCTTTATTTGAAATATTATAACACCACACAGAAGGAGGCAATTTTCTCTTGCAGTATTAATTTAAATGCATGCGTGTTGCGTTAGGAAAATCGAAAGTGTAGCAGCGTAGAGGGTTACGGATAATTCCAGCGACGCTGGATATACAGACCGAAACGGATTCCGTGACGTCACGCGGTGAATGAGCGCCGCAGGGTGGGCAAGGGGACCGCTCCACTTCTGCCATCGCTCAGTACAATCGCAATCGCGCTCGGGTCCATATACCTTCGCCACCCGTCTACGAGATTCTGGTCCTGACGCAGCACTGTTGACAGTCGTGCTGCTCCGCGACACAGGCGACAGCACCGAGGATCACCCGTCGGTGTGCATCCACCTCGCCGAACCACCCCTCATCACATGACAGTGTTTTGGCTAGAGAATCGGCAGCTGTTTTGAGCGATCGGGGGTAGTTTCGAAAGAGTGAAGGCGGTTTATTTGGCTGTGATGTGGTTAAGGGCCGTCCTGTGGCTGGCCTTGACCGTGGGCCTTCAGGCGAGGACTCCGCTGTTTACCAACTCTTTCTTGGTGAGGCTGCGGCGAGCTGGTGGGGCTCCGCTGGCGGCGCAGGTGGCCACCAGAACAGGCTTCGACTTCTTGGGACCGGTAAGTCTGATTTACATACTCTAACTGCATAATTTTTTTACTCTCAGTTAATCACATAAAATATAAAAACAATAGAAACAATATAATCACATGCAAATTATTTTCTCGTTATATTTTTCTCGCTATCTATATAATTTCATATGCAATTTCTTTCTATTTTTGATTAATTTAATTTAATCGAACGCTTATATAGCGTTATTGGCGGGAACTGAAATAACCAAAAAGTATGAGATCTTATATCGTAGTTAAATTATAAATTGCAATACTTTAAAAGTATTAGTTAACATATTTAACACATTTGACATATCCCATGGCTTGCTTGTGTCTACTTCTCTACAAATATTTATTGTTTTTAAATAAATTAAATGCACATAGATCCTTAATGGCCACATGCTTGACATTCTTCAAAACAAAAAGACAATTAAGTGTTGTTGAAAAAATTGCAAAGCTAATAGTTGAGTTTATTAGTATTATAAAATTGGAGCAAAATAAAAACAGAAAATCAAATTAAACAAACTGTATTTTGAAATGTTTCTATAAGTATGTAATTCCACAATCAAAACACCTCAAACTTTTTTACACTCTTAGTAGAAAAGTTCTTCAAAGATTTTTAATATATAAGTTTTGAGGCAAGCAGAAATAATTTGACATCGTGTTTAAAGTTAATTTTCAAATGGAGTTCATGAATTTATTACTAAATTTACTAAAATTAGGTCTATCAAATTCCCTAGACACAGAAAAACAGCAGTGAAAACAAAAAATAAATTTAAGCGTATAATATCTAACTACAACACAATAAATATTATATATTTTTATCGTAATATAGTATTCCAATTATATAAAATCAACCCTTGTTTAGTGTCATTTTATGAACCAGCTGTTAAGGCACAGAATTTCCCTCGTTGTTAAAAAATGTATTGTCATATTACCTTGTCCCGCGTTTTATTAGAATAAGTATTTTACGGTTGATGAATCGGTACTGTCATTATGTTACATAGTATTTTTAAAACTATATACAATAATATAAATATGATGGGCAGACGTGGCTTGATGAGTATAGCTACATTTTTTATCATTTTAAGATGAGTAGGAACTAACGGCATACGTCGCAGATGCTCTACAAAAATATAATAAATTTATAGGTCTGTTAGATTAACTTATATCTGAAATAAATGCGATGTAATTATTATTATTTTCTGGTCGCAAAAGTCGCAAAAATTTTCGAGGGTATACTTACAAAACACTTTAAGTCAGTTCTTGATGATATTCTATTTCAATGTGTGTAATTTATCGCTCTTCGTACTTGTAGAACGCCTTAAGTCATAGGATATAATGGATTTGAAAAAAAACAGTATTAAATCATATTGTATTTTTATTATTGCGCCAAGCATAATATAACTTTAACTCATCGATACTAAATATTATGATTTATATGTCAAAAAGATTATTCTTTTTAATCCACAAAAAACAAACAATTTTACTTGGAAAAAAGCGTACCTTGAAAAAAAATAATGCTTTAAATGCGACTGAACTGGTTTTTATGACTTAATACTTTCTGTCAGTGTACCCTCGTTATTATAAATACGTTAACTAATAGTGTTGGTAATGTTATTCTTTCAGCAAAAAAACTGATATACCAAAGTAAATAATAGAAAGCATAATAATGTTGCGTATTGTTACACATTGAAGGCAATCATTGAAATCGCTGTGTAAACCTGTTCAATTATAAATAATGAAAACAATAATTTAACAAACAGTTCCAGTTTCACCCCCAAGCATTTTTTGGGTAAAACTCATCTGCATAGCCTTAAGTGCGTAACCTAAATAAATACGAACAGCCTTCCGAGTAATACAGTTATTCTAACAATTGGATTGTATAGGAAAGGTCTTAGAACAAGCAGGTACTTTTTTTGCGAAGAAAGTTTTGATTCCATTCCGTTATAATATTGAAAAAGTCTTGGAAAAGATAGAGAATTATTGTTTTCTACTAAAATAATAGCCATTGTTAAAATAATATGATCAGTAAAATCAGTAAATTAATCATGTTAAAATACATAGTTTGCTGCCTGTTTTAAACAGTTTTTTCGATTACCTAAAAAAGTACTTTTAGTCTCATATGACAAATTAAATGTGCAACGACGATATATTATGCTATATTATATTAAATGTTTAGGAATTTGATTCCAAATGTTTATATGATTAACGAGATCTAACTTTAGTTATTGGATGGTAAATCAAAGTGACGATTATACGGAGAGATGTCTTCAGTTTGGGGCGTGACTACAGAATGTTGGTCCTTTCCTATGATTGTCCATTTATACGGCCGTCGGCCGTATTGTTTTCTGCACTAGCCATTACCATCACCAACAGCCATGACTTGCTTTTTCAGGGCGTTTATCTTTATCATTACGTATGCAGAATAGGCGTCGTATATTTCAGTCACCGCTTGAATTCGCTGACTGCTTTGCATCGTTGTTAATTTTTATAAATATTATACGGAATTTGGATCGTCCATGTTTATATTAATGATTCACTACATAAGTAATGAAATAAAATCACTCTCGGCGCTGTAATTACAAATCTTATGATACAGTAAGTCTAAAGCTACTTCTAACAGAGGTGAACCACGTGTCACACTTCACACCTAATCTATCTATGCCTTGACATCGAATATTTATGGATACTGCAAATAATACGGAGTGAGAAAGAATGTGCTGATTATCAAAAACTTTTCGTTTAATCACCTCTGAATAGTGGAAATGTACCATGCGTTTCTAAAATTTCCACACAGTATAACCAGTATAACCAATATAACGTTTGATAGACGAGGGTCCAGTAAGTATGTCACATAGAGAAGTTCATACCTGAGAAATTTTAGGCTGTTCCTATTTTTTATTATTAACATGAATGTCCTCTTCCGATTTTCTCAGTTCATATTGCTCCCACAAAATAATTCGGCAAGAATGTTTTTTGGTTTTAATTTCATCAATATTGTGATATTAATTATTTTATTTTTACTAGTTAAAATCAAGTGATTATCAGATTACGTAAAATATACGTTAGCAATAATAAATGATCGTTAAAATAAAAACCTTGAGATTTTTTTAAGCAATATCAGCTCCTTCTGAGAGTAATCTAACCCGAGGTTTTCCTACGAGACGTACTTGTTACTTAGTTGCTCAACCTCTCTTTTTCGAAGTAAGGATAGACGAATAAGGCTAAGACAGAACTAGCGATTAGCTAATTGCTCTCGTTACGCCCCGTTTTTAGGAACAGATGGACGAGAGAGAATTCTAAACATCAAAAACATTCATACCTACTAGAGGTCAGCACGGGCCCGGGCTCGGGCTCGGGCGGGTAAAGACAATTCAAATTCGGGCTCGGGCCGGGCCCGGGTAAGGGATTCAAATTTAAGAATAATATTTCGTAATATGTTTGGGTCATGAGTCAGCCAAAAGCATATAAAGTATAAATGAATTTCTATATTTAAAAAAATCGGACTCTTTTCGGGCTGAGAAAAATAAATCTGGGCTTCAGGTCGGGTTCGGGTAACAAGTGTGATATTGAGACTCGGGCTCCGACCGAGCCGGGTCTGAAGATAACGGGCTCGGACCGGGTAAGTTTATGCAATTTCGGCCCGTGCCGATCTCTAATGCCTACGAATATAAATACATAAATCGATTGAAAAATCAATTTATGAAACGACGTTGAAGGATCCGACAGAGTAAGTTATTAAATATATTGTTTTGCTTGTCATCGCCTCATATTTGTAATTATCTCGAATTCCACAATACTGACACTGGTGTATTATATATTATAATATAGACTTTATATTTTGTAAAACAAAGATTTATTTATTTGATGTAAAACCCAACGAAAACATAAGGGTTGGAGGTAAACAACTCAGGTAAAGATGTTGTTTATGTATACGCATGAAAAATATCAAAGTTTATTGGTGTGTGTCTCCAAACATTCTGTAATATTTATGCATTTTTATAAGGTTTTTTCGGCCATTTTTTATCTAAATAATAGCGTAATAATATTATAGTGTTTGACATCACTCGGCTATGTTAAAATGAATGGTTGAAAGTCGTTTGATCGGAGAATTATTTATAAAATATAGAGGTTTACAGAGACATATAAATATATTAATACATATTGCCTCTGTCAACCTTTGCCTATGATCATTTTTGCCAGATCGCAGGACGATTTTTCTCAAAATAGAAATAAGATGAAATGTATATAGTTAGACGCATTATTCACATATTGTCGCTGTTCTGGAAGAAATCACTTAATCGAAAAAATGACATATTGAGCTAGGCATACCTAAATGTTCCTTATTTCAAACATACCGTATGGGAGAACACACTTATTTTTATAAATTACACTTCTACTTAAAAATGGTTTTGAATAAACAAACTAAATGAAAAAATAGCATTTCAAACATTTGATAAACTTCCATGTCCAATAAGTCAAACTTAGTATTTTTCAGTTAGTGTCTTTTTCCAGAAGAACGAAGATATATTCTATATCAGTGATTTCCAAACTGTTTCTTGCGGACCCCCAGGGGTCCATGTGACCACTGAAGGAGTCTGTGGCAAATTAAAAATAATTTTGGAGTGCGCGGACAACCTCGGGGGGTCCGTGAAAGGTTTAATATAAAAAAATATCTGTGACACATTTTCATTATTATGAAAGTTGAAATAAATAGCAATAAATAAATTGATACCGATTTGTTGGGTGTTGAATCCTTTTGCAAGTAGACCCAGAAGCTCAGATGTATCCATACTAATACGGAAGCAATTTGTTGAATAATCCTCAAATGAGGAGCGGAAACCAATGTTTGAACAAGAAGCCACAAATTCTGGTTACAAAAACAGATATGTACCAATTTTATATCCTTCGTTATGGGTCACTAGCACTAGGGTACAGAGGCTGATGATTGCTTTGCCGTCTTCCTATTTAGTAGAACTTGGATTTAGTACAGTTATGAACCTCATCATACTTTAAAAATCAAAATGTTTTGTTTACACATTATTTTTACATCACCATTTACTATTCTAGACATAAAAATTAGATTTAAATGTTTTTTATTATGCAGCTATTTTACTTAAGGTGTTCATGGTCAAGTTTTCGATTTAAGAAGGGGTCCATGGGCATAATAAGTTTGAGAGCCACTGTTCTATATCAATTGAAACAACATTATGATTTAAGAATCCTTGGTCTTCTAAACTTTTCAACAACAGATGACGGTATTAAAAATAAGTAAATTAATATTATTGGTTCCATTTTAGTGGCACTTAACTTAAAGTAATATTATCAGGCCATAAATTAAGCTAATAGTTGTTGCAACTAATATTTGTATCTGACAGCCACCACTGCCGAGTGGTAACGCTCTAAGCCTTTCGTTATACCTACTCAGCTACGCGGACAAGGATTTGAATACCTGAATGGAAATTTTTACACTTAAAAGCATCGATATCTTTGATGTTTTCATAGGTGTCCACGAAAATGACTTGAAAATATTTCTCGTTAAACATCTTTATGTTAAAATGATTCATAAAGTAATCCATATGCCTCACACTTGCAGTGGATATTTATTTCATTCTGAGAAAGTCAAATATTATATAATTTTCTATTTTAATACAACTTAAGTTTATATATTCAGTTAATTTTAAGTTATGAAAGAATATGGAAGAAAAACTTTGATAGCTCTTTACACTAGAGATATTCTTTTCGCTAGAAAAACTTTGACGCCAGTCCACCAATCAATATTTTACCTACGTACTTAGTGCGAGTTAGATTGCATTTCATATAATCGCATATTAAAACTTTTATTATGGAAAACTGCTAGAACAAAATAAGTGGCTATCAGATTACGCAAAATCTACGTCAGCCGTAACGAGGGATTTAAAAAATCGCTGCGAATATAAAAAGCCGGAGATTTTTTTTAACCGTGTCGTTCTCAATGTGAAGAATATGGCCTCATAATGGAGTTAATTAAATTTTCAAAATTAAATTTATTTAGAGGTATAGTGACTAATCTGTGAACCTGAGAATGTAAAGCAGCCAATTTATATGAGAAAGGATGGTCTGACTTAAAATGGATCGTGGCTTCTGAAAACGTCTGTTTTCGGTAAATTTTAAATTCATGAATGGAGTTTTTAATATCAATATTAAGGTCAAGGAAATTTATATTCTTGCCCCCTACTTCTAAAGTGAATTGAATTTTGTCATCTAGTGAGTTAAGAAAATTATGAAGGTTAGAAACTTGTCTCTCAGTTCCATTGAATAGACAAAGGATGTCATCTACGTAACGGAACCAATAAACTACGTTTCTAACTTCTGTTTTATTGCTGAAAATAAGGTTTTCTAAATGGTTCATGTAAAATTCTGCTAATAGTGGTGACAAACAATCTAATTTTGAAAACGAACTAAACATTATTAAACAAATTGCCATTAATAATGGCTATGAGGCGTCTCTTATAGATAGTCTTGTATCAAAAAAAACAACGTAAATTAGCAGAAAAGATGCTATATTTCGGGAACTTGTCTAAAGACATAGACCGCCCTAGAATCTGGCATAGAATAAGTTATTTAGGTTGCACAAGCTTTAAAATTAAAAAACAACTCGCTGATAGTGTTAGACCGGCGTTCTATTGCAAAAACTCTCTAGGCAAATTACTTATTAACAATAAAGATAGAGTAAACTTTAAGAACAAATCTGGTATTTATAAATTACAATGCAATGATTGCCAACATTTCTATGTGGGTAAAACCACACGTACATTAGATATAAGGGTATCAGAACATTTAGCTGCCTTTAGATTAAAAAAGAAACTTCGACATTCGCAAATCACTTGCTAATGGAGAACCATACGTTTAATGCGGATGATGGGGTTAAACTGTTGCATAAAAACATGGGGGATCATAAATTATTTTATCAGGAAATTTTAGAAATTAATAGAGGCCAGTTATACTCCTTACCAATCTTGAATGAGCAACTGAACCTTCCTAATTCTCCGCTATTATATCCGATACGTTGAAACACCTAACAGATTTCACTAAATGTGGAATGATTGTATATATTTACCCATTCGTCGAATTACATCCCGTCAAAACCCACAATACTATTATAATTGTAAAATCACTGGTATTTCTAAAAGAAGTTGAAAAGCGGCAACCGCCTTCGGCAATCGCCACTCTGGTAATATGGTGTTTACAAAATAAGGATTACGACGATTTCCGAAATTTTAACTCAGGTATCGGTGTCTCTCTCAGACGTATAATGTATTGCCTCGTAAATGATATTTGTCGCATTTGTATCTTCTATATAAGCGTTAGAAACTGTTTACTGTCTCTCAGTTCGAGTCCATTCGTGTGCTCGAATGCCTGAAGATGCCGAAAGGCGAAACCCGGGTCGTTAGTGACAAAATACATGGAAGTGTACAAAATATCAATAATCCAAATTTAATATTGAAATTCCATCAAGCACCCTCAGTCGATGTCTTAAAATAATTAGCAATTTGTGAAACCAGCCGTTTTGGGATTCAAACACGTGCGATCCGTAACCAAAACCAACGAAGAGAGAAAAATGAACTCAAAGATATTATATTATAAAAAAATATATTAAAAAAAAATACACGGCGGACAACAAAATAAATAAAGTATAATATATTTACCTAAATCATTATTTTTGAACGTGTAGCTATACACGGGGCTTAAGGAAGTTAAAACCTTCCCCTATCATGAGGAACGAGAGACGTGGAATGGAAAATTGTTATTTATAATATACAAACACGTTTTTATCATTTACTTTTTGTTGGGTTTTACATAAATATTTTTTTCACTAAAGTTGGGTTATGTCCTAATATTGATGTTTGGGCTGAAGAATCCCATAAGTCAAGTTTGTACATTTTGCCTATCTTCACATTTCTGCCCAAACAAAATATTCAAATACTCTTAAAATTTGTAGTAAATGACATTGTTCATACATTCACTAAATAATGTTCTTCAAAAACAGAAGTATTCCCTCCCACATAAATTTGACTAAAGTGATCACATAATCAACATTTTTTTTTTCTAACAATGTTCTGTGACTTATTTGACATGCCCATTGTTTAATTGTATGTTAAAAATAAAAGAAAAAATGTCACCAAATAGCGAAACTGTCTCCTGAAAACTTTTCAATATTGACTTATGCGATTGTTCATCAATATTTAAAGTGAATATTGCATATCGAATTATCTAGCAACTCACTTGTCTTCCTCCACCCACCATTGTCTTTCCATCCGTTAATTTAATACGACAGTATCCAGTAGCATAGCAAACGTTAAGTGTATCTACAGTTTTTTTCCTTGATTGGGAGTCACTTAGAAGCAACTGTCCAAGACTTTGTGGCGTGCACTCAAGTATGCAGAAAATTAATCCCTCCAGATAAAAAAAAAGCTTCTATAAGTTGAGATTTACTCGCTGTCAGTATAACGCCGCAAATTTTTCAAAGACCTGGTAATTTGCCTTATTCGCCACCGAGCCAGCGTAGCCAATCGGTTCAATGGAAGGTTGTACCGACTTGTACAGCTCTTCCCTTTCTTCATGCATCACACGACACTAATAAATGTAAAGCAACTATGATATTAATTTAATAGTTCCTTTGAAACTTAATGTATTTCTATTAACTACCTTACTTTATATTTTAATCTACAGTTTTTATCTGTCGACTGGATAATTATTTCACATATTTAATCATTTTGGTATTGTTGTTTTTTAGACAAGACTGTGTTTTTTAAAACTATGTGGAAATCAATAGTGATACACTTAGTATTATCTTGGGATCTACTTTATGGGCATATCTAATCTATTATGGTATCTTTATATATCTTGGTATATATTTTTTTCGTAATAAAAACACGATCATACAAATTTCAAAGACAATTTTACGCGTTAATATTATTCTGTTTTATGTACCCAGTAAGCCAGCGTGAATTTTAAATTCTATTCTCATTTAAAATTCACAATCTCAAAGTCCGCATTAATTAGCATAGATAAAAGAACATTTTAAACAAAGCAAACCATTTTGTATTATTTAAAAGCTCTGAAATACAATAAATTCACAAAATTCAGAAAAGGGGTTAAATGTTTTAAAATAAATTCAGTCTGCAAGTAGGTGGGTATTTAAAATACTGTTTTACTTAGAAAAGATAAATGAGCTTTTGTTCCTTCCAGGTGGCCTTTTAAATGTTATTTAATATCAGTATGTAATGACAATAGATTCGCAGGTAATATCTAAATTAACTTTTGTTATACTACATCAATTTAATGTAATTATTTTTTATTGAATATGTTGTACGTTGTACGTGTGTTTTTTTAAATATTATGTTATTATGATGAAGTCCTTCATTAAGTATCTACAAGTATAGGAGTGAAACATCATTTCATGTCGGAAAGCCGCATTCATTTGTTATTAATCTAATTTAATAAGACTTAAAATAAATATACCAAACATAGTGAAACATGCTCAGATATCGACGATAACCAATGGAAGTTTACAAAATTTAAGAGATAGTTATCAAAGCCCATGAACTTTGCATATGAATCATGGGACACGTTTAACTACACAAGTGTAATAACAATGTTATCAATTTGAATATTATATAAAAGAAAACTATAATTTTAGATATTTTATACAGTAAATTAAAAAATACAGTTACAATCAATTATTTACGAAAGACTAAATTAAACCGCCACGAAAACAGTAAACGTTGTTATTTAAAGTGCATTTTCTCATTATTGTCATTGTAAATCGTTTTGGTTCGGTACAAAGCCCGTATAATTGACATGCCATGTCATTTGGTTAATTGTTTATATCGATTTCGTAAAAGTTGTCACAAGTGTCAACTTGTATAGGATCGATATTGTATTACATAATTACCTTATTGTAGCCAGCGATTTTTATCTTTTTTCGATATAAGTGGTGAATTGTTTGTATTGATGTATATATTTTGAATTCTTTGCAAACTGTTATTTAATAAACCTTTTGTTGTGCGTATGGACTCCTAATAGAGCTGTAAAACAGTTTTTTTTTTTTAATTTAAGGCATCGACTGAGGGTGCTTGATGCAATTTCAATATCAAATTTGAATTGTTGATATTTTGTACATTCCCATGTATTTTGTTACTAACAATCAAAATAATGATATTCTCATATTAATAAATTCATCTCATAGTCACCCAACAGACTCACTAAATTTGGAATGATTGGATATATCTATCCTTTCTTCAAATTGCATTTTAAAACCCACAATGCTGTTATAAGTATAAAATCACTGGTAATTCTAAAATTAGTTGACCACCGGCAATCGCTACTTTGTTAATGCGTTTGTTTTCCCAACACAGATTAAGACTATTTATTTCTCGGGCTCTTTTCGATTAACTCAGGTATCAGTGTGTGTCCTAGACTTATAATATTTTATCTTATAAATAATATTTTGTCGTATTTTTATCTTATATATATAAACATAAGACATTACCGTCTGTCAATTCGAGTCCATTCGTGTACTCGAGTGCCTGAAGATGCCGAAAGGCGAAACCCGGGTGGTTAGTGACAAAATACATGGAAATATACAAAATCTCAACAACAAAAATTAGTTTGTATTACGAGAAGATGCACTCACCTTTTTTTAGTACTTAATGAAGTGGTAGTTGGCTTATCATGAGGTCACGATATTCGATGGGAGTTTTAATATGAAGGAACCTCAGTAGAAGCATATCGGCGTACAACATTAAAAGGAATGCAGAGAGGCTGGGTGTGAAGTAATGGTGAGGAAGAGTCCGAAAGAGATATACCTGGATGACGATTGGGGAGGCAACTAAGGACTTGAAATAAACAAGCGATATTCGTGTTTCGTTCTAAACTAAACTATTCGTTTATTTTTATATTAATAAATCAATATGATCGCACGAAAAAAACAAGATCTTTCACTTGGAGTCAGTAGAACAGATGATGAAGATACGCAAGAATAATTACAGTATGTATATCTATGTGCGAAAGGAAAAGGGAGTAATTAAATCTGAGAAATTAAAAAATGAATTGAATATGCCAAAATAACGACAATACATGTAACAGAAAAAGGAATAGTTAAATCAATATTGCTGAATTAGTGAAATTCACTTAGAAACATCACATTTTTCATCATATTTCATAAAAATTCAAATCTTGTTTAAGCTCTCCTGAAAAATATCAATTTTAAACTTAGTCCTTTTCCTTTCGCACACAGTATTATTATTTTTAATTGAATTGTTCATATTTAGTACATTTTCATGTATTTTGTTACTAACGACCCGGATTTCACCTTTCGTATCTTCAAAAATTCGAGCACACGAGTGAACTCGAACTGACACAAATAAACAGTTTATAGCAATTATATACAAATAAAATACGACAAATTTTATCCCTGGGTCTAAGAAATCAGCATCTGAAATAGTCACAACATTACGGGTGAAAAGAAGGGGTTTTTAAATGCAATTCGAAGAACTACCTCCTAATAAAATTGAAATTCCATCTAGCACCCTCAGTCGATGACTTAAATTTTATTATTATTTACTTTTACGTTTTTTTAAGTACATACCTTTGATATACAAGTTCATATTAATTATTTTTTGTTGATGTTGTATAAACTTTAAATTCGATTTGTGAACGCTCGAAAAGTGGCTGTAGGTAAATTTCTGTTCCATGATTTGAATGCATTAATTATCCTAATAATAATAAAATTTATACATTTAATAAAATGTTATATTGAGCGAAGTAATTATTTGTTTCTAATAGTGTCTAGCTACGTGAAACGTAGAATGTAATCTACAAAAAGAGATAATTACATAATGGTATACGATAATCTCTTTAATGCGATTTTAGAAAACAACATCATTTATTATGTGTACTTGAAAACAGGTCAATACGACTGACAAAGAGTCCAGGGCGAAATTGTCTTTAGAATAATAAATTATTCAGAAATCCCGGCCGTCTTACAATCGTAGTATCCATAATAAAATAAACAACACTCATAGCTCATGAATGCTACAGCAAAAAGTAAAATGGTGCAAAAAGAAACCAGTTTGTTTAGAATGTTTTTTACTTTATTTTAGAAAACCTTGTTATCTCAGTGAGTGGTGATAAATTCCTGAAACTACCGCAGAGCGGGATGAAAACACCGGGCGGGTTCCAAAATAAATAGATTTAGAATTTTTTTTTTTTCTCACACAGTGGCGTAACGTTTTTTAGTTCAATATTTAGGATTTAGTTGACAAGCAATCTAAAAAAATATTTATTTGTAAACATATTGCAATTAACTATTAAGAATCCTGCAATCACAATATTCGAATATTCAATTTTAGAATATATTGGGCCCTTTTTCTTAACTATTCGAATACTATCTAATATATAAAAATCAATGTTTGTTTGTTCGTATCTTATGCACTGCCATATCGTTTATCCGATTCCGATAAAACTTTGTCAAGTTATTGCTTGCACTTGCGCGAAGAACATAGTCATAGTACAATTAGGCCCGGCCGGGCTCGAGTCCGACTTTCAACGTTTTAATTTTTAACTTACAGTAGGTCTTATCTAATATATAAAAATTAATGTGTGTTAGTTCGTATCTTATGCACTGTCATACCGTTCATCCGATTCCAATAAAAAAATTGTCAAGTTATTGGTTGCATTTGCACGAAGGATATAGGCGTAGTACAATCAGGCCCGGCCCGGCCGAGCCCGACTCTCAACGTCTTAATTTTTAACTTACAGTAGGTTTTATTAAATATAAAAATCAATCTCACAATCCAGATATATTTAAAATCTAAAAAAAATCTTAAATAAAGAATCAAATTCGTACAACGAGCAACATCTCGGAAAATCTTTTTAAAAATACCCTATAAACATGCAGTAATTTCAGTAATTGAAGAAATTTCATTCGAGTTTTCCGACGCAATTGGAAATTTTATTTCAGTTTGTAATAATATGTTGTTAATTAATCAAATCGGTTGTTCAATATTTTGCCGTATTTTATCTTATATATATAAAAACTATTTACTGTCGTGTCAGTTCGAGTTCATTCGTGTACTTGAATACCTGAAGATGCCGAAAGGCGAAACCCGGGTCGTTAGTGACGAAATACATTGAAATGTACAAAATTTCAACAATTCAAATTTGATAAGTCAGTCGATATTTTAAATAATTTTTTTCATGCTTCAGAAACTATTCGAATAGTTTCAGTTTTACCATTCGATATCCGAACACTTGATAATGACGAATAGTTGGTATCCATACTCAAAACTCATGCTTAAAATACCCTTCGCAGACGGTTTCAATGTGAAAGGTTGGCCAAAATGAATATTATTTTACAAAAATAAAACAAATTCTATTGTACTCAGTGGAAAACTCCCTTGAATATGTTTGCCTGTTCGTTGAGCGATACCGATCCGTGTCATATTATAATAAAAATATTTTATTTTTATACTTCATGAAAATGACACCAGCAACAACCATCAAAGTGATATGTGTCATTTGTGGCCAATTTAATAAACATTTTCACTAGAGTCAGGTTGTTGATGTTACGTCTCTGTTATTTCGTTAAATTTATTACACTCATAAATATTGAACTGTAAACTTGCAGTGAAAAAACTTATTTCAAATCCCCGACGGCAGCGCTTCTCTTGGGAATATTTTAGAAATATTTTTCATATTTGCTTTGCTGTTTTTCATTTTGTTTTCAGAACCATCGTTCAGCTATTAATATAATGCGATGCTATGGACAACAAATAACTGGCGACTTTATTAATATAAATTCCAATATACAATAAGAAATAATAACTGGAAAAAACGTAAAGTATTATTGTGGAAGCTCACTTTATTATACGAAACAAAACAATTGTCGGGTGATGGGAATCATGGAGGCGTTGCGTGGTGGGCATATTTTTGCTACAAATATGTTCAAAGAAGGATATGTTAATTTTGTGATCAATACACATATAAACAGGTTTCATAGGCGACAGTATTCTATCATTCCAGGAAAAAGTTTCAATTCAACTCGATAGATGGATGAAATTCTTTCTAAAAGGACCTACAGGTAGTGTTGCAAAAAACCCGTGAATTTTTCAATGGCGAGGAAAAAAACACGGAAAATTGGAAATAAACTGTTAAATATTATATTTTTCATTGTTTTTTCAACATATTGAGACCAGGTGCAGCTATACATATGTGTTTAAAACCGAGTTTAACTTCATACATAAAAACATGAGCGTTTCTGTAAAAATTGTCTGTTGGTTCAAGTATACATCACACGTGATCCGATATTGAATAAAATTTCTTACTTCCATCCATAGAAAACAAAACTTCCATCTAAATCACCAAACTACTAACTCACTATAACCTTAAATTTGGGGATACAGTATTAGCATGAACAAATGCTAAAAATGATATACAGTTATCATTAATATTAAAATTGTTTTTTTTCGGTTTTTCCCAATTTTCCCATGCGAGTTTATTCCCGGGATTTTACCCGTGTAAAAACTCAGTTTTTTCCGGTCTCGCATCAATACCTACTGGGTTCTGCATATTTTTTTCATGTAATTTGAAGTTTTCTTCACTTGTAAAGCATAAACTGTTTCGTGCAAACGCCCGCCGTGATCCTGCAACCTCTATGTCGAAACCAAATTATGAATTCCAAAATAATAATAAAATGTGACAAACCTTCCATAATCTATACTTATTTTCTATGAATAAAATATGTGAAATTAAGATTATTACATTAAATTTGAATCGTTCATATTTTATCAATTTCTTTAGGTTTTGTTACTAACGGCCCGTGATTCGTTTCTTGGTAACTTCAGGCATTCGAGTACACGGATCAACTCGAACTGGCAGGAAATAGTATATAGATAACACAAAATAATGAAAATTATTAAAGTCTAGGAAGTATTTACATTGATATCAAAATTAATTTTAACACTTCTTTGATAATAATGATCTTAATTGGTAAAATAATCGCATAACAATTACAAACTCATAGGATTTTGGAATTGCAGGTGCTCTGATACGAACCGAGAAGTTGATATTTATGATGTTTTTTGATGTTGATCGACGGCGAGAATATTTTAACTTAATAACCCAAAGATGCTTCTTATAGAAGCGAAACACGCCATTGGGGTAACATAGTAATCAATTTTAATTCTAGAATAAAACTATCTATGTTCCATTCCATCAACACAATTAATATATTGAATATTTTAGTATAAGTTTGGAATAAGTGAGAAAATATAATACTGTCTATATCTTATTAAACAGTATAAATATAGCTAATTAGTTGAATCATAGTTCTGAAGATGGCATGATACAGAAATAGTTATCAACAAACTGATAAAATTCTTGTAAAACGAATAATTTCTTATCTTTACCCTATTATTCAGTGAAACATCTCAAGTTTTCTGATGTAAAAAGTAAGAATGATCACTTGGGGATAAAATAAGTTCAAAGATGAGTAATTCTATAATATTTTTAACCTAAACTACATTAATAATAAAATATTATTACCGTGAAATTTGTATAAAACGAAATGTATTTATTCATGAGTATCATAGTCTTAATATAAACAGGATATAAATAATTTATTCAAGTACCAGAACATCCTTCAGTCACCGACGTAAATACGAGCCCGACGACCGAATAAAAAAGTCTATCGCAAAATCGGATCGGCCAGAAATATACACAAGAGACGCCAAAGCCCTAATAGGATCTTATAAAAAGTTACCCTTCGTGGAAGTATACTTATAGTTAAGTTCAAAATGGATCAACCTAGGCCACAAAACTGGGTTGCCTACACACTTACATAATATCTACCGCAGGCTTATGCGGACTCGTGCGGTGAGGGTTGGTTCAGAAAAAGTATTCAATATTATTTACGTTTTTAATATACAGCAAACCACGTAAACCACGTATCGAAGATATTCCACGTAGCTTATTATAAAGAACTGATTATATCTAGTTTATATTTTGTAACATTTAAATTGTATAATTTTAGCATTTATTTTTATCAGACATACATTCCAAAATAAAGATCAATTTAAATACTTTTGAGCAAAATTTATGTTTTAACTCAGCTTAAAGCAGCTTTTATTAATTAGTTTAAAGATTTTAATAATATTTGAACGTTATCGAATCAAATGAGCGATATACATCCAATAATTAATAAATAATATATTTTATAATTACTTCATGACTGCTAAATAAAAAAATTTGCATTTCGAAGTGTGATATTTAAAAAGAATGTGTACTATTTAAAACATTTCAAAGTGTGGTATGTTTCAAAACATTCCCCTGGGTAAAGGGCAGGTTTCCTCTCACAAGAGTTTATTTTCTTCCTCCTGGAAACTTCTTGGTGGAGCATACCATACAGTCCTTATGTTTTTTTTTTGCGAAAATATGAAATCGATGTGTCCATTCAAGCGCTGGTCAGTATCACCTGTATAAAGTCTCTAAAGTATAATATGCTTCATAAATTTACTTATTTATTACTATTATAGTAATAATGTTTTTTTATACCTAATTTAAACCTGTGCAATAACAATAAATGGTACTTGAAAGGAAAAAAAAGTTATAAAATAATCTTAAATTCATTTTCATGTGAGTGTGCTGTAAAATGTCGAGTCCAGCTTGACATAGGAGTTATAAAGACTAAACATGATTTTAAAGCTAACATCACAATTCAAAATAATAGAATCTGACGACATGTCTCTAACAATCATTATTAAATTTATTTGCATTGGGATTTTGACCTTCAAACACTAGAAATATTTTTTTTAATTAGTAGTATTGTGGTAATTAGTATTATTATTGTTTGTTTTTCACCCGTTCTCTACTTCCTGTAGAAGGAAACAAGCCCATACCACCCTTCATTTTTAAGTTGAGAATTAGAATCATTATTTTACCTTAGAAGTAAATAACCTTGCGATATAGTCATTCGGAAGATGATTCTGAAAGAAGTAGAACACGTGAATTAAAGCCAGTGGAATAAAAAAGACAATATCAAAAATGAATTTCCACAAAGTTACCGCCGAATTCATTGAAAATATGATGGTTAATTTTAGATTACGAAACATTTCATATTTTACAATATTTACCAATTAGAATTCTTTTAAAATCTCAGGATTTGTATTAAATATGTGAAACATTTCATTTAATTGTTTATATAAAAAAAAAGTATTAAAGATTTTTCAAAAGAATCGTCATAACAATGTAAGTAAGTGAAACTAGATGAAGATACACGATTCAATACTGGCCCAGTAACATAAAATAAGACCTATTCTTTGGTATGTAAATGCTCTGAAAGAAAACAGAAATGTGAGATATTTTTTTACGGTTTCAATGGCTCCTTTAGTCTCTCAAAGGAATAATAATATAAAGTTGCTTTTATGATTCAAAGTTCTCAAGAGAATTTACTTCACAAAACTATTCTATGATATTCACAGAAATTGAAAAAAAAAAGTGAAATTGACTTTCTTTTAAATACACATATAATATATTCGGATTAAAGCGAAAAAGGTTGATAAATTGTAGCTTTGAGATAAAGGAATTGGAAATCATCTAGTGGAAAGTTTCTTCTTTGCGGGTTGCGGTAAAGGTTTGGTTTCTCAAATAGATATTTTCATGAAACGTTTTTAAATCGATTCATGAAGAGGTTTTTTTACTCTATGCAATCCTGGAAAGAAGACAGATTGATTAGATAATAACTGCTCTTCTATTAACTCCATCTTTGATAGTAGAATTTTGAAAAAATATTGCATAGTGCACGAAAATAATTTAACGCTTACAGCGCAAGCTGTTTTCGCACGAATTTATTTTCAGTCCACTGATCTGTCAAAACGCTCACTATGGCTAAAAACAGTCAAAAATAATGACTTATGTGATATATATATTAATTATCCCAAATACGTCAAGAAATAAACAAAACTCGCCGCTTTCTCGATAAATTAAATCGAAGAAAATAAAGAAGTTGAAAAATATTGACTTTGTAAGCAAAATTGCTGCGGCCAGTGTTTATATGTACCGTCAACACGCACACAAGCACAAACAAGCGCGTAGTCGCATAAGTATGTGTAATACATAGGGCTGGCGATTAATGCTGCGCATCGGCAGTTCAAAGCTGAAATTCGAAAGACTGAATATCGAGAGGTCTTTTCAAAAATATATTTCCTTGTGTTCTACTTGACATTTTTATGATCTGTTGCCTAATTTCTCTACCTAAAGGTTTTAACCATTTCTTAATGCATATATTCTCAAGTCTTTTCTTCTAGTTTGGACGAAAATACGAAATAAAGTCTTGCACATGTAAACATGTCCAGCGTGTTCATCGGATTAAGGATTGAAGCAGCATTGACTTGGTAGAACTCTCTGATAATTAAGTATAAGTTGAAAAGTATTCAGTTCTATACGAATTGTAACTTCTATTTCACGCTCGGTATGCCTGCATTCATGTGATAAAATCCCTAGGTTTAATTTTCTTTATCAATTAGAAATTAATAGATATAATCAAAATAATAGCCTTCTTAATGATAAAACAAACATTAATTCACCCTTACTTAACCATTACAAGAAGTTAACTTAATTACGAATAATAAATTAAATTTCAATGCATCTACGTAAAAGATTAATTAATAATACCTCGTATGTTCCCATTTCTAGAACAACTCAAAAATACAATTAGAACATGACATATTTTTATTTTAAGTCACATTACGTTGATACAGTATCTTTGTTGAATTCTTTACTTTCCTTATGTCAGTTTAAAGAATTATTATTCAATAATTCCATTTCACTGTTTTCCGTTGCACAATGAAAATGCATTCGATTGAATTGAAGTGACAGCTGAACGCGAGTTACGGAGCGTCTCTCCGTTTTGAATTTAGAATCTCTACTCCAACCATAGATAATGCAGCAGCGACGTCAAGCTTTGGCGGGAAATCTTGTATTGCCAGCTGATTTTGTAGCGTCCTCAAACGGAAAACAAATTTCCCTATAGAACGAAATGATTGTACCATAACATTTGCATAGAGTATGTAATAAAAAAATATATAAAACGGAAATTGCACTGGTGTCGGAATCTCATTTCATGTTGAGTTGTGGCGTTAAAATTTCTAACATATTTTCGTTGTTGTTTATTTAAAAACCATTTTAAATATAAGCCGGGCTATTTAAACCAACAAATGAGCGTAGCTATTTAATGTAGATTTTTAGTTTGTATATATATTTACAATTTATTCGTTCTCACTCGTCTAAAACTTTAATTCAAATTCAATGTAAATAATATATCGTTGTGATCATTTCGCCTATTTAACTGGAACATTCTTATGAAGTATTAGATGCAGTATTTAAGAGGCATGTTTGTCAGACAACCGGGCCACCTCACTTTTCATAAAAGCTTAGCACTTATTTCGGTTAAATTGGTTCGGTTATATTATACGTCAAGCCAGTAGTTTTTAGTCGTTCCTAATTGATAATGCTTGCGATGATTGAAACCGGTCCTGATCATTATAAATATTTGGAATTATTACAGAACAAATTGTGTTTCATTTTTAACCATTAGTGGATATTCATCACAAAACACGCGTTATTGGCTATATCACTTAGTGACTGAGTAAATATATGTTTTAAATAATATTTGAAATGAAAATTAGTCTAATAAATATTAAGTTGTGTTTATATTCGCGGAACAAAGAAGAATGTATTATCTTCAATTTAATAAGAAATAAGACTGAAAAAAATAAAAAACCTTTCATTTTTCATAGGCTCGACTTAAAAATTTATCGGAATTACGATGTACCTACGTCAAATTTGAAAAAAAAGTTGGTAAACAATTTCGAACAGCTAAGCATTTTATAATACTGGGATATTGAAAACGGTATCGTATAAGCTGATATCTATTGCAACCTTTTAAGACCGGAATATAATTTCACATTAAATCTACATCGTAAACAAATATTGAGGGTTACGGAGAGATTAATGAGAGGGAGCACAGAATCCAATTATGTGGATACAAAAATTAGCATCAATGGCCAAATTCATTAAATGAGTCGTATAGTATCAAAGGTAGAACTATCAACTGTTTAAAGTTTTGAGATAAACACGAAAAACGTTTTGTTGGCGTTTTTGAGTTTTTATATATTTTAAATTTGTATGAGCGGCCATATTGTGACATCACTTAAGTTAACTCTGTGATTGGTCGAAAGTATGATTTACCAAACAGTTCAATTCTGTTTTCAAAGCTGTTAATCGTTCTGATTTTGGTAGTAAGCATCATTTTCTTTTCTGTTTTTATACCACATGTACGTGATTTTGATACCAAAATTTTATTTCTAGCCATACAGTATGACCGGTAGAATAGTGTGGCAGCATTAGTTCAATTTCGACAAATATGAGATAGTTCTACTTTTGATACTATACGACTCAAATATCACTTTTAAGGTGTTGACTGTCAGTTATTGGTCTAGAGGCATTTTATTTTTAAAATAAAGCACATTTTTTTTTGTGCTACTTCCACATGTTTATAATGATCAGGACCGGTTTTAGTCATCGCGAGCATTATCAATTATTGTATCAATGCTGAATCGGGATTATTTGATTGAATCTTCTTGGTAGAACTCCTTTTATAACAGAGGGTTAGAGCGAACCATTTTTTTAAAATGCTTGCTCCAGCTCAGCTCCCTGTTACGACTGCAACGGGAAAAAAGGAAAAAAGGAAAAAAGGAAAAAAGGAAAAAAGAAAATAGTATTCATACGATATTACGATTTTTCCATAAATGAAATATCAAAATTGAGAAAAACACCAAATGTCACTCCCGTATCGCGCTTTTAGTAAAACAGACAGATGGATAGACGTACACGTGTCCTATTGTATGTGTGTGTGGAGCTCGGTGACGTATTCAGACTTCCTGTCGGTTGTCCGTTTCCGTTCGGCTGCCCTCTGTCACTAGGATTAAGAACGGTTCAAGTATCCGCGCCCACGTTCCTTTTTTGTTGTCTTTCATTTATATTTCAACCGAATTATAATACCTCACTATCACGAGACCGGTTCGGTGGAAAATCACGACAGTCACGGTTGGATTAATACCTGACGATCATATATCAATCAGTTATTCCGGCCATATTTTTCGCCTTTATGAAAAAAAGCGTTTATTTTCGTCCTAATAAAAATACTAAAAGTAATTTATCTGATGAATCTTATGAATTAATTATCAAGCAAATCGATTATCTTACTAATAAGAAAGCTCGGATAGACAATGGAGCTGGTGGACGATAATCATCTATCTATATTTGGTATACCAAGCACGTTATGTTTACATCACGTTTATTTATTTCAAATTCTTAAAAAAATCGTTAAATTCCAGATTCAGATTTAAATAAGAATTGTAAAGCTTACTGCTCGTAGAGAATTATAAATGTGATAAATACTTATAGCCAACAGCATTAAACAATAATATGTCTTACACTGTAAACGAACACAAAGTAAAAGAATGCGTCGCTGTTCTGGAAGAAAACACTAAATCGAAATATTGAGTTAGTTATACAAAACCGTTCCTTATTTCAAACTCTACTGTGTAGAAGAACGAGTAAATTTTTTCAAAATTTTACTTTTACTTCAAAAGAGTTTTTCACAAACACAAAGAATGAGAAAGGTGTAGCATTTCAAACGTTTGACAAACTTCAAAGTATAATTACTCAAAACTATTATTTTTCTACTATACTTCAAACTATAATTACTCAAAACTATTATGTCGGCGTCCGTGGCGCAGTTGGTTTCGTCGCTGGCTACGGTTACGGATGTCTCGGGTTCAATTCCCGGTGCGGACGGTTTTCATAGATTGATCTTTCAATCGATTTATGGATTTCTGTTCGTAGTCTGAGTCCTCCCTCCCACCAATCCCATCTTCACGGGGCGTAACGAGAGCGATTAGCTAACCACTAGTCCTGTCATAGCCCTATCCTTCTATCCCTACTCTCTTCGAAAAAGAAAAGAGAGGTTGAGCAACTGAGTGACAAGCAGTTCTCGTAGAAAAAATTCTGTCAAGATACCTCCATTAGGAGACCATATGCTCCACATTGGGAGCGGACATGAAAAAAAAAAAAAAAAGAAAATTATTTTTCAGTTAGTGTCTTCTTCTAGAACACGACGAATATAAGTTACTTAAGACCAGGGATAGGAAACGTAATGTAACGATACCCGATAACGTTATAATAACGATTCAATTGGAATTATTTTTCAATAACGTAACGGTATTATTATAACTTTATAATAACCGATAACGTTACTGAAATGTTATTATTAAAGTTATTTATTTCCTTGTAATCCTTTTATTTTTATATTTGACAAATATATTCGACAATCGTTTGACAACGGTGCGGTTTTGTCTTCTTGCTAATGACTCACAATTCTCGAAAAGTCGTAAAAATATACTTGATACGAGAAAAATATTGGATAACGTTATAGAACAACGTAACAATTCGAAACGTTACCTCATCTCTGTTTCAAAGATGAGTTAAAATTATAACATCGTTAACAGATTCGCAACGGGGGAAATATGACCAAAATACGCGCAGCAGCTGGGCTGATTCGCAGGAAATTGACAATAGGTCATGAAAAGAATAATATGAAACTGACCAACCGACAATTACTCGAAAACAAGTTTGGATGTTCTCCTAAAGATGTTTCGTAATAAACTGATCAAATTCTTTCAATAATATTATGAATCTAACATGAACTATTAGTTATGAGCTATTAATGTCGCCTATTTCGAATGATGCGAAAATCGCGTTCCCCGCCGTAATACACAAAACTTTGCCACGGGGAAAACGCGCCCCCCCCCCGGAGCTAACGTGTAAACGTAACAATTCGAAACGTTATCTCATCCCTGCTTAAGACTAATATATTATTATTCCATTGTTACCATTTCAATGGACGAATCTCACAATATAGAAATCGCTGCATTCAACGATTAATAACGTACAATTTCTATTGCAATTGAAAAAGTAATTTTTAGTACGACAAAGCACATGAAAGCAATATTCTAGAATTATACATCATAGCAGTCGACATTTTAATGAACTCATTTTATTGAAAATCAACGGTTCATTAAAAACAGCTAAGCTACCATTGTAGTTTCCGAAAATGAAATCTAAAAAAGAGTATAAAATATACCTACTCTTAATAAATATAAAAAGTTCCTAATTACGTTGCAAAAACAGTTCTCCTTAACAATTTGCGCAAAGAAGGTTGTTTTAGACAAAAAAATAAGAAGCTACGCGATGGGTTTTTATAATACGTTTTATTTTGGCAACAATAGGCGGCTGATTGCGTGCGTATTATATTTCACAAACAATCTTTTATCTAGGAAAAGCAATTATTATAAATGGCGAAAATATACGTATATTTTATCAGAACACACTTTTAGAATCTTGAGATTTCTAAACTTTCTTATTAAATTTAACCCACATTATCACAGTTTATTACGAAATAAGGAGATTTTATGTATGTACATTTCAAGAAAATTGTTTTTTTGAAAATGATAATAAAGTTACGTACTTATGGGGCGGACAGGGGTCTTCCAGCGATTCAAGACCCGTCTACAGACTCTTCCTAGTAATGCAAATTTAATATGTAATGTCTCTGCTAATGCAATAAGTAGATTCATTATTGTGCATTACGTTCATTGTTATTAATAATTTACATAATTCACATCTTTTTACAAATATATATGTACCCCAGTATTTTTACCGTTCAAAAATAATTTGTCTTATTTGTTTGTTTACCGTTAGCAGTAAACAAAAAGGAATGGTCACTTCGCACTCGGCGGATCCGAGGGGCTGAACATCGCCGACAATAAAAACAATTTTTACTCTTTCCTGAAACATTTCAATTTTGAGGGTTAATCAATTGGCCAAAACACCGTCGATATATGTAATTATTATGTAGGTATTATAAAAAAATATGAATATTAACAAAGCGAGGTAGTTGATCAAAAAGTATTTAATTTGAAATATTAATTATTTTTTAACATTTACTGTGAATGCTGGAGTCCCGGAATTGGTATTTAGACAATACCGAGATCACGGTATTGACTAACTGACTGGGATCCCGGGATTGGAAGCCCTAATGTCAGCCAAATTAAATGTAAATAAAATGGACGTTCATTCTTCAACTTTTAATTGAAACTGACTTGTCAGTGTTTTTGATGTGGGCGTAATTTAATACCCAAAAGAAATTAGTCAAGCAATCTGTCGTTTCGTTTATATTAAATAATTCCATGAAAAGAGATCAGCAAACAGTGTTTTTCCCCGGGCCATTCTTCTGGGAAATTCATTTTGGTTTTGCTGAACACATCCGGCGATAATCTCACGGGATTACGGCGTGAATAGAAACAGTGTATTAATTTTATCCAATGGACATGCGCAATACCAAAGCCCTCTATAGTTACAAGCCATGCTGTTACGGCCCGAGATTATTTTTGCAGACGAGTGGTCCATTTTTACCTTGAAGTTTTGAAATCGACATGTACATGTATATCTGTTCTTTTTTCAAATTATCACAATTTTTGCTAGTATGTTATTATAATAATACGAAATAGTGGATAGTTAATTGTAATATGTTCAATGTAAACGGTAATAGAGATGTTTGCTTACTTTAAAAGAGTATAATGAGGAAACCTTGTCATTACCGATGATTGTAATTAATCAACGATTGAAAATGTTGCGATAAATTACTATTTTAATTAATCTAAACTGCCACACGTTACATTTCGTGCCATTATCTTAATATTATGACAACTGTACGATATAATTTATAGATACTGTACGATAAGATTTGATTATTACTTATATTTAAAAAAATAAAACACAAGTTTTTTGTACTACTTCTACATGTTTATAATGATCAGGACAGGTTTCACTCATCACGAGCATTATCAAATGATATCGTCATACTCGTGATGAGCGAGATCGGTCCTGATCATTATAAACATGTGAAAGTAGTACACAAATTGTGTTTTATTTTTTAAAATATAATGCCTGTCCACCAAGAATTCACAGTTAACACCTTAAAAGTAATTATTTCTTAACTTGCATATATAGTGGTTTTCGATGAATCGTGAATTATGTAACGATACTGCTAAAGAATCATAAAGTAAACTCACAAGAAATCTTTTCAAATATATGTGTATTCTACTCGACGAACAATGGAGCTGAGAGTCGACTACGTACAACCGTTATACAATTTAATGGGCCTCCTAGGACTAGTCCTAAATTGCAAAATTTTCGTGTAGCACTGCTTGTGGCCTAAGGTTGCTTTGGCAATACACATTCACACAAATATGTGTTTTTAAAGTTTTTACGGCATCATTTATTTTTTCATTGGTTTAAAAGACGCTGTTACAATTGGACGTAATCAACGGATTTCTAATATGCTCGGACAAAATGGTATGGTAACAGTTATTGTCTGTGGTGTGGTTGTGACCACGATTTAAGTAGTATAATATCATTGTTTTTGTGAAATATGTGTCAAACAAAATTGTAATTCAATCAACATGCAATTACGTCAATAAATACAAAAAAGCGACTGTTATTTTTTATCCAGTTAACCTATACTTCTTAAAACCATGGGTTGTGACCCACAAAATTTTTAATTCCCCTTATTTACAAGAATATCATACTTATAATGTATTATTTATCTTGATTTATCTCAATGAATGTCTTTAACAAAGCACACACACACCTATTTCTACAATCTCTCTCATTATCTTTAGATCTGCGGATCACGCGAACTCAGCGAAGTTGACAGGTAGCAATGTCATCTGATATTTTCTAGTAATTCAATATCTATCTATGTTTTAAGCTCAAACATCAAAAATCGTAGAACTTGATCAAACGTTCTTCGATTGTATTTTTTCATATATTTATGACTGACCTTATAATGAGCATAACTATTAAATATTATACATCTTGATCGATATAAATTGAATACATTTTTAATAAAAAAATCTATGACCCATATAAACAACATTTGAAGCCCCTCCCCTCAGGGGACGGCAACCCCTCAACTAAGAGCTGCCGAGATTGGAGTGACAATGGTAAATGAAAAATGTGGTGAGGATAAAATTATATAGCAAAATAATACGAATTATAGAAAAGGGATCTTATTTGTAAATAAAGTTTGTTTCAGAAAATAATATGTACCGTGCTCAATTGCTACTAGACCGAAATTGAATTTCTCAGAAGGACCCACAAAAATTGTGTACCAAAACCGTCATCCTTTTTGATATTTTGAAGGTTTCTATGGAATTTGATGGCTTCTTTCACAAGGCAAGAGGAAAAATATTTTATGTCAAGCGATTACCATCAATCACGACACACAAGTCGCTTGTCCCACCTCCATCCGTTATGTGTATGCAGCCGCTGTTTCACGGCCACCTTCCACAACGCAATAGGCTTCACCTTTCGGCATCGTCAGGCACTCAAGTGCACGGATGAAATTGAACTGAAAGTTGAAAAATAGTTTATATCGTTTCTATATAAAACTAATATACTGATGGTGATCTGAATTATTGACGTTCAATCTTAATTGGGGAAAAAATCTCAAAATAATAAGTTAAAAACTCTGAAGATTTTTACAATTACAGGTGGCCATCACAATTAATTATCATAAAAGATTATTGGAAAAGATTATAACATAAAAATATCTACATATTTTTTATATACAGAAATTTTTTAGCATCATACCAATTTCAAATCGCACAGAATTTGAACGATTCAAATGTGATATTGAAATTCTCAGTCGATATCTTAAGCCATAAGCGATTTACGTGCTTCGATTTCCGGAAAACGGAAAATAAAACAAACAACCTTATTTAAAACATGTTAATTGATTTTACGCAGGATGTTTCCCAGCAAAACCCATCTTGATCGGCAATGTCATTTCCTATGACGAGCATACTATGGATATCACATAGTATGCTCACCATACCTCCTAGCCTCTTATCACGTCAACCAAAAAGTAACTAAACTGTAGACACCGAAGCAAATCAAATGAGACGCCGAATAAAAGAATCAAATCAAAATGTCGCCTTACTAGTTTTTTAAAACAATATCCGCTCAATATTCGAAGCATATGGCAACTACACGGTTCCTTCAAGATTCTCTGTCTCCGCCAGTCTTATTGCTTCCGCCCAGCGCATCACAGCGGCAGGTAACTCAGCCGAGTACATCCTATGAATGGTCATCAGCGGCCTTCCAGGGCGACGGAATCCATCCGTTTGGTAGAACATACAGGCAGGATTCAGACTCCCCTGGGGCATCTACAGCACAATCATGTCCATGCCAGATCTATCGTCGCCTTTTTTTAATTTTGGACCTAGTTAGGGGCTGTTCCGTCCGCTCTCTTACCTCTGAAATCCTGACCAAGTCAAACCACTGTACTCCTAATATTCGCCGCAAGCATCTGCTTTCGAAGCACAGTATTCAGTTATCCTGTGCTTTAGTGAGGTTCCATTATTCGCAATGGGTGAAGAATGGGTGGCATTTGGTTCTACCCAATTACAACCGTGAGTCCCAGGCTTTCCGCATTGAGTTGGAGGTTACTCCAGCTATCCCTACTCAGATTGCCAACTCATTGTAATGTGTACCCCCAAGTACATGAAGCCGTCAACTTTCTCGATGCCCCGCACTCTTCAGAGGATAGCCTGGCCTTGGTACGGGCAGAAACTGTAGCAGAGCACATTGGTTTTACTCGCATTGACTTTGAGACCAATGCGATACGATTTGCTCTGCAGCCTCTCTATATTTTCCTGAATATCCTCAATTTTACCGCTTAATTACTTTCAAACATATAGATTATGTGAGAAATGTGCCTTCTGCAGGTCGTTAAGAGCATAATATTTAATTATATTAAAATATATTGTGTAAATAATTGATGGATACCTGTTTTTTATCGCAGATATGAAAATTGTCAAATATGATTGAGTGCAGAAATGCTAACATTAATATTACTAGCTTTAAGTCCTAAAAACGAATTGTCGCATGAGTTTGAAAGTAGTACTTCATACGCTTGGAAAATTACTATTATATTATGCAGCGGAATATTACGAGTGAAATATTTACGAAAGAAATTTTGTGGAATCAGTAACAGTTGTTGTTAAGTTCAAATTTCCACAAAGTTTTTTATTATTTATTGTTCGGCGACAACTAAAATTGGATTCAATAACTTGGGCAGCATGTGTCTTTCACGATCGGTTTTTTTGTTAAGCGAACAAAAATATTGAATTCTGTCGAGTAATATGATACGTTGACAATATAACCATGCACTGAAAAACATTTTAATAATATTTCTTTAAAGTGACAAAGATAATAAAATTTAAAGGTGGTAAACTAATAAGACTACGGACTATTTTGAAATTAAAGTTTACAACATTGATGTATTTAATTTTAATCTTTCAAATTTTGTCATTTCCATGTATTTCCTCATTAACGACCTGACCTTCGTCTTTAAGCATCGTAGTAAATAGTTTATATCGTTTATATAACCCAACAACCTCAACAACCACCCCCAGAGAAACATCCACAAAAACCGTTGCCAATTTGAGAATTTCAACGAGGCTACTCCTAAACCTCTGGAAAAAAGGTACCTGTAGGATACATGACACTGCAGATCACGAAACTTAATACTCGCATGTAGAGAAACATGGTTGTCATTTCCGTCAGCATTATTGACTAAGCATAAATAATCGGAAAATAATATTTGACCGATATTCAATATTCTGCAGACGCTGCGTAACAGGTGACCTCTCATCAAAGTGAGTAATTACGATTGAACGTAGGTCGACACGACAATATAAATAAACAAAGAAAGACGAACCGGATTCATTCTGTATCGACCGCCGAACGTCAGTCTGTAACCGCCCACTGAACGTGATTTCTGTCATCGAACTCTGAACTACATAATCGTCATCATCATCATCCGTTCTACTGTTTAAGTCTCGTCCAGCGATAAATGATTGTAGTCATGTTCCTAAATATATAAGACAAATTATTATCACCAAGTGTAAGAACCACATTATTATCTGAGTTAATTTTAATATTGATTTGATAATAATGACTTTTAAACTAAATTGGGGAACAATTTTAAAATCATATGTTTCTACAACTGCAGGCGATCGCAAGAACCGATAAAAAAAAAATGTGATATTTTTGTTGGGTTATGCATAACTTATGAACCATTTATTGTAAAAAGATTTTGTCAAATTTGTAGCTGTTAATAAAGTTCGAAACTACGTTTCGAAAATTATGTAATTTTATCTAATAAGCATTGCTAACGAAAACTCATATTTACTTTAACAAGCAAAATTATTTATGTACATAAATGTAGGACGTTCCTTTTCTGGGAGAAGCTTATAAAAGTATAATCCCGGTATTTCTGGTGCTAATCTAGAGATATGTAGGCCCATTCGCAAAATATGTCGCAGGCGTTTCAAGCAAAGTGGAGGACAAAGTTTATTGGAGTAGGTGGGGATTATAGGGGTCTAAAAACAAATACCGGTTATCATTTATTGTTAAAAAACACCGGTTTTTTTTTATAAATATTTTTTGAACAACGAGGTTCTCATCAACTGGCTAACATACAAAGTTAATTTTTATGTTAGATGTCAAAGAAAACATATGAGTCGTTTTAAAATGATAAAATATACATTATTTAAATATTTATAACAAAAAAAAACAAAAAAAAACTGTTTTTATTATTTATATTCTATATTTATAATCAACGTAATTTAAAATAATATAAATACACAAAACGTTTTTTTCCAAGATCGTAAGCGATTTAAATTATTTTTGGTGTGTGTGTTTACGTTAATCTTTGTATTTGAAAATTAAATATAATTTCATGCTTATACATAACATGTAATACAGTTTTATCATTATTTTCGTTCATACAGAAAGAAGTAACGAAATATTTAATACATGTTGGTCGCACCACCCCCAATCGTTATGTATATGCCGCGGCTGTTTCATGGCTACCTTCCATAACGTATTAACGATCAAGAAATGAAACGAATTTACTCTTCATACTCTTGGCCCGATGCAGAGCTGCACGGGACCGAATACAAAATATTATTTCTTCTTCTTCTTTGACCATATTTTCTGTCTATTGCTTTGCTTCCTTCTATGACATGCCATAGTCCCTCAGTGGATAGCACCCAATAGTCTTCCAGAGAGTTGGAGCTCCACCGGTAGGAAGAAGAGGCAAGAAGGCTTCAAGTAATATTATTTAATCTCTTTTTTATCATAATTATCAAATTCTCAATTCAGTGATGCGATGTGAAAATCTTCGCTTCCTACTATAAACTTAAAAATTGTTTTTGATTATCTGTAAATAATTCAAGCAAACGTTCTAACTTTTGAAATAACCGGTTTTGTTTTTTGTTCAATCGTAGACGTTTTTCACGCCCCTGTTAGAATACCGACTGATTTAGATCATTATCTGTGAAAGCTGAGAGGTACCTACATTTAAGTAACTATAATCTACGTACAAACTTACACGCATGCCGAACTGAAGGAATAGTTTTCCGACGTTTTGTTTTTTAAAAATTTAAGGACTTCTATCGGAAAATTTTCAAAGGCGAAAAGGTTAAGCCGATCACAAAAATGGTTTGATAAATCAGTCCCTTTTTTATAAAACCGTACTTATTTCAAATCATATTTTTCACTGGTAGCAGAATTCTCGTACCTCTTTTATCCTCTATATCTATTTTTATATGATACTAGTGAGTACCCGGCATGCGTTGCAATGCCACTCAAAGAAAGAAAGGGTTTGTGTTCTAATTCTCTTTATTGATGTGCTTTTGGATAAGAGGTCTGCACCGGTCGAAATTTCATAAAATTACCCGGTCCAAGTCCGTCATCTTCAAGCCCGGCCCGGCCTGACCCCGAGTCTCAATATCACACTTGTTACCCGAACCCGACCCGAAGCCCAGATTTATTTTTCTCAATCCGAAAAAAGCCCGATTTATTTTTTAATATAGTAATTCGTTTATACTTTTCAAAAAATATATATAATATTATTGTTTCCATATTTCCAACGATATTCATAGCACATGTTAAATAAATTATTTAAGTTGTCTTTACCCGGCTGAACCAGGCCCCTTCCGTGGGACTGGTTCAGGTCTGCGAGCCCATCCTGGGCTCGTGCAGACCTCTATTTTAGAAATATTATATTTTTTTGTTTTTCCGTCTGGTTCAGAGATGTTGCCATGTGTACGTATTTGATTCTTTTTTTTAGATTTTAAATTTTAAACTTTTTTCATCAGAAACCTTCACGGGTATACGCACAAAAACTCACCAAAGTTAGATCTAAATCGAATGAATTGTAAAGGAATGCATAGAAGAAAAACAAACCAACAAAACTTCATTCTTATATATATAGATAAAAGCCTAATGGTTGTATTATCAAATATATTTATAATAAATTTGCATTGAATTTTCAATTGTATTTTGGAATTGTATACAAGTTTGTCAATTTTTATATTTGGTCCTGATGACAAAGTGAATTGTAGATATCATAAACATCCTTAACTACGGACAGAAATCCATAAAGCGATTGAAAAATCAATTTATGAATTTGTCCGTACTGCTCATTGAGAACACAAAGGGAATACATATTTATGCTCAACATTGGGAGCGGACATCAAAGAAACAATGTTCGCTGTGGACTGAGTTACTGATGCCGAATTGTGACGACTTTGGTTGAATGATTACGTATATAACCGATTTTTGGCTATTGGTAACATACCGTGAAAACTTTTACCCCACCAATATTGAGACCGAAATCTGTGGCCGATACTGGCCATTCCACCACGTATCCGACACTACATCGCCTTGGATAAACAAGGTTCTATCTGCAAAAACTAAAACTTTTCAGGAGAAGCTATTTTAGATTTCAGAAAATGTAACTTTTTTAATGAAATACCCTTACACGTGAACGAATGAGACAACCACTTTTGAGACTGTGATTTCCTACACGTGGTATTTCTAATTATATATTCAGATTCAACCTTGATGCACTGTAATATTTGTACGTTTTTCATATAGAAGATTTTTCTAATTTGAATTTTGACTGATTGACGGACAATTTTAAGATCTTTTAAATACAGCTAGAACCGTATTTTTAATGCGAATAAAACTGCATTTAAAAGTGATTTTGTAAAAAAATGGCAGATGGAACCTTGTTGACTAGTAACCACCTGTCCATTTCTTATCACGTTTATTAACGATATTAGAAGACTGACTAGCGTTTTAAACACACCTAATATTAAACGTTTTCATATTATTCTTGTTGGTGTTGGATATGACACCTAGTAATAATCGATAGAATTAAATACCCGAACCGCTCACGTGGCATTATGTATTCAATAATACAATTTAAGAGTATGATGGTCGATTTCATGCATGATTGCTCCGCTCCGTCTGGCCCTGTAGTCGAGGCTCACGTGTGTCAGCTGTTCATGCTTATATGAAAATTCGAACGGGTATAATATTATTATGCAAAAGAATGTATGTATATTGAAGTAAGCTTTACGTGGACAGTATCTTCTTGAATGGAGATAGGTTTTTGCCCTACATACATAGAGCTTTCGCGAGAAATTTTAAAATTGAATTTAAAGTGAATATAAAAGAATTCCAAAAAAAAAAATCCTTTTTATGGGCTGGGTATAATGGTATACAAATATTAATTTAAAAAAACACGTTTTGCTATGTACTAATTTCACAATTGTATGTAATGATTAAGACCGGTTTTGACCAATCTAAACCAAAGCCGGTCCTGATCATAATATGAAATTGGGTAAACAGCACAAAATAATTGTGCTTTATTCTTAAGTCATATATGAGTCGTCGAGTCACTAAACATGCCCCTAACGATTTTTCAATGAATGAGCTCTATCGACGAACGTATGTGCTCTATCGATAGACCTATCAATTTTTCTAGTTACAAGTCTAAAATTTCTTCCTATCTCGTCCCGTGTTCAAAATTTCTCCAAACTTAAAAATGTCGTTCTTTCACACGATCTTGATCCTCGTTTTACATGTTCAACGCACTTCGAGAAAACAACAGTGTAAAAGAATATTTTACTTTTCGCTATACGCCGGAAGACACAAAATCTATTATACTGCCCATAACAGTTTTTCGTGATTTACTCAAAACTCTATAAACATTTTAGAGCGTGTTTAGCGACTCATATTATTTATTCACTTTTAGGGTTTTAGCTGTCAATGGAGGAAAGACATTATATTTTAAAAATAATAAAACACAATTTGTGTTGTACTCAGTCTGTAATGCTCAAAAAGAGGGTAACCGGTCCTGACTTACGTAAAGAATGACTTGTGTTTTATTTTTTAAATGTAATTGATTGTCAATAAGAGCTTGAATTTGAAACTTTCAGAGAATTCCATCGCATTATTTGAATTTGATTTTTGTCGAATGTATTTGTTATAAGTAAAAACTATTTTTTATGAAAGTGAATATGATCTAAACAAAATGCATTTAAATTTGGATTATTGAAATTTTGTACACTTCCATGTATTTTGTCACTAACGACCCGAAGTGTACAAAATCTCAATAATCCAAATTTGATATTGAAATTCCATCAAGCACCCTCAGTCGATGTCTTAAAATGCATTTAATTGTAAGCCATGTAATAATAGCAAAAATACACTTAATTACCTATACCCTCAAAAATTCGTCACAAAGATTTCATGCGTTGAATGATTGTATATACCCGACTTCAGATAATGTGGCATTTACAATATCCTTTACATGGCTACCCTGTCTGGCCAGGTAATGACAGGAAATAAAAAATCTTGTATTTTGTGTAAAGTTCTTTAGAAAATTTAATAAATTGTATCCTTGTTACTTTTTGTGAACACAAATTTGCAATAGCCACACACCCTTCTTCGCTCAATAATATTTTCTGATGAAGCAAATCGACGATCCAACCCTTGGTCATCCCATTATACAATAAGGGTATCTTTTTTAGCCCGGCGCTGGCGTATTCTTCCGTTTTTTATCTCTTAATACAGGAGCGATTCAGAAAAAAACCGCCCACCTGAAGGGATAACAGAAAATCATTTCGTTTTGCAATACGTCCCGAGGACTGCTTTTTTGTGAATTGAAAAGATGGATTCTCGTTTATAAAAAATTTGGGTTGATTAAAATTGGCTACTGTTATATGAAATAAATTTTGCTCTTCTCGAACGAAAATAATATAATATATTGAATTTTATTGTTAAAACTCCTTTATACCAAGGAAAAATGTTTTTAAGAAGATATAGTAGGTTTTTTCCCACAGCGAAAATCGTCAATCGTTTACCATTAAATAAATTTCATGATTTTTTTAATAATTGTGTTGTCAGAATATTTGTTTATATCATTGCATTTTTTTCCATGGAGATTGTAAAGTTTGCAAGCCTGTCTAGCAAGGATTTGACACCTTTTTTCAGATCTTTATTTTAGTACTTTACGACATGACCACTTTAGAGTTTATTGTAAGTTACCGAGATTTGATGAATATGAAAAAATCACAGAAAAAAATGGTTTTATATAGTAACTGAAGCAAAATTAACAATTTATTGAAAGAGTACAATTTCTTCTACGTTTTCTGACTGATAATCAAAGTAGAATTATACTAAATATTTTTTTCCCGTGTTTGCTTCCATGTGGGGCATATGATCTTCTAATGGAGGTATCTTAACAGAATTTTTCTACGAGAACTGCTTGTTACTCAGTTGCTCAACCTCTCTTTTTTCGAAGAGAGTAAGGATAGAAGAATAAGGCTAGGACAAGACTAGTGGTTACCTAATCGCTCTCGCTACGCCCCGTTGGGATAGGATGGGTGGAGGGAGGACTCAGACTACGAAAAGAAATCCATAAATCGATTGAAATAACAATTTATGAAAACTGTCTGCACCGGGAATTGAATCAGAGACATCCGTAACCGTTGCCAGTGAGCTACCAAGCACGCCACGGACGCCGACTTAAAATATACTAAATATACTTCTAAATAAAAATTACAACAACAAAACATTATATTATAAAAATCTTTTAGCAAAAACAATAAAAAAAAAAATAAGAGTATATTTTACCTTCCATTGTGATTCAGTCGTAGTCCGTCGTCTGCCTTGACACCACGCTCGTTATTTCTTTTAATTATATGTAAATAGTGATCAGGTTCTATTATAATCGGTAAACGATTCAATGAAATTTGACTTTTTGACATGTACAATTTTTTGTAACTATTTCAAAACTTTGATTTGTATGTGCGTATAAAAGATTAATTTATAGCGGCAATTTGTAGTTACAAAGATAAACACCGTTAAATTTGTTTGATGAGAAAACTGTTATCAAAATCTTCCAGGTATTCAATTATACAAACGGATACAAACCCACAATACACACCTTAGTTAACAAGCCGTCAAATATATCTGTTATCAGTATATAAGTTTACCTTTCGGCTTTTATTCAAATTATTCATTCACAAAGCACCCACCATTCTTTGAAAGGGTGTAATCCGATTCTGAAATCATGACGTACAATTCCTAAATACTTACTTGCTTTCATGATTTTCTCTAAGAGGCAAACTTTCACCAGAATTCGGAAGGCTTTGTGAGAAAAACGAATGACCAAACAAGAAAAGCAAACTTTCAGCAAAAGCCAGTATACTTATTGTTAAGCTTTTGTTGCCGAGAGACTTATGAAGAATTCATGAGGAATCACATTATATATATATTTTTTTGTGAACGTGGAGCGTAAATATATTTATAAACAACATTAAAAAATAATACTCGCTTTGAATAATTCATGTCTTTTGGAAGATTTCAAGCATTAAATAAGAGTTTATAAATATTTTATAATGGATATAATAAAACAATAAAATGTTCATTTTATTTCATCACAATATGATAAAAACGAATTCTTTATTTGTATTAGAGGTTTAGGAATATATTTCCAATGTTGAATGCGTGACACGATTAAACAGTAGGTACGAATAATGATGATGATGAAAATAATGATTATGCAGATCAGAGGAAATGTTTCCAGTTCGACCAGTGACGATAGAATTCACATTGGCGGGTGATAACAAAATGAATCCGGTCCTTCCTTTTTTGGTCATATATACTGTCGTCAACCGTCTATGTCCTACTTTAGTCATCATGTCTTGCCTTTTCAGAGTGTTCAGTTTTATCGCAGCGAATGCAAAATCCGTATAGCATATCGGTCACCGATTAATTTTGCTGACCGTGTTTTTCAAGTGCGTTAAGAAATAAAATATGATTTGCCTTGTCTATATTGCTGACAAACAATGACAAGCATAATTTTTCTTAAATCAGCAGGATCACGTATCGCGACAAAGGTATTGTCGTTTTATCTTCATCAATATTTCATTCTGTCCGTCCAATTTACGATATTGATTTAATAATGTTCTTTTCAAATTATGCTGGTTCTACGACGCTGTCATTCATGCACCAACAAAGTTCCTGGAGTATTTTACCCATCTCAGTGGTGTAAATCTTTGAGACCATCCAGTAAATTATTCGCAAACGAATGAATCCAATTGAACTTACTTTGTAGACGACATTCACTGGTTTGCTTCTATCTTGATATTAAAATCATAGAGAATCTCTTGTTTCCCCACTCTATCCCTGTCAATAGCAAGAGAGTCAGAAAACAGATGACTCTGAAGATAATCTATAAGTATTCAGTATTGAAACTCTAATACAGCCTTTTTAATAGCATATGTAAATAAATGTCTTCTGTAGAATCCAATATAACTGAACCGCGAGTGTTTTTTCACTACGAATAAACTGAACGAATCGCAAACGAAAAATGATCTCGAAGATTCACTCATTAATTCACATATCCAATAGTTATTCATTCAATAGACCACTACGGCCTTAGAAAATCCTGTCGATCCTTCAGAATTTCGACATCGATTCTGGCAACGCATCATATTATTTATAATGATATGCCTTGGATGAAAACACGCATGGCTCACTCAAAATTATGACAGAAGACAGAACATTTTCAAGTCATTAATGCATTTATTAAGGGTTATAAATAATTGCACTTTACGTTAGATAGTATTCACTCGGTACACTAGAACTTTTATTTCGATAGTTTGCACTTTGGATTAGATAGTATTAACTTAGTACACTCTAACATTGATTTTAATAGTTCCCACTTAGTCACGAATTCTTTTAACAAAGTGAGTTATGTTTTAGTAGGCTGTGTTAGGGTTGGTCTGGTTTGGTTTGTGTAATGTATTCTAATGCGTGGAGGAAAGACAATATAGGCGGCCTAATATAGGGTAGAAAAATATGTGACATTTCATTACAGCTTTGTGCAACTAACGATTTCAAAGTGTGAGTATTTATATTGAAAAATATTTTATCTATGTGAAAATATTTTTTCGTAAGTTTGATATATTTCTGCAATGTTCAAATATATTTTATTATGTGGGATCACTTTATTTTTCGTGAAAGAATTTGTTTTTTTGGAATGTATTTGTTATAAGTGAAAACTATTTTTTATGAAAGTAAATATGATCAAAACAAAAATGCATTTAATTGTAAGCCTTTTTTTAGGAATGCATTTCAAAAATTGGACAATTTTTTTTGTTTTAAAGCTTCGTTCTTACATACTTCTGAATGTAGATATTCAAAAACATTACGCTGTATAAGTTATTTCATACATATCCAACTTTGAAGCTACCTCGCGAAATGCTGTTTGTATTTATTTTGGGATCGAGCCTTTGACATCGCTTTGATGTGCTACCGAGGAATATACTTGAAAAACAAACATCAATATATCATATGGGTAGTTTCATCAGAAATAGCAAAAGTCTATTAAATAACTATCATTTACCATAAACAAATAAACAGATTTAATTAAAGTTACACTATGTTCGACCGAGACAAACCAAATCTGTTGAATTAAAAAAAATGTATAAGGCTTTTTTTTATTGCTCTAGGGTACTCAACAATGTACCCACCACCACCCGCTACGGCTTCAAAGTTTTATAGGGTGTGTTACGCAACGTAACAAAGTTATGTGTGTTTCAAATGTTTTCCAGGAATATCCTAGCAGAAATTCTGAAGACCTGGTTGCATGCACTCTAGTGTGCAGGAAATTAAGTTATAAATAAAAATAATAAAAAAGGGTTGATATTTTAAGAAATTGTGCTCCAATCGCTTTCCATAGGACTCCGTGAACTCTTTGAATGCCTTGTAATTTGTCAGAGATACAACAAAGTCGATATGACTGACGTGACATTGGTTCACGTCTGAACATTCCTGAAGCATGTGATTAGCATCCTGAATCATATTGGGCCTACTACAGCTACTAGGTGTTAACTGTCAACTCTTGGTGGAAAGGCATTATATTTTAAAAATAAAACACAATCATCAGCTGATAATGCTCGTGATGAGCGAAACCGGCCCTGATTATTATAAACATATGGATTTAGTACAAAAATATTGTGTTTTATTTAAAGAAAAATAAAAAACAGCTATTCCCAAAATGTTTACAGAAAAAAAATGTACAACTCAATGGGCGAAACATTTAATTTAATTATGTATTAAAAAGAAAGCCCCTGGATAATATTATTGTTTGAGTCGTTTTTTAAAAAAAAATATTTTTCTCATTAATATTATGTATTATAGAAACCAAAGAAAATAGACCCTTCTTACTTTTGATGAGCGCGAGTCTGTTATACGAAAAATGATTATTCTGCATAAGTAGCATTATATTATATTGAAAACAAGGGTTTTCAGAGACAGAAAGCGAAATGAAAGAAATATTTTTTCGCCGATGCTTTTAATTACTTAACGGTTTTTATCACTTTTTAATGATGAACATTAAATTGGTAATTAAGAAGAAGGTGTGGTGGATACTAAACATATTTAGTAGTAATAGATAACACGTGGTGTATACCTTAATACAGCGGTTGCCAAAGTGGCGGTCCGCGAGAAAATTTCGATGGTTCGCAGAGAAATGTGTGCTCATTCAAGATAGTAATTTAAAGCCTGTATTTATAGGGTCAATAAATATTTAAATTTTTATTCAGTAAGAAATAATAAATGGTCACTATATAATTCGATAAATCGTCAGTATACAAATGGTCAGTTAATAAAATCAACGGTCAGCAATTTATATACAATGATCAGATATTTATATAAAACTGTCAGTTTTTCATTTAACCTAACCAAACATCAAATTTGGATTATTGAGATTTTGTACACTTCCATGTATTTTGTCACTAACGACCCGGGTTTCGCCTTTCGGCATCTTCAGGCATTCGAGCACACGAATGGACTCGAACTGACTTAAACTAACCAAACATATTTGACAATTATTTAATGACCAAACATAATTATTAAGAGGAATTAATAGGGTTTTTTTATCATTTCTCGAAAATCGTTAATCGTTTTCCGTCACATAAAAAATATGAAACGTTAAAATATTCTTTTTTTCTTTTATTAATTGCACTCTCAAAGTATTTGTTTACACTATTGCACTTTTATTTAAATGGAGATGGTAAAGTTTTCAAACCTGACTAGCAAAGAGTTGACACCTGTTTTTCAGAAATACTTTTATTTGCTCTACGCCGTGACTTGATGTCTGAGACAAAATTGTAGAACAAAGTATTTTTAAGAAAGTGATGCGAAGGGGATTAGCAATTTATTTAATATAAAGATTCAATAAAGATTTTTGAAATGTTACAAAGAGTTCGTTTTCTGGCACCACGGACTGAACAGTATAAAAAAATGTTATAATAAATCGTCTTTCAATTGTTTATAGTATAGATATTTACCACTCGAATACGGCGGTCAGATAAAAAAGAAGATAAAAACTCCAGTAATGGATTGTAAACAATTTTGCTATAAATGCAAACTGCCCTTTCTTACACGCAATATGTTGGTCGTGTGAACCGAAGGCGCCCTTCTGTGCTGTGACACACATAACTGAAAGTTATCGATTCTCGGCAAGTGTAGTCGTAAAGCTTGTTGCCCCTAAACGTCTGGCATACAAACTGTTAAATGCTAAGCGGTAATGTCGTAGTTAGAAGTATTGGGCCTAGGCGTTGCAACAACCTTATTTTAGCTGTATTTTTTTTCGATGTTAAAATACCTATATTTCTTTTAATAACTGTTGTTTGAGAGAGCTTTTCTCTGCAACCGGACATATCGAGGATATATTGACAGCAGTCACTAAGCTATTTAGTTGGAAAATAAAGTAAAGCGATCTATGCTTTATTTATACAGTTATTAATAATTTATTATCGCTTTTATTTCAACTGGCTGTCAAAACTTTCTACTGGAATAAATTCTTAATTCGTTGTTTGGGATTCTAATGCGAGTATCAAGATTTCTGGTACTTGTTATATTTTTGAACGGGTATCGAGTTCTCATCTATATATATAAACATAAATATTTGTTTGTCCTCTATGCATTCCTTTACCATTCATCCGATTTCGATTGTTGTTGTTGTGCGTAAACCCGTGTAGGCTTCTGAAGAAAAAAATTTTAAATCTGAATTCAAAGAAATCTAAAAAAAACCGAAATACGTAAAACTAGCGACATCTCTGAACCAGACGAAAAAACAAAAAATATTGTATATCCAAAATAGTGGTCTGCGCGGGCCCGGGCTTGGCCTGCGGACCTTTACCCAGCCTGGTCCGTGGGCTGGGTTCGGGCGGGTAAAGAAAATTTAGATTTAGACTCGAGCAGAGCCCGGGTAAGGAATTCAAATATAAGAAAAATATTTCGTACTATGTTCGGGTCATGAGTCAGCCATAAGGCACTAATTCTTTCATAACTTAAATAAATTATTCAGATGTGCTATGAATACCGTTGGAAATATGGAAACTATAACATATATTGTTTGAAAAGTATAAATGAATTACTATTTCGGAATTTTTTCGGGATGAGAAAAATAAATTTGGGCTTCGGGTCGGGTTTGGGTAACAAGTGTGATATTGAGACTCAGGCTCGGTCCGGGCCGGGCCTGAAGATGGCAGGCTCGGAACGAGTAATTTTACAAAATTTCGGCCCGTGCAGACCTCTGATCCAAAAGCACTTCAATAAACAGAATTAAATCACAAATCCTTTCTTTCTTTGAGTGGCATTGCAACGCATGCCGGGTACTCAATAGTATTTTAATAAAAATAAATTCTGAGATAATCGCATTTAAAGCATCATTTTTTTTTCAAAGTGCTCTTTCTACCAATTACAATTGTTTGTATAATTTAAGACATTGACTGAGGGTGCTTGATGGAATTTCAATATCAAATTTGAATTATTGAGATTTTGTACATTTCCATGAATATATTGTTACTAACGACCCGGGTTTCGCCTTGGCTATCTGTCAGAATAAAAAAAACTGCTATACGACTTTTCAAAGACTTTATATTCTATGACTATATACATTCTACGAAGAGCGTTAAATTGCCTATATCCTGTCCTATCTCCATCCTTCTATCACTATTGTCTTCGATAAAGAGAGGTTGAGCAACTGAGTAACAAGGAGCTCTCGTAGAAAAACGTTTGTTGATACCTCTATTACGATCCCATATGCTTCACATTGGAAGCGGACATGGTTTAAAAAAATATCCGTATATTATTTGTAATAAGACATTAGTTTTTATGTCAGTAACTTTGGATTTGGCGTTTATTATAATAAGAATATGTAGTTGATATGTTTGGTGGGAGTATTTCGAAAGTATTAAGTAGAAATTCAAATAGTTTGTGATACAACTAGAATGATGAGAAATTCACTTGAACTGAAGTTTGTAAAGCAAATATTCAAATACTTATAAACAAAAAAAAAATAGACTTAGGTCCGTGTGTGGGACTTAAACGTCACTTGAAAAACATTGTAAGAAATATACAAGGGTGAGTGGTATTACATAACAGTGCGTAAAGATAGAAGGATGGGTTTATAATAGGATAGGTGATTAGCTAATCGCTCTCGCTGCGCTTCGTTTTTAGGATCGTATAAGTAGAAGCGAGTTTTTTTTAGATAAAATGCATTCTTCTTTTACCATATTCGGTTCCTATGTGAAGCATATGGCCACTACGCGGTGCCTTCATGATTCACTGTCACCCTCCAATTGCTTCGTTTCCTCCCATGACATGCCAGAATCCCTCAGCTACGTCGAGTACATCTCGTGAATAGCACCCACCCGACGGTCATCCAGGACGCTGGAATCCCACCAGAAGAAGAGACAAGAAGGATTGAGGCTCTCCAAAGGCATCCACAGCACGTGAACCAGCCAGTTCCGAAGTCTCTCCATGACCACTGACGTAACATGGCGCTGCTTGATATGTTCCCTAAACTCCGAGTTCCTCACGATGTTAAACCACCTCACCCCCAATATCCGACGCAAACATCTATTCTTGAAGCTCGGCATACGGGTTTTCTGAGTCTTCGCCAGGTACCGTGATTCACTACCATAAAACTGCACTGGTAGAATGTAAGCGTTGAACAAATGGCATTTTGGCCGCGCACTATGGGCTGAAACATCGATTTTCGTGCTAAAAATCTGTAATTTGTTTCCAAGAAGAATAGGGTTCTAAAAATTCAATTGAATATAAGTGAAAATATATTCTTTTCAATAAACACCCAAAATACACAATAATTATCTATAGAAAACATATAATTATGCCATTTTATAATTAACGAAACAATATAATAATTTAAAAAAATACTTATAAGGCATCTTCATCAAAATTGAATGCTTTCTTAAACTCGTTATATAAGGAATTGATTTATTATTAAGTGTGAAAAAAATCCACGCTTGTAGCATTTCTTGAATGGTGCTATATTGAATTGAATATTTTTGTAATCCTTGTTGTAAGCTTCCTGGGCAACTTCTGACAGTCGAACAATAGGTAATATTGCATGATTGTTTAATATGCCTTCTCCGTGAATAAGTACTCTGTGCACAGATGATGGTATACAGTAGCAACTGTACTAGAATGCATTACTATATGAATAAGAAATCAGTTTAACAGTGCAGTAGACATTACATAATATTTACACGTAAATAGTGGTGGCGTCGTTGTCACAAAAAACATTACGCTTAAATTTAATATAATCTCCGCCATTTGCATAATTATATCCCGCAACTGAGAAAAGCAAGTTTATTTGGTATTAAAATTTGAATAATTTAATGCTTCATATTTTTCATGTCTAAACATTCCAGTTTACACAAAATTATCATTTAAACGAGGGGATTTATATTCCTGGCCTAGCGAAACATAAATACAAACAGAAAATATTATTATTTGGTAGCTGTCAAATTGTTGCGTTTACCGAAAAGTATTTACATAGCTATTTTAGCATTTTTTAAAATGAATATTTACTCTTTTTCATTTCAACAGACAGTCAAAGCTCATTATTAATTGTGGGGTCCGTGCACAGTAGTTAATGTCGTTGGCTTCGGTCACGGATCTCAACAGCTCAAGCCCCAGCACGGATAGTTTCGTAAACTGATTTTTTAATCGATTTTTTTTCAATGGCATGGATGTTGGTGATGTCTGAAACTCTCTACCGCCCACCACACTATAAACACAGGGCGTAGCGAGAACGATTAGTGAACCACTAGTCCTGTCCTAAGCCTGTCCTCCTAGCCCTATATCTCCGAAAAAATAGAGGTTGAGTAACTTCTAAATTAAAAATGAAGGATAAGGTGGGCTTGTATCCTTCTCATGGACATGGGAAGGGAGTAAGACACAAACGGCTGGCTTTGTTACTAATGAAACGCGTTACATTACTAACACAGCCAGTGGAATAACTAAGTTATCAATTTTAATTTTATATTGAAAATGTATTTCTGCAAAGTTACAGCAGAAACAATCGAAATATTCAAAATTTTGTGACAGTAAACAATTATTATTTAACTAATCCGTTTCTATGGTTACAAATAAACAAATGAATACAATTAACAGGTATCGTTTTGCTTTCATAACATCTATATAAAGAATCCATCCGTGCATGCAAATAACTGTATATTCATAATAATATCGGATTTATATTACATAACAATTTGCTAGTAATCAATTTTGTTATGTATACGAAATATTACCTCACATTTTCAATTGACTATTACGAACAGTAGCTTCACAGATATTAAAAATACACACGGGGTATTACATATTATTAATAAATATCATTACATAACGTAGACTGAAATAAACCAAACGATTCAGTCATATAACATAATACGTTATCATTCTATGAAAGTAAATCCTTCCCTATTGATATAATATAAATGAAAAGGCTGTAAACGATCTAGTGATGTGTGTTCGCCGGCTTTGATGAGAAGCAAAAATAAAGCCACCCTGCAGATGGGGGGTCAGATTAATTAATATAGTACAGATAAAAACACTTTTTTCGCCATGAATGTCGTATTTTATTATAGCACTGCTTTTTGGATATCAACATCATCAGGATAAATAACCAAAATGTCAGAATCTCCATCTTGTTTAGTGTACAACACAAACATTTTCACGGCATTTTCTGCGTCAAACATTTTATATCTACGTACCGATTCCATTAACGTTAAAAATGTGAAGTGTAACCACGTGTTGACGAATTTAATGGAGTAGCGAATTTACGAATAATAATAATGAAACTATCGATATTCCTTATAACTTTTTACATGCATATTTGAGTAGACTAAATAAAGTCCTTGAATTCCAATCCATATATTTGTCCAGATTCGAGATTCCCATCTATATTACTTTGTGTCCAGTATATTGTAATTTCAGCTTGTTTTGTTTTTTAGTTAAACAAATAATTACTTCTAAATCGCAGAATCTGTACAAAATAAAACTTTCCAGATAACGTTACTGTCATCAAAATGTACGAGTATTTGAAAATCGCTTAGCAAAATTTACATCATGAATTTTCACTCATACCAGTTAACGGCCATCTATCTAAAAATTTACGACGCACAGCCGTTGAAGCGAGTGTTACGATAAGCTACGTAATTCAGTCTATAACATGAGACTTATAAACACATCAAAATTGGGCGTTTATTTGCATGTCGGTATCCCCGAATCCGACGTGTGTCGACCTCGTACCCTGATGAAAATGGCGTCGCGTCCCTGCCGCCATTTTACGCGCGCAAATTACGTGCTTAACGACCCGTCCTGAGGCTATCGAAATATTATGCAAACCAATTAGGGAACAAAATTAAACTGTACTGCTATATGCGTAACACGTTGCATGATTCAAAAATCTGCAGCTTCTATGAAATGCCGCGAGGTTGTCTAGTCGGATTCCATTTTGTCCTTGGGAGGCCATTTTAATGCGAACAATAATGTCAACAGCGGCGAATAAATCAGTCACGAAACGTCACAGAATAATCTAGAAAACATCGAATAACCATTTACGCTATTACCATTAAACGATTATTTGTCTTCGTCTTTTTCAGTGTCAGCTTATGGAAGCTCGATTTTATGTCTGATGAAACATAAATTCGGATAATGAAGCTACTACATTTGATAAGATTTGAAAGATAAATTAATTCTATACGCTTATAAACTTTGTTTTTAAATTATTATGGATGTATCTCAACAGCTTCGATACAAATCAAATTATCTGAAATACAGTCAGAATAATAATTATGGTTTCCATTACATGTAAAATTTTAGATTTGCTGTTAATTTTGCCGTAAGTAAGAGGTTTATAAAAAAAATTCATTTCAACTCATCACCAACTGTTGTGCCTTGTGACAATTTCAAAATTGCATAATAAAGGATCGTTGTACAACTCAGAGAATCATTCCAATAATAATTACGGTAAAAATAAAAAATTAAGTATGTTGTACTGAAATATGAAATAGTATTAATAGTTTTATGTTTTTATGAATAAATGGTAAATGTTATATTTTGAAGAATCTACGACATTTAAATGGTTGTAATTCAATTTAATTATTTAAAAGATAACTTATAGGTATATCTATATTTTATTTTAATTCGAAGTATTTAAAACGTTTCCCGAAAAATTGCTGATTTTGGGTATTGCAGCATATGTGAAAAAATTATCGAATTTAAGTAATATTCAACTAACGCGAATTTTCGACTTACGCCAAAACTTTCAGAACGATTTAATTGCGTAAGTCTAGGACTGTTTTATCAAAGTCGTGTATGTTTATGTCATTTCCATTGCAAAATTGTACGTCTTCAAAAGCAAAAAAAAGAGTACAAAGCAGTTTAAAAATAAATTTGTCGAATGAACGCAGTAATAAAAAAACACGTCATGAATATTAAATATGTATTACTTTACTAATTAAGTGATTTTTTATTGTTGATTTAATTCGATAAAGATATTTTTAAGCGGTTTTTATAGTCACCTGAAAATTTTTTCAGATATACAATTTGGTAATGAATAGACATGAAGTTTAATATAAAGCTAAAATTGATAACTTAGTTATTCCACTGGCTTTGTTACTGACGTAACACATTTCGCTTCTTTAAGAAGCATCTTTAGACTAACTATATAGCAAGATTATTTATTTCTAAGGTAAACAATGATTCTAATTGTTAAATTAAAAATTAAGCGTAGGGGGGGCTGGTTTCCTTCTACTGGACGTGGGGTGGTGTTAAGATACAAACAATGATAGTACTAATTAGACATTAATTACTAGTGTTTAGAGCTGAAAATCCCAAGGGATATAAATTGAATAGTAGTGAGCCACCTGTCCTATTCAAAACGTTACTTACTAATAATCGATTATTGTTAATGGTTTTATTATTTTCGAAAAACTCCAAGCTATTCATTTTAATACATTTTTCATGTACTCGATGAAGTATTTCTATTTTATTATTTTTATTAAAATTATGATCGTTTTCAATTAAATGATTCTCAAACTTTGAAAAATTATTACATTTGAGACATCTTATGTGTTCTTTAATTCTAATATTAAAATGTCTACCAGTTTGTCTTATATAAGTAGCTTGACAGTCTACACAAGAGAGGCCACACTCGGCCACACTGTAACCTAAAGCTTCGTGGTGTTGACGAAAATGAAGTAAGCTATAGACTGCAATAATAACCTTTATGCGTTGTATATTACAATTATCCATTATCGCTCATCCGCGTACGTCAATCCGCTATCTCTTTAAGATAAATACTATCTGTTATATATTATAGTCGGAGTATTACAAGTGTCTCACTGAACTGATCCTTTTATTGCAATCGTAAATCATTGTGTGCTCAATTTCATATTGTTTCACGATTAGTGAGCACTCATCATTGTAATCGCGTAAGCGTTTTTTTATCAACATTTTATCGCCGCCATCAAAGGAATATTTTATTCCACGTAAAAGTGTTTAGATCATTAATGATTGCAGTGCCGGCGTTATGCACTGTAGGTGACAGCATGTAGGGTCAAATTTAAAGGCCCTTGCGGTCGAATTTTCTTCATTTAAAACAGGGACGAAAAATGTTGATCACTGTATATGCAAATTTAGAAATATTTAATTTGACTTGTTGAGATGTTGTACATTTCCATGTATTCTGTCACTAACGACATTCGAGTGCACGAATGAAATTGTTAATAATACAATAATTCTTAGATTAATAATGTAATAAATAAAATGACAATTAATAACATGACAACTCAACAAATCAAATTTGATATTGAAATTCCATCAAGCACCCTCAGTCGATGTTTTAAATTAAAAATATTTTATTATGTAATTGTGTTATTTCAAACATTTATTTTAAGAATAGAACTGCCGACAACCTACCGCGGTCGACGGCCAGTGAAATAGTATTGTTGTCCGACGGCATGGCGCGTTCTGCCGGTATCTCTGCTTCTGAAAAGTATTGACAGCTTGTTTGTGATGCCATTCGTATTGATTCGTTCCCCACACAAACTAAACTGCTGAGCAAGGCACAGTTTTCTTTCTTTCGGATTTTCGGATTTTCCTTGATGTTGCTGTGGTGAGTGGTGGTGTGGTATAGTATACTTTTTACGACTTGGCACTTTTTACTACACCGACGGTGTATTAGTATGTATGGTGATATTAGATCAAGGGTGCGCAAACTTTTTGAGGTTGGGAACGCTATCTAAATATTCATGGCGATCGATTTCTAACAAGAATCGTATAGGAAATTTTGTTGATGCTTTTTTGTTTTTGTTCTTAAACTTTACTAGCGAAATTGCCTGAAAACATTTGTCAAACATTATCACATAAATCCCTCGCTATTTTGACCATTAATCCGCTTCATTGACAGATTATCACGAATTAATTTGTTTTAAGACAGGGATATTATTTTTTCCAACTTTGATTGTAAATTTAAAATATTAAAATCTAAAATTATTTACAAAATTCCCAATCGTAATTGGGATCGACCAAATTATGCTTCACAATCGACCGGTCAATCGCGATCGACTTGTTGCCCACTATTGTCTTAGATCCTAAAGCCGAAGTACAAACAACTTATAATGTGGCAACTCTAGCCGACTAGATTTTTCCATCGCTTAATCGACTAGTATTTAATTTGATATGTACTGCCATTATTTTTCAAACAAAACAAGGCGATTTAATCTGACAGGAAAATAATTTATCACATTGAACGCTATAAATTTAATTGCAAAACATTATCTGAAATAGCATGAAAGGTATTCCCTGCAGATATTCACGTCAACATCGCGTAAACTTTTGCCCGGATGTCTTGAACCTCGTCGAAGATATTTGCTCCGGTATTTCCCTTAATAATTCCTCCGAGACTGTTCGCCAGCGGCGCCCCTCATTCCACTCCGTAAGTTTCCATTCTGGTATCTCGGTGGAATACTGGAATGTCTGACAGCACTATCTTCAATCGTCTGATATACCCCCTGAAATTTTTTCACATCGATGATGTCATCTTCAGAATGCCATAAAGGTGTGAATAAACTTCGTTTAGTGTTTTGTATTACTGCTAAATTTTATGTAATCCACTTGTAAACGTTTGATAAAAAATACTTTTTTTATTATGTCCGCTCCCAGTGTGGAGCACATGGGTTCCTAATGGAGATATCTCAACAGAAGTTCGTGCCTTACCCCCTCCCCAAGCCCAGTAGAAGAAAATAAACCCACCCACCCCTTTATTTTTAAAATGAGAATTAGAATTATTGTTCACCTGAGAAATAATGAACATGGCGGTAGAGTTAGTTTGAAGATTCGAAAGCGTGTCACATTAAGTCACACAACAGGGTGGAATACCGAACTTTAATTGTATATCAAAAATGTATTTCCACAAAGTTAGTTACCGCCAAATCAATCAAAAATCTTTATATTATGTCCTGTGTCTGTAATCCAAATACTCGTTGGGCTTTATGTGAATAGTCTTTATATAGATTTCTTTAATTACTTTCAGTACTATCGGCAAGTCAGGAAAAACTTTTAGTTCAATACAGCACAAAGAAAGTTTCAATTGATTTCAAAGCCATCTGGGGTCTGAAGTTAAGTAATATGAATTGAACCTAACTAAAGCCAAATTTTCAACATGAATAAACTTAAAGGAAGTGAAAAATATATACAATAGAATATTCATTAACTTACTTTGAAAGTGAGATATATGTTTTACATTATATCGATAAATAAAGAGAAATAAGAAACTTACTAAAAGAGAGTCTTATAAGTTGATACAAATTCTGAAGAGTTTAACTGAACCTTTTAAAAAATCTGAATATTAGTGACAAGTAAATTCTATGCATTTTCTATGCATCTTTAATAGGATAAAATAACAAAGCATTTAGTTTTACAAATTTTTTTATTAGGCAGTTGATAGCTATTTCGGCTACCTAACAAAAAAAATTGTAGAACTAAATACTTTATTAAATTTGGATTATTAAGATTTTGTACACTTCCATGTATTTTGTCACTAACGACCCGGGTTTCGTCTTTTGGCATCTTCAGGCATTCGAGCACACGAATGGACTCGAACCGACAGTTCGAGTCCATTCGTGTGCTCGAATGCCTGAAGATGCTGAAAGGCGAAACCCGGGTCGTTAGTGACAAAATACATGGGAGTCTACAAAATCTCAATAATCCAAATTTGATATTGAAATTCCATCAAGCACCCTCAGTCGATGTCTTAAATTATATTAAATACTTTATTATTTTATCCTATTATAATGGTGTTCTACCAAGCAAATGCCAATTCAATCAATCTACGCATTTGTGTGAAAACATATAAAAAGATTATTGCTGTTACAATGTGACAAATGTAGTGTCTAAACTAAGGATTCTAATTCCGAACAAATATCCTGATACTGGTATTGCAAATATCAAAACCGGTATAACAAAAATAAATAAAATTAACAAAACAATAATAATGCTTATAAATACGAATAAATCGATATTGTTATTAAGCGCACAAACGCTTATATCCTGAACGAGTTACAAATCCAGGATAGACTCTCCGCCGTATATACAAGACGCCTACTTGGCTTTTTTGGCCACATCGCCCGCAAGCCTACCGACAATCGTGAGAGCCTCGTCGTCACAGGGAAAGTCGAAGGCAGAAGGGAACGCGAAAGGGCCCCAACTCGCTGGAGCGACCAGGTGAAGGACGTCTCGGGCCTCTCCTTACCGATGGTCCTCAGAGCAGAGGAGTGCAAGAGCGAGTGGAGATGGATCGTCGAGCGAAACGGAGTTGTTGCGTAAGACGGATGTCGCGAACCGAAGTTAGAAAAACGACTAAAAATAATTTATTTCTATTATATTCTTGCACCAAGTGCACAATTTAAACAACCGCACAAAAAATACCTACGTTTATTTATTAAAACTTGTACATTCAATATTATATATACTATATGTACATTTATATTACTCATCAATTCAAAAAAGCATATTATTTATTCGAATATGAAGCTTTTTATTGAATTCTTCTTATAAGCTTTATTGAATTTGACAGGGTAATAAATCTAATACAACAAACGTTATAAAATACAATCTGAGGAAATTCGAAAGGGGCTGAGGGAAAACAAAGGTACCCTCATTGTTTTCCAAAGAGGGTACAATATCCTCTCATCGGTTCATTGTTTTACTCGTCCCAAATGTGAAAGAGCATGACATTATGGAAAACGGGTAGATGTTTACTTTTACGCATAGTAATTTCGATGATATAAACGATTTCTCGTTTGCGTAAAATAATTGAAAAAATGTGGGATGAAAACACATGCTTTTTAGGTATGGATTTAATAACGATAAATTTTAGAATTTTTCTAATATTCTACATACGATATCGATCACAATTGCAAATTGATTCAATTCAATATCCAGATCGCCTTTTTCTGACCCAACTTCTAAATTATTGTTCATTATTAGAAGGCTCCAATTAAATGTGTAATTATAACAATCTCTCTTGATCTAAATTCGAGTTTGATTGTATTGGTCTGCCAATTTACTATATACCTGCCATGTTATTATATATATTACACTACATTATGATATTTGTTTGCTTTTTCAGACCATTGAAATTACTTTATTTTTTTAAAGCATGTTCGCTTCCAATGTAGAGTTTATAGCCTCATAGTAGAGGTGTCTCAGCAAAAGTTTTCTACGAGAACTGCTTATTATTCAGTTGCTCAACCTCTCTTTTTCGAAGGGATAGAAGGTTAGGGCTAAGACAAGACTTGTGGTTAGCTAATTGCTTTCGCTACTCCCCGTTTGTAGGATCTGATGGATGGAAAGGAATTCTAGACACACAAACATCCACGCCTAAAACAGAAATTCATTCACTTGAGCATTATTACTCGTTCGTTGTCTGGACATTTTCAAAGGATGTGATCAGGATCCTGAAGCATATTGCTGCTTTTACATATTGGACTATCAACCAACTGGCCAAGTTGGAAGAACTTGGCAGCGAAGTAATATCTTTAACCTTAAACCTGAATTACATATTTTGATTGGCGCCATTAACTTTGAATGAAAATCTAATATCTATTTATCATTAATCTTATCAAGAAATCAGCCATTTTGGAATATCATACACATAGATTTTAACAAAAGCAGATTTTGATACTTTAAATAACTACTCATCTTTAGGTAATAAATCACTCGAAATTCGATATTGCACGCTTTGATATAAAGGTCACTAAATACTTGGAGTGAATTTATGGTATCAAAATGCTGTCTTTATTAATATTAAGTCGGAAAGGATAAAATTATTATGTTCCAATATCGGGTTGAAGTAAACGCTGTGGCTTCAAAATTTATCAGCTGTACTCGACAAGCGATTAGGGCATCCAATACTGGACCCATTTTTAATCCCGTGATTACGGGATTTAAAATTTCTAAATCCCGGGATTGGTCATTGAGTATAAATGCTTGTTTTAAATCGTATACTTAAAATTTAATTGGTGTCCATTATTTCTTCAATTGGAATGTGTATATCGTCGTTAGAGAAGTCACTAACTGAAAAATACTAGTGTTTAGTAATTGACCTTCGAAGTTTTTCAAATGTTTCAAATGCAACACCTTTTTCATTTAGTCTGTTTGTAGAAAACTGTTTTTTAAGTAAGAGATTAATTTATAAAAATAAGTTTGTTCTCTCATATGGTAGAGCTCTAAATAAGGAACATTTTCGTGTTACTGTAATGTCATTTTTTCGATTTAGTGTTTTTTTCCAGAACAGCGACGATATTATGATTTCATATTTTTTTTGGGCACTGAAATATTGTTTTAAATTTATTGGGAATCAGACAGTAATTTACAAAAAAAAAGAAAAAAAATAGACGTAATGATCAAAATGTTATTTTATTTATTGCATTATTAAGATAGGTTTAATCAAATGGTGTCCAAAAATGGGACACGTTCTTCAATTTGACTTTGAAATAGTAACCGTCATCCATTTAAAAAGCGGTCCCCCTTTATACTTCATTTAAAATTGTTTAAAAATGGCTGTCACGAAAGATGAGAAGGAGAGAGACCACAACACATTTGGAATAATTATTATAGATATTATAAAACAACTATGTGCATGAATAAGCCGAGAGTTACGTTGTAGTTTATCAAGAAGTATTTAATTAGAATTATGAACTGTACAGTAGAGTTTTATTAATATCAATCCCGGTTTGCGGAATTGAATAATTTACCGGGATTTCAGGATTGGAAACCCTGCAAACTTTATCACAATTACTTACTCGTATGTGTAATGAATATTATATTTTCCGGTGAGATGCTTTATTACTATAGTCGCCATTTTGTAAACATAACCGTAATTAAATACTAAAACAGGGTTATTACAATCGCCATCCATTTCATCATTTCATATATGGCAGAGCGTGGCGTTAATCGAAGATTCAAGTTTATCTTTGGGCCTTGTTACATAATCATAGGAATGGTAATGCAGGTATTACCGGAACCCGGATCCCGATATTTGAACTGTTTATTCAATACCGAAATACCGTGATAGAAAATGAAAGAAACTGCCATTACTATATACAAACGGTCAAATCATTCAATTATAAATATTAGGTTTGACAGAGATCACATACATATTATTTTGCCTCTAAGTGTTCGTCATTTTCTAGGGCAATGCTACTATATGTGACTATTGTCAACGTTTGCTTAGAAATTAAAGAAAACAACATATTATATTATATTATCCAAAGATATATTACAATATTTTTCAATTAGGAGATTTATAATAGTAGACAGTTTGAAACAATAATTATTTTAGGTCAGGATTTGACAATCTATAATATATGAAAAAAAATCCATGTATAAATCGGTGTGTGTGTCTGTCTGTCTCAAGAGTTTCTCACAAACGGCGAACAGTAGCAACGAGAAGTTTTCTAGGTTACCTGTGTCGTTTTCAATTTTCAACATTAAATACTATTATTAATTGATATATTATATTTTGCCGGTATTACAAAAGGTACAGTTCACTGTGGTGTTGTCAAATTTCAACTTTTGATATAATTATTAATTGATGGAAAATATTTTGTGCTCGTTACATGAGGTATGGTTGACGGTGATAGTTTTCCTTTTCAACATTAGAAACAGTCCGTACTGAAATTCGAACCCGTGAGTTCTGTAACCGCAGCCAACGACGTTAACCACTGCACCATGGAACTGGCATATATAAGTAGCATAGAGAAATTAATAAACCATCAGTGCTCTCAAACTTCGTCATGTTGCTTGCAATCCCTGAAAGATAATTCTCAAAATTATTTAAATAATCTTGTTTAGCTTGTGTATTAAATTTTAAGTATTTAAGATTTGTACGAAAGTTATTTTATCGGGGAGGTGCCATGTTTTGATCTGCGGTAATCACCTATCGTTTTAGAAAAAAATATTATTTGAAAAATGCAAGCGTAATATAAATTACGTAAAGAGCTTTTTGCTCTTTTGATCTACAGAAAGTTCGCCCAGCAAGAATAATTCGTTTATAATTTGGCGTTGACTTGATATGAGTCTGACTGCCTTAAAGCTAATGGCAGAAGCTTTTAGTACGACGTCAAATAAATCATCTCACAATTCTCGTCTTTCATTGCCCTAGGCTGCTTAAAAGTAATTGTTAATATTATATATAAGGTTCCTTATTAAGCAACGTTGTCAATTTTTGAAAATGATCAAACTCAATTCTATACTTTTTCGAGAAAATCAAATAGACTTAGACTGGTTTAATTACATAGTGTAAATACAATCTATCAAAACAAACTATGTACCATGTCACAAGCATCACTTGAAAAATATTTTTATAGTATATATTTATATATAATGATAAACCCGGTCGTCTTCTGTAGACGTTGGCAAGGGAAAATTTATTACATTTAATTGTACAAAGTTGAATACAATTATCGAAGTTAGTAACAGTTACAAACAAAAAAAGAAGTTTTAAATACACAATTTCGAATTTTAAAAAGCGAAGTGAGTTTTACGACCGCCACTTACGTTGAGGTTGGGCTTACCAACTCTCAAATACTGAGTGCTCTACTTGGCTTCGAAGCCGTGATACAATATGATAATAGGTGATGTTTAGGTAAAAACGCAGCATTTTTGTCGACAAAGGCTCGCACCGGATAGCGGGAAATAGAATCAAACAAACGAGAAAAAGAGATATGTCAGATTATTATTACAATCTGAATTGAATTATTTATAATTATTAATAACAATGAATTCAAGGCACAATAATTAATTTATTAAATGAATGAATCCTTGCTTTGCCCCTGCCTGATTTTCCCACTAATTGTGCAGTGAAAGGTGATTCGAGCACGATTCTGGGCACGTTGGCACAACGTGGAGGTGTTAATATATATATCTATATTAGAAACCTGGCAAGCAGGAAAAAGTAAGCCTAATTTCATTCTTACTTTCACATGGAAAAAGTCTTAGCATTTAGCCAATTAAAAAAATAGTCAGAAAAATTTATTGTTAGCTTTTTGAAAGGATCATTTTTGACAGATTTAATTTGGCTACTCAACATTTACTACTTTATACATTATTATGATTAAATCTACTGCCGTGATTCCGGAACGGATTCTCTTGGGTTTACGGCATATAAATTATGAATGTATAGTTTTAAGCCTTGCTATATTGTTCCAGTTCTCTTCGTAATTGATTCACCACTTACTTTGACTACTTCATTAGTTTGTTATTGAGTATTCTTTCTGTACAATCTTCTCATCACATCTATTCTCTGTAGGAAATGATTTGATATTTTTAGTAATACCACACTGTCCTTTTAATGTTGACTATGCCTTTGCAATATTTTTTTCCGAAGAATCGGGCACTAATATTATTTGACATAATTCAGACTATGAAGTTTTTTATCAACTGTATTTTTACTTTCGACGTAAGTTTATAAATGTTATTTTGAGCCACTTCCACTGCCTGACGTTTTTTGTACGCTCCACATTATACAAATCTAACTTCACTAATAAAGTGAGTAAATCTTTATTAATTTGAGTGACTGATATATTTTGTCATTTTTAAAACATTTTTTTTACTTAATATATTTTTACCGACCAAAGTTGGAAAATAAAGTAAAGCGACCCATGATCTATTTATTCACTTATTAATAATTTATTCTCGCTTTCATCTCAACCGGCGCTCAAAACTTTCTACTGGAATAAATTCTTAATTCAATGTTAGGGATTCTAACGCGAGTGTCGAGAACCCTGGTACTCGTTATATTTTTGAACGGATACCGAGTACTCATCGTTGAAATATAATAATATAATATTTATATCGAGGTTATGTTTCTGACAGAAGTCATTAAAACAAGTTATGAGATAATCGTATTTAAAGCATTAATATTTTGAATAAGTTTTTTTCCATGTCCCCTCCCAGCTTGAAACTTTTTTCCTCCTAATGGAGGTATCTCAACTGAATTTTTCTATGAGAACTTGTTACTCAGTTACTCAAGCTCTCTTCTTTCGAAGAGAGTAAAGATAGAAGGGTAGAAGGATAGGGCTAGGACAGGACTAGTGGTTAGTTGATCTGTCTCGCTACCTCCCGTTTTTAACGATCGGATGGGTGGGAGGGAATTTAAGACATCACAAACACTCACAGACTACAAACAAAAATCCATAAATCGATTGAAAGATCAATTTATGAAACTGTCCGCAACGGGAATTGAACCCGATCAGTAGCCGTAAACAACGACGCTATCTACTGCACCACGGACCCGACATATTATATTTGCTATCCTACAATGCTATGCTGAAAATGCTTGTACCACTATACTTACTATGGCACGGGGCGACTTACCTACCGCATTTTAGGATTTCAAGTGCGACATTTTTACTGAAATAAACTAATACACAAATAAATAAATTTCATTGCTTAACTTCGCTTACAAAATAATCTACTTGCATATATTTTTATGTAAACGTATTTCTTAAATGTAGCCTTATTTGATTTAAGATAAATTAATGCGATTTTACAACAGGAAAAGGTTTGCAATCTCTGTAGTACAGTATTGCAAAAGAAAAAGTTACGAGTTTATTTGTGATATTATAATTACCTTGGTCTGTGACTTGGTGATGACAAGAAAAAAACGATTGAAACAAAAATCAATGTCAAATAAAATGGTGATTAAAAAGGCTAGTGAATTTTAGCAGAAACATAGTATTGTTTATATATCCCTTATGCTACTCAACGTTACAACGTTATTCGTGCTTAAAATTTTTGTCAGGTGTGTTCGACGAGAAATGCTCAAGTAACCGATAACTTAACTCTCAAGTAACCTGGTGTCAAAAAGTTTAGCATTTGATCATCTCTACTCGCAACCGACTGCTTCTAAAGTGTTCTCTGGGGAACGAAAATCCCATTTATTCAAATTGATATTTTGCAAACGGCTTTCTGCCTAGTTTTAACTTGGACAAAGTTTGTTATTTTTTTAAACAAATCTACATTTCACATTTCCTGTCAAAAACGTGTATAAAATATACATCTATACAAAAAAGTATTAGATTATTAACAGGATGTCAAAAAATATTGCTCATTTCAAAAATTTCCATTTCGCAAAGCAGGTAGAAACCATATACATATTTGTACATTTTGTATTTTATTTATTAAGTCCCAATGTCTTTTTTGAATTTGAATATTATTTATATCAACTCTCAATTCTTGGTGGAGCCATTATATTAATGTACTGCTACTTATAAAAAAAATGTAGATGTGCCTAGTACAAAACAAATTGTGTTTTAATTTAAGACATCACAAAATCTCAATAATCCAAATTTAAAATTGTGTTTTATTTTTTAAATATATATTTTTTTAACCTTTTCTGCTCCTAGTGTAAAACAAATGAATTCCTTTTGTAACCTATCTCAACAGAAGCTGTTTTATGAGAACCGCTTGTAATTAATTTCGTCAACCTCTCATAGATAATAAGGATAAATCACCTGCCCAAATCTGGTGATTTATCTGGAGAGCTTGCCCGTCTTATTTTTAGGCCTTTCTAAAAGTACTATAACTATGAAATTATTAAGTCGAATCAAAAGATTTTTTTACGATTGTTTGAAAGTCTAATAATTCAATCATGTATGATATCATTACCAATTAACCTTTTTATTTAGGACCATATGAAAAAAATTGCATATGTATCACTTACTTCTAGCAGTTTTTTTGCTCGATACATGTGTCACTTAGAATAGTAATGGTGTAACTCCAAAATTACGAAAAATGAGTTTATACCTCAAACACGTTCAAAAGATGTTAATCTATTAGTTTAATAATGATGCACCTTCAAATATACTCCTAACTTCTTTAAAAAACTGTTTTTCGTTTTTATATTCCCATATTAAACGCTATTTTTCAGAATAAAAGTGAAGAATCTCCAATATCAAATTAGGAATAAAGTATCCGGACAGACTTCACAACTACACTAACGTTTAATTTATTCAGTTGATTGACAAACAGTTATTAATGGTTGTTATTTGATCCTAAGAACATTTTACAAAACCTCGATTTTCTCAGAACTTCAAAACTGGAGTTACACCATTACTACTCTACGTGACACACATAACTCTACGATTGTACTGAATTTATTTATTTATTTTCTGTTGCTATTATTGGTATCAAAATATGTTAAGAGGTATCCACTGACATCCTATTTGGTAGATCATACAAAGTTCCAACTCCAAGTGAACTCTTTAATATCATGTGATCTTCAGAAATGGAAGAGGACGCATCAAATATCCCATGATAAAATCAATTTTTAGTTTATACAATCAATCTTTTTAAAGGAAATACTCATTAAACTAAAGATTTCAGAGAACGAGTATCACTATTTTATCATTAGGTCCACTGCACCTCTCAAGAGCTCATATTATTTACGTGTATAGCATTTGTTCCCAATTATCGAACGACATTTTGTGTATTCATTTCATAGTATTTTGAATAATTGAATGTTTGTCAAGGTTTCTCAAAAACAATAGTCTAATTGTGTGATTAATTCTGAACGTCTTCTATTCCCTTCTCAGATGTCGACAAACCGGAAACTTAACTCAAAGCCGCAATTTGGATTGCCACTTAAAAAGGGCACGTGTGTACAAAGATTCTCGTTAGAGCTTACGCCACAATTGCCAAAGAAATCATTTCAATGACACACATGTCATCCCTTACACGTGTCAAAATAAGCTTACATCGATGTACATTAGAGTTCATGACACTTGTTACCCGAACCCGACTCGAAGCCCGATTTTTTTTTCAATTTACAATATTGTTGAAAATAACTTCTAACGAATCAATTGTATTAATTAATAATGAATTTTCTGGCAAAACAAACTGACAAACAACTTCATCCATCGAAAACAGATTTATATATGTACCAACGAAGAATAATGACTTACGTTATACTTTTAAAACAATATTTAAAAAAAAACATCAGTTGATAATGCTCGTGATGAGCGAAACCGGTCCTGATCATTATACATATGTGGAAGTAGTACAAATGAATTGTGTTTTATTTTTAAAATATAATGGCTTTCCACCAAGAATTGACAGTTAACACCTTAAAAGTGTTTAAAACAATAGTTGATATTATGTCCAAATTTCCAAGCGATATTCATAACAAATATATGTGAAATAAATTATTTAAACTATTAACTTGTCGATGGATAGTATTGCCGCATGGCTAACTGATGACTCGAACATAGTCCGAAATATTTTTCTGAAAAATATGTCTCTTAACCGAACCCTGCCCGGGCCTGAATTTCAGTAGTGTTTACCCGCCCGAGCACGGGCCCGTGCAGATCTCTAAATTATAGTACATATATTATGTAAAACGTGTATGTAATTCAATTGATCAAAGTATTTCGCAGGCAGAATTTCTTGCTAATGATTGTTTCTTCTTCTATTACCAAGGAAACATAAAATTACGATAATATTAGCATCTGGATTTTATTCCAAGTAAAATATCATTTTGCAACTTTTTACATGAGACGATTAGCATGAGAGATTTAGAGTCGAATCGTTATAATATTACCTATTAATTAAAGTGTACGAAAGGTTTCCATCAATTCTTATCATTATAATAAATTATGTTTATCTTTTAAACTACGTACGCTCCTAATGGGCTGAATTTGGACTCCTAATGGAGGTATCTTTTTCTATGAGAACTGTTAGTTCCTCAATTTCTCTTTTTCGCAGACAGAAAGGATACATAGATGCCAGGTTTGCTAATAGCTCTAAATCAATTTATTAAAAATTGTACATGAATTTGAACCCGTGAGCAGGTCATCCGAAGCCACCGCAACAGTTTCATAAATTGATTTTTAAATCGATTTATGGATATCTGTTCGAAGGCACGGTGATGTCTAAAATTCCTTCCCACTCATCCAACACTAAAAACGGGGCGTAGCGAGAGTGATTAGTTAACCACTCATAATACCCTAGCCGTATTCTTCTATTCCAACTGGTTTCGAAAATGAAATATTGGGTAACTGAGTAACAAGCAATTCTTGCAGAAAAACTTTTGTTAAGATACCTTCATTAGGAAGCCCTATGCCTCACGTTATAAGTGGACATGGCTTAAAAAACATAACAACTGAGATTAAAATTTAAGGCCTTCGATAAAAAATAATCACCAATGCCGTTTAATAGGTTTATAAAGTTATTGAAGTAAGGTCATTCATCCCCTTACGTCATTTTCAAATAACAAACCCCATTACGCTGTATCTATTTAACTTGTCACAAAACTGTCTATACTTTACAACCCAGACCTCAATTAAAGTAATTTCGATAGCATTTACCAGTTCAATCTAGTATTACGCTAGAAAACAAAATATCATATTATATACAAAAGCGTAGTAAAATTTTGTACGTCATTCGTTAGCAATCTTAGCCTATACATTACGAAGTATTAGATTTTAAATAAAATTTCGTACGCTTCTATTCACTGCCATTAATTATTCTACTACTGTACTTTTATCACCTTAAAACATTTCATTTTATTATTTTAGCAATTGTTAGAAATGGCTTCTCAATAATAAGTCTTACCATTTTATAAGAATATCCTCAGTTGATATTTTGGTTTAAATTTGGATTGTTGAGATTTTGTATATTTCCATGTATTTTGTCACTAACGACCCGGGTTTCACCTTTCGGCATCTTCACGAATGGACTCGACTCGACAATATTTACTGTCTGTCAATTCGAGTCCATTCGTGAATGAAGTTACCGAAAGGCGAAACCCGGGCGTTAGTGACAAAATAAATGGAAATGTACAATATCTCAAAAATTCAAATTTGATATTGAAATTCCACCAAGCACCCTCGGTCGATTTCTTAAATTATATTAAAAAAATGATATTTTGGTGCTTTATTGATTGAAGATCGGAATAAAATTAAATTTAACTCAATTCAGAACGTCTGGGCACGCGGCTGTACACGATTTAAACCAAATGCTATTTTTTCAATGCTTGCATTCTACCCGTGGTGCTTTACTATCATGGCACCAGACGAAAACTAAGAAAAACCGTACATTGAGATTCGAGAATAGATGTGTGGGGAAAGAATAAATAAAATTGACAACACAGGCGAGCTGCCAACACTGGAGAAAGCAGAGACACCAACAGAACGTTATCGAACGTTATAAAAGCCGGACTACCTAGCACACTGAAACAGGTGACAATAATTTCTCACTAGCCGTCGACCGTTAAGGTTTGTGGCAGATCTATTCTCAAAAAAAATATATCTGTAATTACATAATACGAATAAAAGTTTCCTTGATGCTTGAGTTTCATACTGGGGGTGATGTGGATTGACTTGGTGATGAGCTCTGAGATTAAGTATAGTGCTAGACAGCGCACTGTTACGTTAGTAGTCATGGAGAAACATTGGAACTGGCTGGGTCACGTGCTGCGGATGCCTCCGGAAAGCCTCAAAGCTGCTTGCCTCTTCTTCCAGCCGGTGGGATTCCGGCGTTCTGGACAACCGTCGGGCATCATCCACAGGATGTACTCGACGGAACTGAAGGGCTCTGGCATGTCATGAGAGGGAACAAAGCTATTGGCAGGTGTCAGAGAATCATGGAAGCACCACATGCTGGCTATATGGTCGACATATAGAGCGAATATGTTCAAAGGAGAAGACAAATCGATTGAAAATACTCTGTAGTTAAGCGAATCTATTGTAGCGAACCAAATTATTCTCATTATAACAAAAATATTCTCTAATTAATATGAGGGGTTAAAGCTTCAAAGTATCTGATGTAAATACAATTTGCATACATACACGGTGTCTAAAACGAAATTTACAAATCACTAAACTGATATAGGCGAACAGTCTATTCGTGTGCCATTTCGTATGCTTATTACATGAGTGAGACGTCGATACATTGAAATGGGTGAACAGAAAAGAGCTTTTATCGCATTGAGGCAAATCTCAATAATATAACCAACGTTTGCGATTCCTAAACATTTTACTTTCGATGCTATAACGTTATCTGTAATCTGTGATAGACAGTGATTTATTGCCTTCTATCTATATGCTACCATCGTCTGTAATGTGTACACCATAAATGTATAGATCACTTTTCTCTTAGAAAAACCGCATTTAACTCGTTACGGACTGTTTGGGACACGCAGATGTACATGGTTAAAACCAAATCACATTTATCAACGCTTGTGTTCTACCAGTGCTGGTTTCTGGAATTGAATCATGACACTTGACTTAACGAATGAACTCACAGCGCCCTTTTACGTCAGTAGTATTGGAGAGACGTTGAAACTGGCTGGGTGTCGTGCTGAAGATGCCTTCAAAGAGCCTCTACTTGCTCCTTCTTCCAGCCAGTAGTATTCCAGATCGCTGGTCGATCATGTAATACTATTCATAGGATATATTTGGTGGAACTGAAGGATACTGAAGGATAGAGAATACTGGAGACGCCGTTTGGTGATCTAATACTTCACATACGGAAGAAATGACATCCAAGAAGGAGTTAAAGAAATAATATTACACTTAATGAACCATATTGCTCTTTCGATGGTCATTATTAAAGATTTAGCGTAAATACTATAGATGTATCAATTTAACTTGACCTCTGGCGAAAGTGCCACTGTCGCGTTAGAAATGTTGCCACACTCAAACAGAACTGAAATTTCAATAAACTCCAAAACCGATATTTTAGCGACGGTTATTAAAAGTACACAAGATATTTATTTTGCATAAAATGGTAATTGGAGAAATTAATTCTAGACTGACAATTCTAGTTCCAAATTCGGCGGCAACCAAGTAATGTTGGTAATACTATAACTGTCAAGTAGTGCCCTCTACTTGATCCCGTGATATATTTTATTGCTAATATTGGTCAAACCAGGAGTTGCATTTGGAAATGGATACAGAAATCACTGTCAGATGAATTGATGCTGATTCATAAAACAAATCATAAAATAAAAAGCAATAATTAATGTTAATTATGGTTTTACTACAATATAGATGAGCTACGCTTTTAGATACACACAAAGCTGTCAACTAAGTATGTTCACAATTATGTGGTGAATGAAAAACTTATTAAGAAGTTGTAACGCAGTAAGGTATTAAGGGTTTACCTACAAATAAGTACACACAATTTCTGTATTTTTGATGGCCACGTGTAAAATCAATCACATTTTTGGAACTTTTTTCAAAAGAAAGCAACGATTGTCAAAAAGTAACCAATAAATTTTATTCTCAAAATGATTGAGTTCGTATTGTGTTGGATTTAAGACGTCACGTTTTTTATGAAACCACTTAATACGTCATAAATCATGACAATATATTCGACCTCCTCCCATTTCTTAGGGTGTGACGTCATTTATTTATAGGGACGGTATACGAGTAAAATAAATTGCAAAATAATCGAAAGTGTTTTTTATATTTGATAAACGTCATGTCTCATTCAAAATATACACAAGGGTCTAAAAAGGACTTATTTACATAAATAAGAACACAATCCTAATCGCCCATTACAAACTATTCAGCATTTTTATATAAGTATTATTGTAAACTTGTCAAAGTTTGACAACTTAAAACCACTTACTTTCCCATTAATATTTTGACCAATTTCAAAAGTAAAACTTGGGTATTTTTTTATTTTGTTCGAAAGTATTAACTGTCTGGAATGAAACATTTTTACAAGCAAAATAAAAAAGCGAAAATGAAAGTTTTCCAATTTAAACTATTTGTTTTTGTGGTATCGACTAATTTTATTTTTTTATGTAATATACTATAATGGTCGGACGTGTACGTGGTGCAGTGGTTAACGTCGCTAGCTCCGATTGCGGATCTCACGAATACCAATTTCACAAATTGATTTTTCAATCGATTAATGGATTTCTGTTCGAAAGCATAAATGTTTATAATGTCTAAACTTCCCTCCCAAATATCCGATCCGAAAACTACGCCGCGACAGCGAATACCTAACCACTATTCCTGTCCTATCCCTATCCTTATATACCTACTCCTTTCGAAAAAAGTGGTTAAGCAACTGATAACAAGCTGTTCTTGTATAAAAATGCTTGTTGAGATACCTCCATTAAGAGGCCATATTATGCTCTGCATTGAGAGCGGACGTGGTTAAAAAAAGATTAAATTAAATGTTTTTATATAATCTATCCTTATATACCTACTCCTTTCGGAAAAAGGGGTTAAGCAACTGATAACAAGCTGTTCTTGTATAAAAATGCTTGTTTAGATACCTCCATTAAGAGGCCATATTATGCTCTGCATTGAGAGTGGACGTGGTTAAAAAAAGATTAAATTAAATGTTTTTATATAATTTAAGACATCGACTGAGAGTGCTTGATGGAATTTCAATATCAAATTTGGATTATTGAGATTTTGTACACTTCCATGTATTTTGTCACTAACGACCCAGGTTTCGCCTTTCGGCATCTTCAGGCATTCGAGCACACGAATGGACTCGAACTGAGAGACAGTAAACAGTGTCTAACGTTTATATAGAAGATACAAATGCGACAAATATTATTTACGAGGTAAGATATTATACGTCTGAGACCCACACTGATACCTGAATTAAAATTTCGGGAATCTCCCTAATCCTTATTTTGTAAACACCATATTAACAGAGTGGCGAATTGCCGCTTTTCAACTTCTTTTAGAAATACCAGTGATTTTACAATTATAATAGTATTGTGGGTTTTGACGGGATGTAATTCGACGAATGGGTAAATATACACAATCATTCCACATTTAGTGACATCTGTTAGGTGTTTCAACGTATCGGATATAATAGCGGAGAATTAGGAAGGTTCAGCTGCTCATTCAATATCGGCAAGGAATTTAACTGGGCTCTATTAATTTCCAAAATTTCTTAATAAAATAATTTATGATCCCCCATGTTTTTATGCAACAGTTTAACCCCATCATTCGCATTAAACGTATGGTTCTCCGTTAGCAAGTGATTTGCGAATGTCGAAGTTTCTTTTTTTTAATCTAAAGGCAGCTAAATGTTCTGATACCCTTATATCTAATGTACGTGTGGTTTTACCCACATAGAAATGTTGGCAATCATTGCATTGTAATTTATAAATACCAGATTTGTTCTTAAATTTTACTCTATCTTTATTGTTAATAAGTAATTTGCCTAGAGAGTTTTTGCAATAGAACGCCGGTCTAACACTATCAGCGAGTTGTTTTTTAATTTTAAAGCTTGTGCAACCTAAATAACTAATTCTATGCCAGATTCTAGGGTGGTCTATGTCTTTAGACAAGTTCCCGAAATATAGCATCTTTTCTGCTAATTTACGTTGTTTTTTTGATACAAGACTATCTATAAGAGACGCCTCATAGCCGTTATTAATGGCAATTTGTTTAATAATGTTTAGTGAGAATTCTTAGGTTCACAGATTAGTCACTATACCTCTAAATAAATTTAATTTTGAAAACGAACTTTAATTTTGGATAGGCCAACATGCAAATGTGGTGCTATAAAGCAGGATGCTGAACACATTCTATGGGAGTGTCATTTCATGCATGAATTAAGGGAAGAACTGCTATCGGCCACGCTCACTTGGTGGCGAATAAGACAAATTACGAGGCCTTTAAAAAATTTGCGGCTAAGAGCTTTCTATTTATCTGGAGGGATTAATTTTCTACACACGTCACCAATTCTTGGGCAGTTGCTCCAAAGACACTCCCAACTAAGAGAAGAAAAAAAACTGTAGATAAGCTTAAAGTTTGTTACGCCATTGGATACTGCCGTATAAAATTAACGGATGGGAAAGCAGTGGTGGGTGGTGAAGGGTATGGTAGTATTTACTCTGATGTAAACAGGAAAATAACGTTTCTACCATAACAAAAAATTCGCTCAAACATTTCCAACGTCCGTGTTTCTTGTGTAAATATGAAAGTAAACACGTAGTCCGTTTTATTTGCCATTTTCATTGTTAAAGTAGTCATTTTGCTCTGTGTGGACATCATTTTGAGGCCACTTGAGATGCAAATGATGTGTAAACTGGTCCGACAAAAGTTTCTCTGCCGTACAACAGTGCGACTCGGATAGTTGTTCCCACTCACCGGTATAAATCGCTGTGAAGCTTTCACACAGTATCTACAATATTGTATAACATATTACACACATTTGAAAGTTTATATCGCAGCTCGACGAAACTCATGATTCACAATGGAGTGGTTTGCGATTTTATAAACGGAATAGCGCAATTGCTACTAGTATAATACTATTTTCCGGACTTAGAAGTCGTAAGTCTCTTGAATATGAATCTATTATCTAGAGTCCATATGAAAATGTCTACTAGTGGCAATTGCAGCGAGTAAATAAAAAATTTCTACGAATAATTCCCTAAAAGTGTACTACTTCACCAAATTTCTTTTATGGATGCTATCGTTTTCGATTCTTAAGCATTTTTATCGTCTTCTTCGGAGACGGGTTTATAATTTTGAAATTCTCAAGACTATTGACTTATATGCTGCCAATTTTTATATACGTGGCCAAAACCATTACCAAAGAATCTTTAATTTTAAAACTTGTTATTCGCGTCGGTCATATCAGTCACCAGTTGCAAGGGCCGTTTGGATGATCAATGCATTGCCTAGAGAGGTAGACATTTTCTACAACGAAGTCTGGGTATCGTTTTTTTTTTAAAAAAAATTCTTGCATTAACAATATTTCATTCTCTCTTTTCTACGTCTCTTAAAATATATGCATTATTATTATTATACTGTTCGTAAATGCATCGAGCATTGGCGTCAGCTGTAATGCCATGTATTTTAATGTTTAATTTACAAATAAATACAATTTAATCAGACCCGGTATGTCTGCATTTGTATAGTAAAGCCTAGTCATAATTTCCTCGAGCAAATGGAAATTAATAAATTTAATCAGACCAAACAAACATTAATTCATAACCCTTACCTAAACCATTACAAGATTCTCACGTCACTACTCATAATCAATAAAACCTCAATGCATGCATGGATTGTCAATTTCCTAGAACTACTCAAAAACATAATTAGTACGTTAAATATTTTAATTTCAAATAAAAGCTATGATTTTGTAATAATTGAGATTGCATATGCTATGTGCTTGAAAATTTTAAGCTAAATTAAGTTTAAACATAGTTCTGACGGTGACGTCAAGCCGAAAAAGCTATCAAAAATGTGATAAAATTCTTGTAGAAGTGAATACTTTGTAATTTTTACCCTATTTTAATGGAGTTCCTCCAAGTAAATGCCATTTCCATTAAAAAGTCCAAACGCTACACATTGGGAACGGGCACGGTTTAAAATCATATTAGTTAATTAACGTATTTTTACTCATGTCTACTCATGTCTCGGAATCTGTGGATATCCCTATTTTCTATAAATAAAATGCCTAGTTAATGATTCTGCCACTCAAGCTATCAAGTTGATAAAACAAAAGCACCTACTTCAAAAATCATTGCAAAATTTTACTACACCCTCTCATAAATGCCTTTATAACCTGCTACGGCACTAGAAAATTATTAAGGCTGCTTATGTAGCCACGAGTGAAGGTTCACTCATTAAATTATTATATTATAATATTCCACCCCTTCAAGACTGCGAACATTATAATCTATGTATAGCTTTTATATTATACTGCAGCGCTAACTAGAGCTTCCAAACCCAGCAACGTATAGGATACAGCAACGGGGAATTTGGAAGATTCAGCTGTTCAAACTTATATAGTTGATATAAATTGTTTGTGGTTGTTGACCAATTTGAAATAGAGGACAAAGAGGACGGCTTCTTAAATGGATGGAGGGCAATATTTTAAAGATGAAGGACGTTGTAAAAAGCTCTTCCTAGTAGCATCTCCATTGCAGGCTGGTTCTACACTTCCGAAGAACAAAAAATTATTCATGTCACTATTCCCCAAAAAAATATCAGCAACTTTAAGCTTGACATTCTCAAGAATGGCAGAATTCTAATTTCTCTCTATGGTTCACAGGACCCCATAACAACTGGGCTGGAGATAGCTAGTTTAAAATAACTTCTGTTTAAAAGCAATACTTAATATAAGAAAAAATTGTATATCATATGTGTATTGGTGTATTTAACATTTTAATTAATTTAATTAATCATAAAAATACGACTATTTAGACTTAAAACAAGATGTCGTTGTAGTGTTTATAATAATCACATATCCAGTAGAATTACTCTAAAAATTAAACCAAATGTATAAATATCATTTGGAATATTTTCAAAAATTACAACGTCCAAGCGAAGTAACGTACATCAAGACTTTATTCCAACAGCTAAAAACATCAATTAAACAAAAGCATTTCAGATTTCTTGTAGAACAAACTTCCCTTAGCTGTTTTTCGCTATTCAATTCGTTATCAAGCTTAGGTAATTATTACTTATAATGATTTCGGTATCAATAATCTATTATACTTTGATACAACTTCATCATTCTTACAAATTGCTGAAGAGGTATAATACCTAAAATCCATTTTGAATAACGTCGTCAAACATTTAAAAATCGTGATATATTATATTCACTAATATATTTCTTTTCATACACCATTTCTCGATATTTAATCGCTCGATCTGGCATGAAATATAAATGGAGCCCCTCCTATGATATCCACCTACATGAGCAAACCTTGTCAACAAGTCATACCCTTGAGGCGGGAAATTCAGAGGGGTGGAAAAACTGGCTATGGGATACAACATATTTTTGAAAAGTCAAATCGAATTTAAGACGTAAAGTACGTTTTTTGTAAAATGTTAGATTAGAATTTTTTAACAGGCAACACTTTGCCATCTTAGGCATAAAGATATAAACGAGATTAAGTTAAAAAAAAACGAAGTTTTTTATTGAATATAAATAATAGACTTGATATAAGCGTAATTTATAAATTAAATTATATAAATACATTCATATATAAGAGCATCTTTATTTGATTTATATTTTAAGTATAAAACTACTCTTGTATTTTTTAATATATAGATACCTCAGTTCCAAAGTGTCACAACTCAAAGAGCATAGTTCTGAGTAATTAGGAAACAAGATTTTAGGTAGGTTTAGTTTTCTACTGTACATCTATTTTTTGTAGATTTCAATTAAATTCTAGAAATCTCTAAAAAATATATTTTTCAAGAAGCCAATTAGAAGGGTCAAGAAAATGAAGCGTAAATTCATTTCTTTTCTTGATCGTTATTTAACGAGTTATGGAAGGCGGCTGTGAAACATCAGCTGCATAAATAAAGGGTAGAGGTGGGACAACCATATTTTGCATTAAAAAGTTTCATTTGAAGCCCATGTGACCTAAATTGGGAGCAGACAAATTAATTTGAATATTACTAGAGATTATAAATTAACTCAAATAAAAGAAATTATGTGAGCATATGCAAAAAATGAGTTATGTATACAGCATTGTTCTTCGTGCTCACACCTACAATTTAAATTATAAAATATCTTTCTAAACTTACTAACTGCCATCTAAAATGAATGAAAAAATGTTTTTCATTTTCAAAGCTCGTATTCTCTAATGCCCTATAATTTCTAAACTAATAATCTCCATTCCAGCCAAGGAGAGTGCCGCATTGTACCATCGTGTCCACTAGTGTTTGTTTACATAACAGGGCGCAAGCGTCTGTTCCACAGTTTTATTTGTATCAAATTATGCATTTGTAACTGTGGTATGAAAACGGTTTTCCTTGATTTGACATAAAAAGCATCGACGGAGATTTTAAGTTATGATACTAGGGCCCTCACAGAATACTTTGATATTTTCATTAGGTTCCATACCGAAAAAAACGCCAAATCTCTTGTTAAGATGCGACGCAAAGATAAATGAATTGACTTTTCTTACTTACATACGCTATTTCTGATTCCTCTAATCTTCACCAATTGAGATTTTATTACTCTTACTGATGAGTCTGGGGTCTTTTGAGGATCAAGCTGCGACAGTGTTATTATGAGCGTCGAGTATTACACTGTCTCCTTCGTTCATTACTACCATAATATTGAGATAAAATTTTCAAGCATTAGGAAAGACTCGAACAATCATTACAGCGTTCATGTTCTTAGACCTTAGCAGACGAAAGAAAACAATTATATCTTAGGAATATGTGCTTCCTATGTTGTATGTTGTTCCACGTAATTAGAACTAACAACGGATGACGACGGGTTTTCTTCGAGAGTTTAGGAATAGGTGCTTCCCAATCGGAGGCTGGCGAAGGATTAATGATTCCTTTTCTATATTTTTATCTCGCGTGTATTGCGCTTTCCAAATATGGCATTCGATTAATCTCACGCCTGCAGAAGGTCTCCTTTTACAACGGTATTTACTTATCTCTGCACTCGATAATATCACATTTCATAACTGCTATTGTGTGAAATGATGACTCGATGACCAAACACTTGAAATATTACATTTCATCGATAAGCAACGTCGTGTATTCCTACACATCATTTGATTTTACATTTACATATCGTCGATACAGTGGCAGAAGGCGTAAAGTCAAATTGTCTAGTTCTGACGTAATCGATAATCAAGAAACTTTAGTCAATCCAACCGTTTTTGTTTAACTAACCACTTCGTTAATCATTTAATAATTCAATCTAAGTATTAGTAATTATTTTTAATAGTAATGTTAATTATATGTTGACGATATATTAGAGGTCTGCACGGGCACCTTTCTTTTAGACCCGGCTCCGAGATATAATATTTCACTTGTCACCCGAACCGACCCAAAGCCCAGATTAATTTTTCTCAGCCCGTAAAAAGCCGTATTTTTTAAATTTTACAATAAAACCTACTGATAGTTACTTTTAAAGAATCAATTTTATTTATTAATAATGATTCACTACCGCGTGACAGGCTCATGGCCCGAACAGATTTCGAAATATTTTTCTGAAAAATATTTTCCATACCCGTATCTCATTTGTATACGGGCCGAGCCGGGTAGAAGCTCGGGCCAGTGCAAACCTCCAATATATATATTGTAACTTGTAACCATACCCGATCTCAATGATGTAGAGTTTATCTTAAAAAACTTTTTTTTCCATGAGCTTTTCCACTGCTACTCAATCACTTAACCTCTTTTTATCAGAGGGGATAGAAACATAGGGTTAAGGCAGGACTAGGATTTAGATATCACAGGTATCCGTGCCTTGTCACACAAATCCATAAATCGATTGAAAAAATAATTTAAGAAACTCTACATACTGAGATATAATTATATATTAATAGTTTTTTGAAAATAATTACTTGGAAGAGGAATCAATGTATTCCCACGATTCCTCAGGTAATAATCAGGAAATAGCACTGTTTAGATTTATATTTTATGTTGCTATTTTATCTATTTATATAGCTGGTCTTGATCATTATAGACATGTGAAAGTAGTACAAAAAAAATGTGTTTCATTTTTAAATTATAATGCTATTCCACCAAGAATTGACAGTTAACACTTCAAAAATGAATATTCACGAGTGTTGGTACTCTGACGCGGATAAATATAATATTGTGGTCAGGTACAATCCACTTCAGGCATTCATACTATCAAAGGTCAAAGAGGAATTCGGTTGGATAAAACAATGGATAACATTCATACACCATCCGTTACGGTAAACTCTGAAAAACGTGGTATCTTTTGTTAACGCAAGCTGTCATTGCGATAAATTTAAATAATGCAATTGAATATACACAAAACAATCTGCACGTCAGACGGCATTACGTTTTACGCCATCAAGTGAAATAATCACGATTGGTATTGTACGAAGCTTTTCCAACAAAGCATTTCCCGTCGTAAAAGCCTTTTCTTTCCATTTTAATTTGTTCCGTTATCGCGTTTCGCATGCAACTTGAGTGGTAACACAATTTACCTAACACTCTGAGACATTCCACAACACAAGTACAATACGCGGTTTTCTTAAGGTTTTCTTGCGTTTTCTTAATGTAATCCAATTACCTTACTCATCTAAAAGGAAAATCATTATTTGAAAAAAAAAATTCAATCAAACAGCTACAGTATGACTTTAAAGAAGCACTTTTTTCAAACAAACATTTTGGTCACATAACCACCTCACATGTATTCAAATATTCTATGTAACTTTACATGGTTAAATAAGCAATCAGTATAAAATAATTAAAGACTGGAATTTTAAATATCCTATTATTATTCCATGTCCGCTTCCAATGTGGAGCATATGGTCTCCTAATGGAGGTACCTTAATAGCTTGTTACTCAGTTGCTCAACCTCTCTTTATCTAAGAGAGTAGGGATAGAAGTATAGGGCTATGACAGGACCAGTTGTTAGCTAATCGCTCTCACTATGCCATGTGAGGATGGGATGGCTGGGCGGGAGGATTCAGACTACGAACAGAAATCCATAAATCGATTGAAAGATCAATCTATAAAAACCGTCCGCACCGGGAATTGAACCCGAAACATCCGTAACCGTAGCCAGCGACGCTACCAACTGCGCCACGGACGCCGACAGATTGTTATTATTATTATTACCCGAGCAATTCGCACACGCATATTGATGCTTTTCAAAGAACTGAGTGATGCAACAACAAATATTTAAGAAATACGGTTTATAGATCAGCTATAGACAAGCTGATTTCCGGACATTTTTCAGGATTGTCAATGGCAAAAATAATCAAAAAGCGAATAAGGATGGCTAGAGCAGCATTGTCGTATCTGGAGAGATTCTGGAAAAAATAGGCAATAACCAGACACCAAAATACGTCTAGTACAGTCACTAGTACACTCCATATAACTTGACAGCGTGGAGACATAGAATCTAAATGCAAAAGACAAATAACGGCCAGACGCATTCAAAATGTGGTGCTGGAGAAGGATGCTACGAATACCATGGGCCGCTAAACACACAAACTCATCAATACTGAATAAGTTACAAATCAAGGATAGACTCTCAGCCGTATATACGACACATCTACTCAGCTTTTTGACCACATCGGCCACAAGCTTACCGACAATCTTGAGAATCTCGTCGTCATAGGAAAAATCGAAGGCAAAACGGGATGCGGAAAGATCCCGACTAGCTGGAGTGACCAGGTGAAGGACGTCACGTGCCTCTCGGAAACATCGTCAAGACAAACGGAGTTGTTGCGATAGGTGGAGGTCATGAACCTCACCAGTGAATAAAATGACTAAAAAAAGAATTGTGTAAATAAAATAAATTCTTCCTTTCTATATTTACCATTTTACAATTTGCAAATATTCATGCGTTGTTATAATGTACTTATACGTGGCAATCTGCACATCAATATCAATAAAATCTCGACAAGGGTAGTTTTCAGTTATTATACAACAAAGTGTCAGTGAATTTATACCCTCAAATATCGAATATTCAATCTATTGTCTCTAATATAAATTGTATTGTAACCATTCAAAATAATACGCAAATATAGAAGGCAGAGGAAATTAGATTATCTACTTAATGTTAGATTCACACGCAAGAAACTATACTCAGTCAACAATAAATACTAGTAATCCTATTATCAACGACATTGAATATTTATTTATGGTAAAGCTAGGGGTGAGCTGGTTGAGGCTCGTAGGGTCTCATGCGAGCCCCTTGTTAAATTAAGAAAAAAACTGTATTCTCAGATCAATAACTGCAATTTATGTAGACTGTTAATCTGAAATGCCTTTGTTGATTTTAAATTTCTCGTAGAATACATTTATTTCAGATGCATTGTAAAAGAGGGTTCCTCCTGAAATAGCTCCAAATACAGGATAGACTCTCGGTCGGCTTTGCAAGACGCTTACTCGGTTTTTTTGACCACATCGCCAACAAGCCTACCGACTATCGCAAGACGCTCATCATCACAGGAAAAGTCGATGGTAGACGAGGACGCGGAAGGGCCTAAACTCGCTGGAGTGAACAAGTGAAGGACGCGACATGCATCTCCTTACCGATGGGTCTCAGAGCAGTAGAGTGCAGGAGCGGGTGGATAAGGATCGTCAAAGGCAGTGGAGTTGTTGCGGTAGGCGGACGTCACAACCCTCACACGTGAGATATTCGACTAAGAAGATAAAAGAGACTTAGTCGTTTTTTTGTCTATACTTTATCAATGGTTAAAAACGATGTGCAACATAACATTTATGTTAATGATGCTTTGGGCAATTATCCTACATAATTTACACATGAACATTTTTTCCCCTTTACTGTTACTGTGCACAGTTTTGAGAAGGACCGTTCCTAATATTTATGATTTTAAAAAATAAACTGATCATCAGTTGATAATCCTCGTGATCAGTGAAGCCGGTCCTGATCATTATAAATATGTGGAAGTAGTACAAATGAATTGTGTTTTATTTTTTACAATATGATGTCTTTCCACCAAGAATTGACAGTTAACACCTTAAAAGTAATATTTTTAACTTTGCACCATCATTTGCTTAGGAAAACTTCAGTTTCAATCCTTTCGTTTGCTCGGTTATCTGTTTGTTGTAAACGACATGTATTTTACACTAACATTAATTTATTTGTCTTCTTATCTGATATTAAATTTGGATTATTGAGATTTTGTACACTTCCATGATTTTTGTCACTAACGACCCGGGTTTCGCCTTTAGGCATCTTCAGGCATTCGAGCACACGAATGCCTGAAGATGCCTAAAGGCGAAACCCGGGTCGTTAGTGACAAAAATCATGGAAGTGTACAAAATCTCAATAATCCAAATTTGATATTGAAATTCCATCAAGCACCCTCAGTCGATGTCTTAAATTATCTGATATTAATTATTTTACGCTATAGCGCGTAGTGTTAAAATATACAAGTACATTAAATAACATTCTATTGTTTTAACACTTATTGTGTATAATTGCTTATGAGTGATAAAAATCCACCCCTTTCTTGGACCATCGTGAATAAGTTAGAGATTAAGCGAGCCCCTTGTTAACGTACTGGCAACCCATCCCTGGGTTAAGGCTTCTGGGTGGGTGTCGTTATACATGTAATATGTATAAGTGCCTGCCACTTTAAATTAGCAAATTGAATTTATTTCACTTAAGTCATCGCCAATCAGTACTAAATGCTATGCATCGCTAGGAAATCTTGAATATTCATGAATTAAGATAAATTACAAACCGTCTTAGTTAGTGCCATGAGATCCGCTATAAATGTTACTCCTCAAAAGCACCATTTTGGATTTTGTTGAAATAATATATGTGATTTTTGAGTTGGTGTAGATGGAATATAATTTTAAATACAACTCGTTCCTCTCATATAAAATAAGATTATATTTTAATACAATAGTCGCAATACATTTTTTAATAAAATATGTACATAATTCAAAAAAAATTGTTGTCACAACTTTCTGTTCCTATTTTCGATGATTTCGGTGGTAACTTTTTTGGGAGTCCATATGCTCCACATTGGTAGCTGATATTAAAGCGGTTTTAAAACAAACATATAACTTTGTTATAATTTAAGACATCCACTGAGGGTGCTTGATGAAATTTCAGTATCAAATTTGAATTGTTGAGATTTTGTACATTTCCATGTATTTTGCCGAAAGGCGAAACCCGGGTCGTTACTGGCAGACACGATACATGTTTATGTATTCTATTACAACATAATTAACAAATAATTTCATTTAAAAGTGCAGAATTATTATATAGTTCAATTATCTATATTTCTATTCCATCGCAAATTTATTCGGAGAAATATTATGCAGTTTATTCTGCACTGACCTATATAAGAATGCGGCCAACGATAAAAGCCTTTTGAAAGTCGTTTTCTATTAACTTCACGCCGCTGAAGCCTTTTCATATTCAGAGAGCTTTTGTTATACTGCGAGCTTCAATTCTGTGCTTAACCATTAAAAATGTTCCACTTTGAGTAAGAAGTTGATTAGCTTAAAGAGTATGCAATTATTTATTTATGACGTTTCGAATGAGCCTATAAATGACCAGAATAAATGAGGGGGTGAATAAGCTTTGTTTAGTGTTTTGCGATACTGCTAAAATTTTATGTCATCCACTTGTAAATGTCGGCATCCGTGGCGCAGTTGATAGCGTTATTGGCTAAGGCTACGGATGTCTCGGGTTCAATTCCCGGTAAGGACAGTTTCATCAATCGATTTATGGATTTCTGTCCTAACTCTATCCATCTATCCTTAGCAACTGAGTAACGAGCAGTTCTCTGGGAAAATTTCTGTTTAGATACCTCCATTAGGAGACCATATGCTACACATTGGAAGCGGACATGGAAAAAAAACTAGTAAAAGTTTAATAACAAATACCTTATTTTTACCATGTCCGCTACCAATGTGGAACACACAGCCTCCTAATGGAGGTAACAGAACTTTTTCTACGAGAACTGCGTGATACTAAGTTGCTCCACCTCCCTTTTTCGAAGAGAGCAGTGATATACGAATAGGCTTAGGACAGGACAAGTGATTAACGAATCGCTCTCACTACGGCACATTTTTGTGATCTGATGGGTAGGGAGGAATTCTAGACATCACAGGCATCCGTAACCGAACGATATTGACCACCACGGACCCGACACATACTTAACGTTAATTCTCGGTTGTAGGGTCAAGGGTTAGAGTCCCTGATTGTACCCTTTCATACTTTTTCTCAAATGTTTTCATCCGCTCTCATTCACTTTAACATCTCTCCAAAACGGTAAATAACTAAATGCCTAAAAACTCTAAACACTCATCTGAAAATAGTTTCATCGACTAGAAATATAGTTTTATCGAATTAAATATCCACAATGGTCATTTTATAGGTTCTTTTTAACCTGATAAAATTTGGATTATTGAGATTTTGTACACTTCCATGTATTTTGTCACTAACGACCCGGGTTTCGCCTTTCGGCATCTTCAGGCATTCGAGCACACGAATGGACCCGAACTGACAGACAGTAAACAGTGTCTAACGTTTATATAGAAGATACAAATACGACAAATATTAGTTCGAGTCCACTCGTGTGCTCGAATGCCTGAAGATGCCGAAAGGCGAAACCCGGGTCGTTACTGACAAAATACACGGAAGTGTACAAAATCTCAATAATCCAAATTTGATATTGAAATTCCATCAAGCACCCTCAGTCGATGTCTTAAATTACCTGATAAAATTATTCAAATCATTTATTAAATTATCTTTAAGTCTACTGCCACCACGAATTTGTTATTTTATCAATGTACGGATTGTTATCTTTTAATATATTGTTATTGGTTATCATTTATGCAGTGTTTTATACAAGAATATTTCCGCTTATTGTAAATTAAATTATATTTATTTCAACAACCGAATTGCTATTAATTAAACTATGCTAATTAAACGGTTGATTTACGAGCCAATGTTTTAAATATGAAACGAATTTAAATAAATACCATTAATGAAATAATCAAATAGTAATTATCCACCTCTTAATATATTTTCTAATGATTCTAAATACGCCAGGAATGTTGTTATTTAAAAAATGTTAATTTGTTTACCAAATTTAAGTCGTCTTTCAACCCCCAAATAACATTGAAAATGAAAATATTCCAAAGAAACTTTTGAAGAGAATATCTCTCCCACGTAAATGAAAGTAGCCGAAACTTTTTTCATAAAGATTCTTTGATTTTTAACGTAGTTAAATAGCTATTTATCGTGTCATAACCTTTCAAAAATAGAAACATTGTTTTATATTTCAAAAAATAAAGCACAGTTTGTTTTGTACCAATTCCACATTTTTGATGATGTGACAACGATAATGTTCGGGATAATCAAAACCGATCCTGATCATTCAAAAATGGAGGTTTTTTACCATGTCCGCTCCCAACGTGGAGTATATGCCCTTCTAACGGAGGTATCTCAACAGACGTTTTCTATGAAAACCGCTTGTTACTCAGTTGCTCAACCTCTCTTTTTTCGAAGAGAGTAGGATAGAAGGATAGTCCTATGACAGGACTAGTGGTTAGCTAATTGCTCTCTCTACGCCTACGCCCCGTTTTTGAGGATCAAATGGGTGGGAGGGAGTTTCAAACATCACAAACATTCATGACTACGAACAGAAGTCCATAAATCGATTGAAAGATCAATTTATGAAACTGCCGGGAATTGAACAACGTTACCAACTGCGCCATGGAACCGACGAAATGTGGAATTAGTACAAAACAAATTGTGTTTTATTTTTTTAAATTAATATAATGCCTTTTCACCAAGATTTGATACTATTAACCTTAAAAAAGATTGCATCTATACAGTTACTCTGAATTGCTACTTACAAGACCATGGGACTAATCACGGTAAAACTGGGAACTACCATCTTTACCCAAAAATAAGACACTGTTTCACTTTCTTTTTTGGCCCAAAATACGTGTTTAGGCTTATTATCGGGGGAGGGCTAATTTTCAAGTACAATAAGTAGATTTATGTATTTTTATTTAATATTTATTTGTATATAGGAATTTTACATTTCTTATTTTTAATTTAAGAAACATAATGTACATTTAAGGTACAATTAGGTATATGTTTATGTGTATTTACTTACTGTTGGCTACAAGATTTACATCCCAGGAGTTCTCCACGATTCCCTTTTTGTATTCGATGGAATAGCTCTTTTTGCACTCATTTTATTTATATTTTACACTCTAGATTCCAGGAATTAATTTCGGCACCTGCGAGTGCATAGATATTTCTCGGAAGTTTTTGTGCAATTCTATTCAAATATTAGGCCAGTTAGAGGTACTAAACTCAACAGCATTGTTTAAGAAATTATATTTTTCAGATTATTTTAATTAGGGTTTATTTTTGGGGGAGAGCTTATATTCCAAAAAATTCTGAAAATCAGGGTAGGGTTTATTTTTGAAGGATGTCTTATTTTCGGAAAACGACGGTAGTACCTTTGAAATTGGACTTTATCTACTTTGGATATTATCTACTACCAAATGATCGGAGGCTGATTCGTACAAGGGATAGCACGAGTGGTTTCATTTGTATTATTATGCATTTCGATCATCCAGTTCATTAGTTAGTGAACTCCAAAAAAATTTGAGTTTAATATGCAGTTATATGTACAATTTTGCACTCTAAAATAACTCGAATTAAAACATCGAAAATACCAAGTTCCGGTTCCAGTTCGGATATCCTTCTAAAGAATAAAACAAAATATTAATATTTCTGGGTCAAAATATTTCCAAATATCCTTCTACTGACTGTACATGGAAAGCACATAATTGTTAAGCACCTGTTTATAAAATGTATAACGCTTCGGTACAAACCAACAATATTTGGTTTATTTATGAAGACCATTTGAATATTGCTTTTCACATTATCTCAAGATGGGGTATTTAGAGATATCTGAATAATGACATGGACGATCGATGTATTCCAACATGTTCGAAAGTGACATCGTCATTGCAAAGCAAACCATTTTGAAGTCGCGTTGTTTTTGGCCATTGTCATAAAAATCCAAAAGCCATACAATGAAACATAAAATACATCTGTCTGTCACAACAGCTCTTCCCAAACAGTGAACGTGATATATGCACGTCATTCTGGTTTCCATTTATATGTCAACTCTTATGTGCAACATTCATTTTTTTTGGAATCGCTAACTTGTATAATTACAGATGACGTAGAATTGTTGTCTGTCAGTGTGTGAGGTAGTATGGTTTCTGCCCGTTTCTGTTCTAATATTGCCATCTCGTCTGGGTAGCCAACTGTATTGATTCCTTCCCCACAACTGTTTTACATTAGTATTAGTATTAATTGACGAACTATATTGTATGGGTGTTATATGAGGTATTGTCCACGGTTTCATCTAACAACTTTCAACATAAGCTTGCTCCAAAATAACGCCATAATAACGACACAGCTAGCGCCGTCTATCCCAGGCGAAGCTTAGTTATAAATACTAATGGTTATGATAATACTTAATGTATCAGCTCAAAAAAAATGACAGTTTCGTAAGATAAACGAAAATAAATATCAGTTGCTTTTTCGGCGAACAATATAAATATTAAAAGATTTTATTTTTCCAAAAAACGATTTGTCCTTCGTTCTTGAAGGCCCACTCTCTTTTTGTTAAAATAAGACGTAGATGAAAACGTAATATAGCTCAGAGTATATCTTTACTGATTTTGTATGTAAAGAAAGGTCATGCGAATTAAAGTTCTTTGTATAATGTTGTGTTTATTATACACAAGTATGGTAATATGAGGCAAGCCGTATCGTTTGAAGTGTTTTTGCTTATCCACGGGATATCTCTGGGACACGTTTTTTATTCCTATAATATAATCAACAAAGACCTAGACTGGCACTCTGATGTAAAATATCGTCATAAAATATTCATGCTAATACTTTTTTTATCTCACGGCACACTCGTTTCGGGGCACACCAAATAAATATCCAGTGGCGGCTCGTGGATAAGATATCTGAAGGTGCTGCGGTTGATTATAAATAAAAAAACGGTTATTTGGATTATATTTTACTGTTAACATCAAAATTATTAAAATTAAACATTACATGTATTTTTATTCAATTATAAAATTCATTCTTCTGTATTTTTTCCTTGAAAAATATCGCTTTTATTTAGACAGATATCGCGCGCGGGGTCAGAACACTGCACACACAGAACACGAAATACTGTCAAATTAGCAGTTCAGATCAAGCTTCTCGCTGCGAGCCTTTCTTCCCCGTGCCTCTCCTTCACCTACTCGAGCATATTCTATCGAAAACTGTACTGCACAAAACCATGAAGATACCTCACTTTCTGATATTAGTACCGCGGTGTATGATAATTATTGGATGTATGGATACACACCTAAATAATAGTGATTATTTCATATAATATACATACATTTATGTATATTATAATATTACATTTTTCTCAACTTGCTTGGGGGTGCTGCAATTCCTCAGTGCGTATGGACGAGAGGTGCCGGTAAATATGCTTTAACCATTCTAGTGCCAGGCAAATTTTAGAAGATGGGCAAATGTAGGTACAGCTATTTTTTTAGTAAAATAAATCACCTGAAATATATAAAATAAGCATAACGTAATGTGCATTTACCAAATCAACACGTTTCTCGAGATTTTCGTAAATATTCTCACACTAAAATGATAAATACTATTTCAAAGATATACATAAACAGGCTTGTCACAACTTCAGAATTTAAGTCACTTTACCGAACTAACCACTAGCAAAAGATTTTAATTTTCTGACAGTTAAGAGACTTCATTCGTGGCACACTTGAGACTTCTTGCGATACACAGTTTGGCAGACACTGCTTTAGCTAAAAGACATATACGCCTCATTTTAAATTTAATTTTACATTCATTTTATGAAATAATTTTCGAGCACACTTGAAGCAATGTTTTGATATTACTGTTTTATTTCAAATTGTGTAGATGAATTAACAACACGATAACTTTGATGTGGAAAATATTTCTCTTTCTATTCGATTAAGAGTATTTTTTTATTCCAAGTATCCAAGCGGCACTGCTGAAATACGATTGGACGATTGCATGTAATATTGAGATGATGCAGTCAGTTATCTCGGCGAAACCTAGTGGGGAAGTCGCGGTCTTTGCATCAGTGTATCTGAAGTCTTCTGTATCGAATACTATGTAATAATAATAAAATGAATTTAATATTAATTTTACTGAAAATTAGCACATGATTTCTATATTTATCTCTATAATACCAATACAGTGTGTTTTTTTCGCGTTTGTTATTTTCTTTTAATTCCCACTAAGAAATCAATTGCGTGAAATATATTTTGGAATCGCGTTCCTAACTTGTGTAATTACAGAGATTTAATTTACGAATAGATCAACTGTCGACTTGTCCCGGACCCGTGCAGCCGACGGCCAGTGAAGTAGTATTGTCGTCCATCCGTGTGTGATGTAGTACGACTTCTTCTCGTGTAGTCAGGGTTGCCATCTGTATTGATTAGTTCGTCAAGTATAATTATATACAATGTTGTTATTTCGAATTTTTGTTTTTATTTTGGGGGGTTGGATTGTTGAATAATCTCACTATTCTATAGTGGACGATGGCTTCAATGACAAATACTGAGGATAAATTAATATACAGGAATTTATAAAATTATGTGGTTGTGAAAATGACTAGGTATGTTGTAATAATGTGGTGCCACAAAAACAATAGCTGTTAATTAAAACAGCAGTCAATTCTAAGAAAATATTAATTAAACGGTTTTTCTTACACGAATCATAAAAGACTGTATTTATTAATTATTGCGTCAATCAATCATTACATCATTTATCAGCATCAAAAGTAATTACAAAACAATTTCATATGTATGACTTAATTTATGTAATCAATCACTCTTCTAAAGGTCATTGATGTAATAGAAACAAAACAAAATTGAATACTTATATAGTCAAATTAACATCTTTACTTTTATACGTTGTCAGACTAAAAGATGTAAGTTCAATTTTGACCTACGAATTTTATCAGATGAAAACTCACAATCAAAATATATAAAGAACCTCAATTTGCAGTCAAAAAACTCTTTTTACCAGACCACTCCAATTGGCATTATAATTATTAAAATACCTAAAAGCAAACACCGATAGGTATTTCAATATTTAACAAATCATATGTGCATATACTTTAAACCTGGGCTGTGGAGTCGGAGTCAGAGTCGTAAAAAACGAGCGACTGTATTAATTAATTATTGTATTAATTAATTAAGGTCATTTTTAATTATCCCTATAACATCTTCTTGTCCTGCAATATACATATATATGTGTAATATGAAAAATTTGGCTATTTGCCGGATTGGTTGGTTGGTTGCTGTTTAATTTGAAGACCAATTACACATAAATAAGAAAGTTAGGGAAAAAACCTGACAAAATTTGACTTTTTTTAATCGTAATCTGACTTGAAGTTGTGTTCAAGTATATATAGATGTCACCGGTTATCCGACATTGAATAAAGTTCTTTACTTTTATCTATATCATCAAACTAATAAGTCATCGTTACCTACAAGTTTGTGGATTGAATGTTGACTCATAAACTCATATTCTCTAATGCCTTATAATTTTCCAAACTAATAATCTCCATTCCAGCCAGTGAGAGTGCAGCATGTACTGCCTTGGCCACCAGTGTTTGTTTACATATCATGGTTTAAGTGTATGTTGTATGCATTTGTAACTGTAGAATGAAAACGGTTTTTATGGGTTTACCAAAAACAATTTTTGATAGAGATTCTGAGTTATGATACTAGAGCCTTCAATGATTATGATTTTTTCCTAATTTTCCTACACGAATTTATTCTTACCAAATTTTCCGGGCTTCTTCCCAGGTAAAAACCGGGGTTTTTCCAGGTCTCGCATCACTAACTATTATATTTTCCAATCGCCGTTGAAACCGCAAATTTATTAATGTCAAAAGTCACGCGAAACAATATAAAACTTATTTTTGATCAACAACCAAATAAAAACACTCGAATCAAACAAGTCACAAAACATACAACTTGTTGACGGCATCAACCCACCTGTAAGTTCCGCTTTAAACTTTTTTTTTTCGTAGACGAGCATTTAATTAACTGAATTGGCCCAAAATAAACATATAGCATGACTGAAAAAGCCTATTTGTTCGGCATTGCTGTGTTTTTTTTAAACTTTTGATTGTTTTCTGTTTCCAACATATCATTTATATATTTGTCGAACAATTTATAAATTTAAGACTAATTGAATTACACAATGATAAATTGTCACGGAAACTTCATTTCGCACTTAAATTCGCGCTGTTGAATGTTATCAATTTTCATTATAACACGAATTGTCAGGATTCAGAGTCGCTAATGGAAAAACTATGTTAATATATTTAATAAATCACGGTTTTTTCCGATAGTGTCCCAGCATGGATGTTATATTTTTTGTGTAATGAGCCTTCGCTTTTTTTAAATATACAATTCAAATTTTTCAAATTTTGCTTATTACTTAGATTTGAATTATATACCAAGTTATTTTTTTTTCTATGGATTCGGCGGTAACTTTGTGGAAGTTCATTTTTAATATAAAATTAAATTAAAAATTGATAACTTAGTTATTCCACTTGGTAACCAAGTGTAACCATTATATACTAAGTATACATATTTTTTTATTTATGTTAAATGTGAAGCACACGGACTCCTAATGAAGGTATTCCAACCCAAATTTTTCTACGATAACTGCATGTTACTCAGTTGCACAGCCTCTCTTTTTTTAAGAGAGTAGGGATAGAATGATAGGGCTAGGGCAAGAATAGCGGTAAGCTCATCGCTCTCTCTACGCCCCATATTTAGGATCGGATGAGTGGATGGGAATTCGAGACATCGTAGTGACTCGCGAATCGGAATTCTTGCTCGCGAGGCATAATAAATCTTGTCAATTATTATGCCAACTAAAACTCCGATTCGTGAGTCGCAATGCGTTCGCATTAATTTAAAAGATTATGTCGTTTAGATTCTTTCGTTCGCGGACGACGCATGCTATTATATAATTCAAAACCGTACTGGGAATTTCGTGCTGTAAAGCCCTATTTATTTATTTGTAATCTAACACAGCAGTATTCAAAAAAAATCAATCAGATAAATTTATAAATGTATGCACATATTCTGGATTTGCCAAAAAATTGGATTCAGTCGAAAGACCTCACTCGAGGAAAGACCTCACGGACCTAGAAGGTCTGATTTCGCACACATATACTAGAATATTAAAATGTTTTTTATAATTCTTCAAGTAACTTATAAGTTCATTGAAAATAATCCACCAATTCTTTTATCTCTCTCCTGATAAATATTAATAAATAAATTTTATAAATAGCGCTGTTCAAACTTATTTTTCATCAATCAGAAATGTTCCTATCCAAAGCTGAGCGAAGCTGAAGCTGAAGCGAGTCTTATTCATATAAATAATTAATTGTGAAATAAATAGTATGAATATTCATAAAATAAACGAATCTTTTGAAAATACTACTTTATCTTTCACGATCTTTTGGCTTATTTCCATTTTGTTAAAATTGAGAGACAGTTTTATTCACGAAGCCAAGCTTTACATAAAATTAAAATAACTGTAAAATTTCATTTTTAATTACCTCCGTCGGCCACAAAAGTTAATGCTGATTAATTTCTTCAGAGTAATTTGGTTTTATAATATTATATACAATAAAATTCGCCAGGTGTATTTCAAAAAACCAGTACAGCGTTTTGAATAAGTTGAGTACTTTGAACTTTGAACTATTGGATACAAAATTGTAAAAAATTTGAAGACTACGATAAAAATTTTTATCGTCATCAAATCCCTTAAGGCTAAAGACAGATGAGTCAAACTTACAGCCTATTCTATAATCACATATTTAGAGTACAAAGGTTTCCTTTCACATCATTAATCAGTCCGTATTATCTGATATCTTTCGAATGAACAAAAAGCTTTATTGGTTTTTTTTGCAGTTTTCTTTTGAAATATTTGTGTCTAATAAGAAAAGCTTGTATTAAACGAACAATAAGTGGTTTGGACCGAATGCTGAATAATGATATCAATTAACTGCAATTTTTGACAAAACCATTCGGTAATGATATGATTGTGTAAAATAAAATTTTGTTCAAAACGTGATTGATATTTTTAAATAGCAGCTAGCTTCTTGTCCAATGTATTTTTTAAACCGTTTTTCATATACAAGTATAATGCATTTCCATTTCATTTTATTTAAAAAATATACTAATAACCCAAATAACATTTTTTTTAAAGACATCATATCGACGGTGTTTTGGCCAATTGATGTAACACTCAAAATTGAAATTCTTCAGGAGAAAGCAAAAACAGTTTTTATCGAAAATATTATAAATATGGTGAGTTGCGTTATGAATCTTTGAAATGCACACGGAATTATGCGTAGGGAGTTTCGATATAATAATGGGTTACACCAAGTGGCCGGATCAGAATTTTTAAATCTAAAACCAATGTAAAATGGTGTTTCCCTTCCAGAAAATGGTTAATTTATTTTTATAATTTAAGTCATTTAGCCGAGACCTGCTCTGTCGTCTTTAAAATGAAATCCAATTATTAACTTGTTTCAGTATTTTTTGAGGATTACATCAGTTGGTCAAAACACCGTCGATTATGTAAGAAAGAAAATCCATCTCGAGAAATGAGAATCAAAATTTTTCATTATTTCTTTAGAATTCTCTTTCACGACCTCTAGACACAACACATGATTGCGTCATACATTTAATATTTCTGCTTCACGTCAAAGGTTAAAGTCAAAGATAAGTACTCTACATTTTAATACCTTTCTCATTTTTTGCGAGATGAGCACATTTTTGCGTCGAGGGTTCTTATGCCTCAGCACTGATATACCCTCCGATGATACACACAAAAAGAATAATTATATTGAGACTGGCAACACTGGCACGTCAAAAAGAGATATAGCCCTTTATTCAACATTGACAGATTAATAATGGACAAAGGACTTTACCAATTTGCTATTTGAATAGTATTGGCCGTATTTTACGAACAATATATTTCGATCTTCATATTGTGTTCATTTATTTCATACGAGTATGGATAGATCCGCAATTCACATTAAATATATTACAATATAATTCTAACCTAACTTTTAAGTTGACTATTATTTTTGCGTGATACTTTTCAATTTAGATGCACTTTCGTCGGTACTATCAATCGTCGGCATAGTGGTAAAAGTCGATAAGTCGAAAATAGGCTGTTTTGAGGTATGAATGCAGTTCAATAGATTTTAGAACGGTATGTTAATTGAAAAAACACGCTCAGCCATATTATAAGTAATCAAGTCAATTTCGTTCATTGTTATTAATGGTAAAAAACTGTAATCAATATTACTTTAAAAAATTGTCACAATTAAATCAAATTCGTAAATGATTAGCGAATCTCATTAAGTGGTTTTTTTGATGTATAATGGTTAAGGTATGTAAATAAAAAGACGTAAGTTTCATGATTTTCTTAAAATTCGATTATCTCAAAACAAGTTTTTTTTGACTTAACGCCGTCTGCTACTATACCAACGATATATAAGTCGAAATCAAAGTTTTGTTTTATTCGCAAATGATGATATTATAATGATTGAAACGCTCGGGGTGCGAGTGGGCGAATTACTGGTTATCAATATAACGGGTAGATGGGAAGATCTCAATATAAACGCCAGTTCGGTGCGATCAATCTCTTTTATTCGATGCAGTGGCTGATAAGAAGTACAATGAATTGACATTTAAGATACAGTTTCAAGATACAATTAACAAAATAACACGGTTTGAAGCCGAAGCGATTGGCAGAGCAAAACTAAAGGTGGCGAACCGATAGGCTAAGGGTGTCTGTCTGCCGGATGGCCCATCGGAGCGTATCGCATGCGGTTGCGTTCTCAGCGAAGCCTCACCTTCAGCTTAACTGATGACTAACGTTTCGGAAAAACGTAAAAGGAATGCGAAGTGAATGTGAGAGATAAATTCAAAACGTGGCATTTCGTAAGGAATTCAAGGGAACTTAACGGGATTTGGCAGACCGCTCCATGTTGCCGACGCCTGGCGTGCTCAACATACTTATTTCAAACGATTAGCCACTAAAATGGGGTTCGTGATTTTATTATTACTGAATTTAACACGCGAATAACATGAATCATATGAATTTTACTTAGAAATTTACTTTACCAATGTTTATACATATAAAATTGCCTCATGCAAGAGGTGGTGCGTTGACGGTTTTGAGCGCACTTCACGGTTAGGCCGTACATAACACGATTTGGTCGTTTCATGATATATATTATGAAACTAAAAAAAGTGGTAATAAACAAAAGTAACAAATAAAACAAAACAAAGTCCGAATCCGGTGTCCGTATATGTAGTACTTTATATATAAATTAAATAACCAAATATATGTTATCAATGAAATATTTAAGTTTAATTTATTATTCATTTTCTATACGAAATAATACATAAGACAGAAATAAGGCAGGCCTCACTTCGTATTATAAAATATTATTATGTAAGCTATTAAGGGTAATTCTTCGTCTCAGGAATTATGAAATATAAATAGTGATGTTGGAATTCTGAAGACAGCTGATAAAACAGCGTAATGAAAATTAAAGGTCAAAAGCTACAAAATAAGAGTAGCTTTCACTAACTTCATTGTGAAAATTGAACTGCTATAGATAATTAAAAAACTTTTAGACACTTCTCGTTATACAAAAAAAATATTTTCGAATATACAGCTTCATTTTGGTATCAAATAAAGGAGAAAAATAAACTTGTCTTATAACCAGACAATTGTAGTGAAAAACTTTATTTATTAGGGAAAAATTATTCTTATGAGATATACAATGGAGCAGTGATGAAATCTACTACCCGCGGGTAATTGAATTAACCTCTACAACATTTGGATTAACCTCTACAACATTACCCACCAAGAAAATATGATAATTTTCTTTTTATCAAATCATTATAAAAACGGAATTTCACGCGTGATTTAAGGACTTAAAGACGTATTGTCCAATGATTAGCTTTATAATAAAACCTTGAGCTTGAGTATTTTGAATATCTTGGATTAAAAAATCGGGAATTAGAATACATTGAATTAAAATATTCAGTTATATTTCTTTTAAACATATTCGCTCCCTATTCGGAGGATATGGCCATCACACGGTTCCTCCAAAGTTCTCTGTCTTCCGGTAGTCTTCTTGCTTGCTCTCAGATCATCCCAGCGTCCAGTAGCTCCGCCAAGTACGTCTATGAATGGTCATCAGTTATATGGACAAATAAATTTAAAAATCTTCGTTAGCATTTTGAAAACACAGAACACGATCGCATAAATGAAATATCATCATGCTGGGCGTCGTCACCACATAATGCTTATAAAAAATTGCATTTTCCCTATTATCACCATTTGGTTCAATATATTCTCTCGGATGAAATGTATTTAGAATACTTTGCGAAATAGACTACGTGAGTAAGATTTTGACTCCGGAGCTGATGTTGATGGGGAAGTCTCTCAGATACACTTAAACAAGTTGGGGTTTTTTGGTCATAGCTCGCGATTTATTCCAGTTAGTAACAATTTATATTAAAACAAATACAAAAAAACAATTGAAATTAAAAAAAGTCATGCTCGCGAATTCATTACTCGACTGCAAAGGCTAGGTCTGCGTTTACGAAGCGATGTGCTCCAGACCCCTCACGGCGGATGACTGCGAAATACCACGTAATCCCCATCACAGTGAGATCACCCCCACTTGCTTCGGTAAGGGAAGAATGTGACCTCGGAACATCTTCACTACTTTCTAAAAATTCATCCGAAGTTGCCAAAAACTGATTGCTTGACACATTACATACAAGAGATGACCCAATCAAAGTTCTGGGCACGATTCAAACTGAATAATAATGGGTCGTGTCAAACCTCCCTACTTTAAATGTCCAAAAACTAACTTCGGTCATCTTACTAATAATCACGAGAAAACACAAAACATGAAACGGGAACGGAAAACACAAAACCACTAACTACATCAAAGTCTGTAAATCTGCGCTAACTGTCAACTAACACTAGAAAGTCTTGATTCCTGTGTTCGACTTAAATCAACTACACGTTTGACAAATATAAAATAACCGGTGGAAAACCAAATTAATGTATTTTCAATTTGTACTAAAAATGAATTTGCACAAAGTTACCGCCAAATTCATCGAATCTATATTAAAGTGGTATTCGTAATCCCAGAATTATTAAATAAATATTAATACAATTAAATTTCTGGTTTAACATGAAATATAGTGTACACTCAGTTTGCTATAATTGATATCGGAAGAGAATTTTTTTCACTCTTTGATGTAAATATGTTGTAAAATGATAGTCTAAAATTTGTCATCGGAGAGTGCAAAGCTAGTAACTCCACAATAAACAACTGACGCGTTCTGATATTTTTGAAAACTTGTTTCTTGGAAGGTTGAAATGATCCAGAACGGCATTCGAACACTTTTAATATTGCAATTCTCAGAATCATTTCTAAATAGCGTTACCTGGCCTGACTGAGTTAGGGTCGCTAAAGAGAAAATGGCCGATATCCGACCGGTTAATTGCCTCGTTTGCCTGACAACAGCTATTGACAAAAGGGAAGGGGGTCTGCAATTTTGAAGTTTTAATTTTAAATTTTGCAGGTAGTTGGTTTCCGGAGGCCTCGGCCAGTGGGTGAGCTGGCCGAGGTGGCCACCGAATCGCAGTCATTATAAACTGTTTTTGTTTGTTTTGAAATTGGATTTATTTTAATTTTAAATCATTTTTTGTGTGAATTTTATTAAAAGTTAAAGGTAAATTCACGTGTTAAGTAAACGTAAATGTAAACTGAATTTTATATTGTACTGGTAATTTTTGTGTATTAAATCACTGCATCTTCAATAAATAATAGATTAACCGGACTGAAGTGGTGTTCTGGTTGAGATCCTAGACATCTTGGATAGTGATAACCAAGCATTCGCCCCTCTTCAACCGGGCATTCTCACAACGTAACAAGAAAACATTACATTACAATGTAATTCCGACAGATCCGTTTTGTATTTATATTTGCGGGTAATGCCATTCCATCCTTTTGTGCTACAATATAATAATCTTGTTTTTTTATTTTCTTTCAGGTGCTGGGTTCCGATTCAGAGTTTCATTTCGCACATCGAGCCCTGCCTCATGCAAGAACAAGAAGAAGTATTCCCCATATGAGGCTTCTTAAGAAAGATCCCGAGGTAAGAAGCGTGCTTTTTATGCCTGATTCCTAACAATCGCAAACTTCTTATAATCGAGTAGGTTCTTATGCATCCATTTCTGGACTCAGATAAACGAAGAAACAATCAGATTGCGCTCCGACAGCTGTTGCAATTAGTCCAGCATGTCGACTTTCGTCCTCTTCATTTTTTCTAAGATCGCGATTATAAAATGACTTACTTTATACTAATACATTCAATCTAACGCGCAAATATACTACCAGCATGTCCTAAGAAATGATGGCGCTCGATAAATGCAATATATTTATCATTTATCATGATTTATCTGTCAATACCGCACAAGTATGGCGTTGGCTACGGTCACGGCTGTCTTAGGGTATCAAATCCCGGTATAGTCAGTTTCGTAAATTCATTTTTCAATCGATTTATGGCATAAATGTTTGTGATGTCTAAAATTCCCTTACCTCATTCCACCCTTCCGATACAAAAAAACGGGGTGAAGTGAGAGTGATTAGTTGACCACTAGTCCTGTCCTACTTTTATTATTCTAGTCATACTCCCTACTTTCTTCGAAAAAGAGAAGTTGAGCAACTGAGTAACAAGCAGTTAGTAAGAAAGGCCATATGCTCCACGTTGGGAACGGACATGGTAAAAACACCGCACAAGATAATACGGCGCTTGAGTATAATACACGATTGGTATGCGTAAGAGTGCTGAGGGAAAATTAGCAGGTGGCACATTGTCTTCTGGTATAACTCTGTCATAAAAATTAAACCTGCCACGATTTATGAACGTCGTGTGATAACCACTAATCAAAACACAGGTTATCACAAAATAATTTGCATGCATGGATATAAAAACGGTGAAAGCTTAAAAAAATCTCAACGTATTGAGAAGCAAAAAATATTTTAATTACCTTTTACTTGTAATTATCTCTAACCTTCACAAACAGTATTTTCTTTTAAATAAACTTTACATGGATATTACAATCGATGTATATGTACGTAAAGCACACTACATTTTAAAAAAAGATTAGTTTTCGTATTAGACACTTCACTGAAAATAATCGAAAACCCTACCCTACGAATACTGATTCCCATTTAAACATAACGAAATCCCCAGGGAACCCTTTTCCGCTCTGTCAAGGGTCTATTTAGTATGTATTTGTTCAAACGTGTTAAAATATTTAGCAGACACTTATTTAGATACATACATTTTATCTAATCGTGTTTTTTGTTTAGAAGTACGACACATTGCATAGATTTATTGTAACTATTTTACTTTACTACGGGGTCCAATACTTATTGGAAATTTATATTCAATTACATGGTAGTCTTAAAATTTAATAAATTCCACAGATCCAGTAATAAAAAATTTAGGGATTACACGACTGTTTATGTTCAATACTGAAATACTGGTTTGAAAAATTGGTATTTCGATATTATAAGATTTAATACGAAAACTGTTCAACGACTATTAAATCTGAGAGCCGTTTTTTGTAGCCAAATTTATTTCCACGAAGATCGGATATAGATTGATATGATTTATTCAGAGGGACAATAAATTTATATTTTTATGAAAATCAGCCTTTTATGTGTATAATAAATTTAACATTCATGAAATCAATCAATTATTATTGTATTCAGCAAATATGTATGCTAAATATTTGCAAGACCGATACTGATTATATTCTTCCGGTATTGCAATTCTTACGCACATCTGAACCAAACATCACTGAACAGGAAGTCGGATCTCCACCGCGAGTGAACAGGCATGATCTAAATGAGTTAAGCTTTGCTATGTGAGCTAAGCTAAGTTAGTACAAACATAGTATCGTTCGCTATATAAATCCATCTGGACTATCGTCTATAATCTATAACTGGCTGGAACAACTAATTCAGCTATAAACAAACGTGGTTATAGTGCATGGTGTAAGTAGTATAGGTGAACTGGATCGTTGTTTATGTAAAATGTGTAACGTCACTTTGACGAATCAAATTTCTATTGTCACCAAAACACTGTTGTAAACATAGTAGATTGTAATTCAATAAGCGTCTTTTAATGATAAGTGCCGGCGTCCGTGGCGCAGTTGGTAGCGTCGTTGGCTACGGCTACGGATGTATTGGATTCAATTCCTGATGCGGATAGTTTCATAAATTGATCTCTCAATCGATTTATGTATTTCTCGTCGTAGTTCGAGTGTTTGTGATGTCTAAAACTCGCTCCCACTCAAAAAAAAAGAGAGGTTGAGCAACATGCAGTTTAGAAAAAATTCTGTTGAGATATCTCCATTAGGAGACCATACGCTCCACGTTGAGAGCGGACATGGAAACAAAATTCAATATGCACACAATGGTGTCAACAAATACAAAAATGGCGGCTGTCATTCTTTATCCAGCTCACCTATACTTCTTACACCATAGTTGGAGTGTAGTTGACAAAGCTTCAGCCCCGGCCCAAATAAATCAGGTAAAATGTTTCAAATGTGGACAACGCTTTACAACGCTATAAATTTTACTTCCAGTCTGTGATAGTGAAGTAAATTAAGTAATAATAATTCTTATGTAATGTACCTTTTCCTTAAAATACACCTGTTATAATTTTCATCACGTATAATATATCTCACTGTTTCATTCTTGCTGCACCTAGTACAAAGTACACCAAGTATGAACGCTCAATTAAAAAGTAGTTAACTTTCAATCTCCAGCTTATAGATGGCGCATAGGTCGACGTGCCATCTCCCGTTCACTGCCATTAAATTAATTATTGCTAACTGCTTCGAATATTCTAGAGTGGCAATTAAATTTGAAATCAAGTTCTAAAGTACAGTTTACAGTATAACGATAAACAAACTGAAATAATAGTGGCTGTCAGGCTTCCGATCGAATACAGCATATCATTTGAATCTCATAATCAATGTTTATTTATAATTTAAGACATCAACTGAGGGTGCTTGATGGAATTTCAATTTCAAATTTGGATTATTGAGATTTTGTACACTTCCATGTATTTTGTCACTAACGACCCGGGTTTCGCCTTTCGGCATCTTCAGGCATTCGAGCGCACGAATGGACTGGAACTGACAGACAGTAAACAGTGTCTAACGTTTGATATAGAATTTGTATCTTCTTTATCGATTCGTATCTTCTATATAAACGTTAGACACTGTTTACTGTCTGTCGTTAGTGACAAAATACATGGAAGTGAACAAAATCTCAATAATCCAAATTCAATGTTTATTTGTTTTTAATATTTGACAGTTATGTAAAAATGTTTCATTAGACTTTTTTGTACGATTTTTCAGAATTTTTCTCTGCCATAGCTTCGTCTGATAACTATTATAATATATGCCATCGCTTAAAACATGGCAACTATTTTCTATCATCTGCATTAAAAAAAGGTATTGAAAAAAATACTATATCGCAACCCCGCAAGAAAAGTGTTCAAAAATAGTAATTTTTGAAATGAATGTGCAGCTATATTCCAAATTTCAAAATATCTTCTAAATGAAGGTGATTTCTGTAGTTTGTCAAATCACCGCTAGAGAACTGAAATGACACTTTTCTGTGTGGCGATTTGGCCCCGCTATAATCGTGAATAGTATCACATTTTGCACTGTGACAGTTTCACAAGAGCCTTGTATGTGAAACTAATATTGAACGTTAGATAAAAGCCGTTCTGTTATGATATTCACTTTTGTTCTATTCCTTGCAGGTGCATTCCGCGATACAACAGCCAGGTTTCGCTCGAGTAAAAAGGGGTCATCGATCAATAAAAACGCCTACAATAGGGGCCTTAGGGCCCCCGGGGGCTCCTACAGACCCCTACTTCCCCCTGCAGTGGTACCTCAGAAACACTGGACAAAATGGTGGCAAAGCAAGGCTGGACCTCAACGTTGAGGCGGCTTGGGCGCAAGGTGTCACGGGGAAAAATGTCACAACAGCGATAATGGATGACGGTAAGAATGCACAGTTTATTTATTTTAGAAAGCCCATGTAAGTACATGGCATTTCCATACGTTTGACCCTTCCCTTCCGTGTTCCCTTCTCCCTTCAATCTTTCTGTGACGACAAGCCTCTCAAAATTATCGGTAGGCTTGTGGGCGATGATATTAGTTTCGCTCATCTCGAGCATTATCAACTGATCAGTTCTAATACTTATAAACATGTGAAAGTAGTACAAAAAACAAATTATTTTTTATTAAAAAGTGTCATTGATCTTGAGATACAAAAGGTTGACGACCGCTGATTTGAATAATGGTAGAAAAAATATTTTAAAAAATCTAGTACATACATAACAACAGTATCATTCCGATAACCATCTTCAGACTAAACTGTATTTTATGGTTACTTATTCGTCAAGTAAACATTGATTCTAATTCTTGAATATTCGAATATTATAAGATTTCAATATTCGATATTCGAATATTTGGAGTCCCTACTTATAATTATTTAGTCGGATTTTTCAAAAGTACTTTTAGTGTATTTACTACATCTGTGGAGAGAATTTCTTTTAAAGGTAAAACTTAGAAAGAAGAAATCATACGAAGTTATAAATAAAGCGAGACAGCGCTTAGTGACATTTTTCTTTTCAGGAAAAATAAATGGTGTCTATTAAATAATGTTACAAGGGATTAGTCACCCTGTCTCTCTGCCATCTCATCTTAAAAGGATTGATATTTGAAAAGGGTTCATTCATTTATGGTTTTTATATATCTTTAAGAAATAGAAGCAATGGCATAATACCTCTTTATCACGTGACGCATTTCATACCAACTCACTTGCCCACTCCACCCTCATCAACGTTCCCATTTGTAACACAAAACAAATTGTGCTTTGTTTTTAAAATATAATGCCTTGACGAATTGACAGTTAACAATGATGTATTTTTTGTAAAAGAATACATGTTTATAATTTAAGACATCGACTGAGGGTGCTTGAAGGAATTTCAATATCAAATTTGGATTATTGAGATTTTGTACACTTCCATATATTTTGTCAAGTTCGAGTTCATTCGTCCGCTTGCCTCGTGACAAAATTTCATACTCAAATATCAACGTATTAACAAGCAAAGAATAGTTTAATTACCTTTTACTTGTAGTTAGTTCTAGCGATTTATGAACGTCGTGTGATAACCACTAATCAAAACACAGGGTTATCACAAAATAATTTGCATACATGAATATAAAATCCGTGAAAGCTTAAATAAATCTCAACGTAATTTAAGACATCGACTGAGGGTGCTTGATGGAATTTCAATATCATATTTGAGTTATTGAGCTTTTGTACACTTCCATATATTTTGTCAAGTTCGAGTTCATTCATGCGCTCGAATGCCTGAAGATTTTTACAAAATCTCAATAATCCAAATTTGATACATATTTATATAAAATAATAATGTTGACACTTGTTTTAATCAATTTCATGGATTCCTGGCTACAGTTACGTTACTGCAATAACTTTGTAGACAACCTAAGTTTTCTGGCGCACCACCGATTGGCGACCACTTTATCGTTATAACTAATCAAATTATATTTTTTTCCTTCGCAGGAGTCGACTACATGCACCCAGATCTGAAGTACAATTATGTAAGTAAAAGGCTTCCTTTTTTATTTTTTTAAAATCTGACATAATGTAATTATAATTATAACTGGTGACAAATTATATTAAATACAACGAGTTTGGTTCTGCTGCAATATAAGCGATATAGTGTCCTGTGAATAATTTTTTAGTATCAACTTTTAACAGTAATTGCTGGAAACATGTTCTGGGTATGATTAGGTTTAATATTTTTTTTATTCAATGGTGATATGATAAATTACTGTATTTTTAGGAATTCGTTTCCAAGTTTTGTATGATTGGCGAGATCTATATTTAGGTATGTGATGGTATTTAAAGTGACGATTATGATTATATTGATCTGGCGAGTTGTCTTCAGTTGGGAGCCTGACGACAAAATATTGGTTCTTACCTATTGTTGTTCATTTCTACCAGTGATTCTCAAAGTGATTTCTACGAGCCCCCAGGGGCCCGTGTGACCGCTGATGTGGTCTTATATAAAAAGATATCTGTGATACGTTTTCATTATTATGAAAGTTGAATTAAATAGCTATAAATAAATTGGTAGCAATAAATAAATGTTTTGGACGTTGGACCCTTTTGCAAGCGTACCCACAAACTTAGATGTATCCATACTAATACGGCAATAAGCAATTTTTTGAATAATCCACAAATGAAAAGTGGAAACAAATTTCTGAACAAGATACCAAAGATACCAATTTAATATCCTGCACTATGGGTCACTGTACAGAGGTTGTTGATTGCACTCCAGTGTATCTATTCAGTAGATCGTGGATTTAGTGCAATTATGAACATCATAATACTGTAACTTTCAAAATGCTTTGTTTGTATTTTATTTTTACATCACCATTTTCCATTCAAGACATCAAATTTCAATTTATATTTTTTCATTACGGAGTTACGTAGAGTTATTTTACTTAGGGGGTTCATGGTCAGATTTTTTCTTTAAGAAGGGATCCATCGGCATAATAACTTTGGGAACCACTGAGGCGTATTGTTTTTTTGCACTAGTCATCACTTGCATTGGTGACTTGCTGTTTCTGGGCATTCACCTTTATCATTACATACGCAGAGTTGGTGCTGCCTATATCGGTAATCGCTTGAATTTGCTGACTGCATTGGCGTTAACCTTTATAAATATTATACGGAATTTATATTGTCTATATGGATGACTTGCAACATATTTTTTCATATTATTTTAATTCGTAACGTCAGCTCTCTTAACAAATCATTTATATAAAATATATAATATGTTAAAATTTTTGATCTATATTTTGAAATTTACGTGTAATTAAACTAGCTGATTAAAATACGGTTCCATACTAATTATATAAACATAAATAAAAATATAAACGTTTTAAGCTCTTCTATTTAAAGGTGGGGAGAAATATTTTTTTTTACTAGAGCAGAATGTTTGTGAAACCAATTTAATACCAATGAGACAAAATAAAACAAAAGAAGGAATCAAATTGTATTTTTAAAATAATCCGCGACAAAGTAATTTTCGTAATACGTACAAAAATAACTTTTAAGCCTAAACATCTTCTGTTTACAGCGCTTTATTCCAAAGACTTATTCTTAAGCGATGGAATATTTTTGATAGCTAAAGTTTCATCAACATTTTAAGTCTTATACTTAAGACTTTGAAGCTTTGAAAACAAAACACTTCATAAGTTTTTTGAGTGAACCTCATTCAAAAACATCTCGTAAATTGGTGTTTTTTTATGTTAACAAGAACTGTACTAATACATAATTTATAAACTGTTAATTTTTAATATATTGTTTGTAATCCGACAGTCAAGTTTTTACTGCTGTCTCGCTAAAATAAATTGAAGAAAACGGAGAAGCTGAAAAATGTTTAATCTATGACGTTGCATACAAAGTGACCAGTCTTCGTATATACCGCGATATGTGTAATACATAGGTCTGACAATTAATACTGAGTATCGGCAGTTCAAAAGCCTGAATATCAAGAGCTCTTCTCAAAAATATATTTTTTTGTGTTCTACTTGACATTTTCATGATCTGTTTCTCTACCTAAAGGCTTAAACTAATTTTTAAAGCATGTATTCACAAGTGTTTTTTTCTAGTTTGACCAGGAACTACGAGGTAAAGTCTTGGACACGTAAATATGTCCAGTGCGTTCATCGGGTTAAACTGTAAAATTTATAAGACGCCAAATGTTTTTTCCTTTAACATACTCTTGGTATTCATTATTCAATCGGCCAAAATCAATACTCCTGTTTTGTTATATTTAAGTAAATAATAATCTTTTTCACAGAAACAAATAATTTATACAATTCGTTCGGTTTGGCTCTTTACTTTACACCAGGCGTCGGCAACCCATGTCCTGCGGGCCACCGAAAGACGCATTTGATAATTTCAAGTGACCCACTCAAATTCCACAAATGATCTATACAAAATAAAAATAAATTGCAGCACTGCAGTTACCAGGGCCATTTTTCCATTTTGTCCGCGTTCAGTTCTACTTATAAATGTGAGTAAATACTTTCACACATGAAATTTATTTTAAGTAAGAAGAGAAGCAGCTTAACTGCCGATCATTCAGTATAAGCCAGACTTTACTAAATTGACGTCACAAATTCAGCCACTGATAAGAATGTTTGTAAATAAAATTCACAAATTTTTAAACCATAACAAGACAATTATAATAATTAGAATTATAATTTTGTTTTTTTTATGTTTAATATTTAAAAGCGAATTGTGAGTATTTTCTTAATAAAGTTTATCTTATTATTCACTGAATGATTGGCTTAAAATGAAAATACCCACAGGCCCGAAACTTCCCATTCTGGCTAATTTTGACACGCAGCTAAAAAGGTTGCTGTCGTCCGCTTTACTCCGAACTACCTCACCCCTGACAAGTCCTATTTTGAAATGGGCATAAAATGCTAATTAAGCAATTGGGTTCTGCATTATGTAAACAAAAATAAAATTCGTTTGCGGATTTTATTTACCTTCGAGCTTATGTGGATTATTTTTCTTTTTTAAGAAAATACATTTTATCGCGAAATATACAAATACCTATTTTAATGTCTTAACGTATGAATACAAATAAAATTTAAATTATCGAAACAATGGCTGGTTGATAACATGTTTTATTACAGATTATAGCTACATTGTATACTATAAAATATGATCATCTGCAGCAAACGTCAAATCCAATTCCCGGCCATTCATAACTGATATTTTACTTACAGATGGTTTGTAGAATGTGCACTGAAGTTTCATATTTCAATCTTGACTCGCCGGTAAAATACAATTAGAGGAAAATTGAAAACTTTTCAGCAATATCCATTAACATTACAATTTAATTACTTAAATATCAATTCTTGGTGGAAAGACCTTACCTCTGCTATATAACATAAAACGGATGTATAAATCTGTCTGTCAGTCCGTCATTCTGCGTGTCTGTCGGTCACAAGAACTCCTACCAAACAATGTACAGTAGCGACGTGAAATTTGCATATGTCATTTTGGCTGCATTTATTAGTCAACTGTGCTATTTTCAACATTCAACTTTCAACCTTAAGGCGAATAAGTAGATTTTTCTGTCACTTCGCGAAAATCGTTAATCGTTTTCCGTCGCCTAAAAATATTAAATGTCGAAATATATTTTTTCTTTTAATAATTGCACTCTCAAACTATTTGTCTACACTATGGGCACATTTATTTAAATGGAAATAATAAAGCTTTCTAGCCTGTCTAGCAAAGAGTTGACACCTGTTTTTCAAAAATGCTTTTATTTGCTTTACGCCGTGACTAGATTAGGGTTTATTGTAGGCTATCGAGATTTGATGTCTGAGACAAAATCGTATAACAAAGTATTTTTAAGAATGTGATGCAGACGAAATTTGCAATTTATTGAATATAACGATTCTATAAAGATCTTTGAAATGTACCGAAGAGTCAGTTTTCTCCGACTGATATTTAAAATAGAATTATACTGAATATATTTAAAAAAAACGAAGGAACAGGAAATTCTATTATATACGTCTTTCAACAAAAAAATCTCAATAAAAGTAATAATAGTAATAGATAGTAATCATTTTTCGGGGATATGTTTTTATTACCTTCCATTGTGATTAAGTCAAAGTCCTTCGTATACCTCAACACCACACTCGTAATTTCTTTAGATTATATTTAAATAGTGCCTATTCACTTATTACATATAATTAAAATAAATATCGTGCGTAGTGTCGAGCCAGACGACAGACACCGATTGTATTAAATATAAAGAGTTTAATGTTTGTGACTTGGTAAATTCGTACATCTTGATGTGCATCTGGAATCGTCTGGCCAATCCACCAAACACGAAATTGACAGGATTCTTCGAGCTCTGCAAAAATGATAGCTTTGCAAATACATTATTATATTGCAATGATCACTTTAAAAGGTGTTAACTGTCAATTCTTGGTGGAAAGACATTATATTTTAAAAAATAAAACACAATTCATTTGTACTACTTCCACATATTTATCCTGATCATTATAAATATGTGGAAGTAGTACAAATGAATTGTGTTTTATTTTTTTAAATATTACAATGATCTGAAAATACTAGGTTTATATAAATAATACTCAATGTTCTGATTTTTCTATTTTTTTTACCAGACACAATATATATATATATTTCATTAAAACACATTTATTGTACAAATTTGATCTAAATGATTCAAAAATATTCGTTAACATGAAAATATATTTATTTATGAGGCTATTATTATTCGTTTGTTTTTCTGTTGTTAAGCTTCAAATAACAAGCAATCAATCACATTCATAAACAAACAATTTAAAACAAACGAAAAAAGCCAAATCAATTAAATGTTTATTATTTACTTGTTTTATGAAATAATGTTATGTAAACGCATCTTGATCGTGTTTGTTAAGAGTTGTAGGTATTCTTCAATGGTCATACTTAGATTTTATATACATACATATTTGATTAGAATAGTAATAAATATTTCTTTTAATGAAATTCGATTTGACTACGCTCTATTGACTTTGTAATTTTAAAGCTCATGGACTATAATACATATCGCCAGAGTAAAGTGTAAAGCTCTTTTTTATCAAAATATTATAGATGAGATGTTAGTTCCAGGGACTGTAATACTAACATATAAAAATGACGTAAATTGTGTATTTAGATCGCCAAACCAGTCAGATACACTATAAAAAAGTGCACAATGAGATACGAATCACAAACTCGACAAAAAGTGAAACTTTTGCAAATATCAGCGCGGGACTGAACGCAACGCATAAATCACGATAGTCTCTGTTGATAGCTGAAAAAAAATAATGAACATTCACTTTAATCTGCGCCTTAATTTGGTCACTGCTTGATTTCGCTAACTGCATTTTCAATTGCGTTAACTTTTACTATTATGTTTGATGAATAAATTTTTTTTTTTTTTAATGCCCTAGGGTACATTTTGTCATTCAATTTTGCTTCGTCTATATTGCTGACTCGACATAATACGCTGACACAAATAATGACAAGTATAATAATTCATAAACCTGCAGCGTCATGTATCGCACACTAATGAGGGGGTACAACGGGGTAGATTATGTTCTTATTTTTAAAAATTTATTCACGAATTAAAGCTTTGTTAACGATAAACTATTGCTTTGTTACATCGGAGAGGGATAAAAAAAATTTCAAACGTTAAAAACTTCCAAATATTCTATTGTGAAAATACGACCACAACAAATAAACAAAATAAATAGAAAAAACTCGCAAAAATTTTTCTAGTAAAACAAAAACTATTTTCGAAAATATTAATTTCATCGTAAAGCTAAATTTAATAATAAACTTTCTCTTTCAGTGTCACAGAATTGCTATGTCAGACATTATTTATTAGGAAGAAATTATTGTGCTCTATATATTATTTATTTTTATAAACACGTGCTTTTGAAAGCCTCTCGCCGTTGTAGAATAACTTAAGCAGAGCTTGAAAATAAACTTTGCTTCTCGGTGTCACCTTCAGGGAGCTTTTGCTCTATCAACCTTTCAACCCTAAAGAGGCTTTAGAAGATTTGTGACTGTTTGCCAGAGTAAAGAAGATGCTAAAAAAAATGTTAAAACATTTTTTGCCACAGAAATGATTTCGTATTCCCAGCAAAGAAAAAAAGTATTAAATCAACACAAAGCAGAGAGTTAATTGTGGTCATAAGTTTTGAAGTTAATTTTTCCAAGTGTTAATTCTGGTCCAATATCTGTCTTCCTTTCTGTAAAGCACAGCAAAACACTGCACTTTCAAACTGTGTATAAGCTAATTTTGCCACTTGATGAATAATCATTCTTCAATCATATTGTTCTCAATATGGAGCTTATATTAACAGAAGTCTTCCTACGATTGATACTTAATTGGTCAACTTCTCTTTTTCAAAGACAGTAGGGATAGTAGGACAGGGCAAGAACAGGACTAGCGGTCAGCTATTCGCTCTCGCTACCCCCCGTTCGAATTGAATGAGTGGGAGGGAATTTTTGACATCACAGACCTTCGATCTAAAATTGATTGAAGATTCAATTGATGAATCTATCCGTACTGAGATTTGGAACCGTGAGCACCGCGACCGAAGCCAACGACGTTGGCCACTTGACAGCGAACCAATGTTCCTTCTAAGACAAGAGATTCTCTACGGCAAAAATGCATAGGAAATAATTTCAACCGTTTTACGAACAACAATAAATTATATTTTTTTGTGGCGTTATTAAATTATAACCACTAGTTATTTCTTAGTATTGGCTTTCTTTCCTTACTCTCTTCGAAAAAGTGCTGTTGAGCAACTGAATAATAAGTAGTTCTCGTAGAAAATTCATTAATACTTCATATGCTCTACTTTGGGAGTGGACATGGTAAAAAATGAATGTATGTATGTAATTATATATTTCTTCAAAAAATATATTTGACCCGAGATGAATGCGTGAAGGTTCTAATACTACCATGAACCCGAATATTACAAGTTAGATTTTTTTGAAAACGAAGCTCGCTTCTATTGTCATGTATATGGATTTCTAATGAAGCATTTTTTAAGTAGTAGCTTAACAAGAGTTGTTTGTAAGTGAGTTTGGAGATGGGAGTCATAAAACGGGTAGGAAAAGATTAACAGTAAGCTGCTCTCGGTACGTTAATTTTGGCTTTGGCTGTTAAATTAATTTTAATTTCCAGTAGTAGCAGTATATATTTTATGAAATAAATAAAAATTGCAATCCAATTAGGCACTGGCTCAGTACGTCATAAATCATTTTAAGCTTTCCCATTTGGAGCGCAAAATAAAAGCTCAACGAAAGCACTTCCAAAAACGCCCAGTTTGCACAGCCATTAAAGATACGCGGGAGCAAAGATCTCATTTGATAAAAGGGTAAATAGCGCGACAAAAAATATGGGTAGTCAAAAAATATTATTTTCTTATACCTTTTTTTATTTATAGATTTTACATCGAAAAGGAATAGAGTACAGCTGGTAAGTAGGGATTGCATTAACGGACCAATTTAATATAATTTTAAGACATCGACTGAGGGTGTTTGATGGAATTTCAATATCAACTTTGGATTATTGAGATTTTGTACAATTCCATGTATTTTGTCACTAACGACCTGGGTTTCGCCTTTCGGCATCTTTAGGCATTCGAGTACACGAAACCCGGGTCGTTCGTGACAAAATACATGGAAGTGTACAAAATCTCCAATTTAATATGGAAACCAGGTTTTTCTGAAATCAAAATGTCAATACTGTTTTTATTTTTAATAAGCTAAAAATATATTTAATACTTAAATAATACAATTTACTATGTGCTTTTAGTATCAATGTAAATTACGTATTTAATATTTCACCAATTGTTATTAAATTATTTAGGTGGTTCACAATTTCATTGTAAACTTACCGTTTTAATTTTGCCTATGTATAATTTGTATGATTACCTGTAAATTCTTGCCAAAGTTCTTGAACCAATTATTCGATATATTATCACTGTTCCAAAATACTAAATCAAAAAAAATACGTATTGAGTAAGTTATACCAAAATGTTTATTATTTCAAAACTACCGTATGGAAGAGCACATTTGTTTTTATAAATCATACTTTTACTTAAAAATAGTTTTGTACAAAAACACAAAATGAAAAAATTATGGCATTTCAAACATTTGACAAACTTTAAAGTCCAATTACTCAAAACTAGTATTTTTCAGTTAGTGTCTTCTTACAGAACAACGACGAAATCTTGTAATTTTTAACACTCAATTTCATATAGATAACTTTGTTAAGATTTATGTTTGGTCAGTTAATAATGCTTGCTGTGAGCACACTTGCTTCTAATCCCTATAAAAATGTGGAAGTAGAAACAAATAAATTGTGTTTTATTTATAAAAATAAATAATAATAATCACGTCAATCAAAACCAGTTTTCGGATATTTCTTATAATATACCAGTATTAAAAAATATGTACAACACACCATAAGCAAAAGACGCTGATTTTCATAAATATCTTAAATTAGTTGTATCCTTTGATTTAAGTTTGACCAAGAATCACGTAGTTCGATCAATGCTGGAATTTGCAATCTTGATCGAATCTTCAAATAATAAATAAACATAACGTTTCTACATATCTTATTATTTCTTTCATGCATTCATATTAATAACTTATATTTTATTAAATAATTCATGGCTAATTTGATTTTTGTTTTGCGTATATTGCAAAACATAAATTAATATCGAAGGGTGAATCTATTTATATTATGATTGACCCTGAGTCGGTCAGTGTTAATTTTTTTCCTATAGAAAAAGTTAGGACTTAAGTGAGACTGAACCGAATTTATTATCCAGCATTTATCGCTTGAAAAACAAAAATTTGGGGTTCCACTGCATTCAGTATTACAGCTATTGCTTTTAAATTGGTTGCTTAAATCACAATAGGTAATCTCAAGACGAATTTTATAAAAGTGAAACGATAGAGCCGAATGTAAAAAAAAACATTTTGACATTCGGGTTCCGTTTCTCTAGAATACAAAAGTCGAAATCAACCCTTATAGATATTATGTACGGTTCTGTTGCAAGAAAGTACTCATTAATGAAATCTAACTACCTAAACTGAATGAGACTGTATTAAGAACGATAATTCCCAAACGGATTTAATTTGTTTGGGTTTTTCAAATCTTGTACACCTCTATAAGTTTTATCACTTGCGGACACAACCATCAGGACGCTAACCACGTACTGCCCTGAGATAAAACGCCGAGTCTGTCCTCATACGGGCCCTATAGGTCACGCCAACTTGACTCTCAACTAAACCCAACTTTGAAGCATTCGATACATTTGAAAGATCATATATCATATCGGGATATTTTTATTTCCACTTTAAATTCAACTCGGAGTAGGTTAAACTCTACCGCCACGGCGGATTCTCAGTATACGGATACACAAGATATACTGAGAAGTCAAATTTTCTTTTCTTTTCTCTCTCAATTTTTTATTTATCAAGCACAATAGTGCATCGAAAATATAGCTCATGCACAGCTACGAATCGGGTCAAGAACATTAGGAGTTAATTTGTTTCTATTCTTGATCATTATTGCATTATGGAAGGTGACCGTGAAACAGCTGCTGCATACACACAATGGGTGGAGGTGAGGCAACTAACTTATCATTTTTCTTTTAATTTCATTTGAAATATTGAAATGAACGCCAGTCAATTTGCTCTTCCACTTTCTTTTATAAGTATGTTTACTCTTTACCCAAATAAAAACTGTCGTTTTGAAAATACAAAAATAAATACAATTAAAATTATACATATGTACATATTAGAGGTCTGCACGGGTCCGGGTTTGGCCCGTGGGCTGGGCTCGGGTGAGTAAGGACAATTCAGATTTAAGAAAAAAATTTCTTACTATGTTCGGGTCATGAGTCAGCCGTAAGGTAATAGTATTCATAAATTAAATAATTTATTTAACATGTGCTATGAATATCCTTGGAAATATGTAAACAATAACAAATCGTCGTTGTTCTGGAAGAAAACACTAAATCGAAAAAATTACATGTTGAGTTAGTTATAGCAAAATGTTACTTATTTCAAACTCTGCCGTATGGAAGAACATACATATTTCTACAAATTATCCTTTTACTTAAAAATAATTTTGTACAAACAAACAAAATGGAAAAGAAATATTTGACGAACTTCAAAGTCTAATTATTCAAAACTAGTCTTTTTCAGTTAGTATCTACCTGAAGATGGGTTCGGATCGGGTAATTTTATGAAATTTAGACCCGTGCAGACTTCTAGTATATATAGAAAGCGAACATTAAATCTGCGTTCTATTTTTAAATCAGGTGTCAAAATGTCGTCGTGAAAAATCCCGCGCTATTTTTACGGTCGTAGATATGGTCGGTTATACTTTTCACTTGCCTCTCTGACAGTACTTTACTTGTTCATAAATGTCATGCTCAGGTACAATTCGTCACGTGTACGTGGTGTGTTGGTGGTTGTTAACGTGCACGTAGTATTTGTTCGTAAACGTCACACTTCTTAACAGCCAGGTAAATACGAAACGCTGTGAACACGGATCGAACCGCTTAGCTGGCGTCGTTCATTTTGCCACTGCCTATTCTCATTCTAAAAAAGTTTTATTCAAGATTTTTTATTCATTATTTACAGAATTTCTTCGTATTCTTTTTCTATTAGGGACAACGAATAATCTTCAGTGTTTATGGCATACATTAATGGAAAAAAAATTAGGGTTTCCAATCCCGGGATCCCGATCAATTAATCAATCCCGTAATTTCGGGAATCACTGTAAATGTTAAAAAATAATTAATCTTCCAAATTAAATACTTCCTGACTAACAAAAAAATATACCTCGGATTTTTATATGTACATAGTTATCTAAATATAATACCTACATAATTAATACATATTTTTAATGTGGTCTCCCCCTTACTTTTATTTTGTAACTGCCGTAGAGAGAAACAGATAATTTTGACAACAATATATTATAGTAATTTTTTGCATTTCAATAAAAGTTATTGAGATTTTGTACACTTCCATGTATTTTGTCACTAACGACCCGGGTTTCGCCTTTCGGCATCTTCAGGCATTCGAGCGCACGAATGGACTCGAACTGACTCAGAAGTGACAAAATACATGGAAGTGTACAAAATCTCAATAATCGAAATTTGATATATTACAGTGTTTTTTTTTTGCATATAATAAAAAAACAATTTTAACTGTTACCTATAAATAAAATTAAATCTCTGTTATAAGTTGCTTACACCCTTTTATAAAAAGGGTGTATTCTTAAACAGTGAAACTAAAAACTCTAGCATATACATACGATTTTTATTATATATGGATGAATTGAAAAGTTCACTTATCTTTTTATAAAATAAATTTGTTTCATTTTACGATGGAGGCAAATCAAGTTTGAGACGAGTTTTCTTGGCAACCTGTCTGAAGTTATATTCTGAGTCTGTTTTAATAATACCAATAATATACATGAATATTTTTGATGGAATCGGCGGTAACTTTATGGAAAATCGTTTTTAAATCAAAATTAAAATTGTTTACTTTAGTTTGTCAGCCTGAAGATGCTCTTGAAAGACAGAAATCACGTTTAAAGTCTACTAACACAATTAGTGGAAAAACGAAGTTATCAAATTAAAAATGAAGATACTAAACGCTCTAAAATATTAAAATATTTATTTCTACAAAATTTTATAAGTCAGTTAATAGCTATTTCGGCTAACACCATCGTCAGAACTATGCTTAACTTATTTTCGCTTAGCAATAATATATACTTTTTAGAAGGGATAGGTAATATTAGGTTATCAATAAAATTTCAATGCATTTTTAACGATTAATTAATGATACCACTAAGTTACTGTTCCAAAAACGCAATCAGTACGTTAAATAGTTTAATTTCAAATAAATCTTATGATGCTCGAATAAGTGAGATGACATATTACTGTCTATCTCTTGTAAAAAGTATATATAGCTAAGGTAAAATTAGTTTGAGCATAGTTTTGACGATGTCGTCAAGCCAAAAAAGCTATCAACTAACTAACAAAATTTTTGTGGAACTAAATACTTTAATATTTTATCCTATTATAATAGAGTTATATCGGGTAAATGCCAATCCGATCAATAAAACGAGAAGCTACTTGTTTTTTGGCTCGCGTGTCTCACTTTGTAGTGTCACTAGATCAACATACTTTTTTAAACGCATGTTTCTTTTTCTTTCCAGAATGCAGAGGCTTCATATGATTTCAGTAGCAATGATCCGTTTCCATATCCACGCTATACAGATGATTGGTTTAACAGGTAAATATTACATTATTTGATCATTTATAAGACAGGTTAAATAATTTAAGGATTTGCCTCGCAGGCCATTCGTCTCTTTTTGCAGGGAGGATACGTTCCAGAGACTACCATACAAAAAAAAACGTTTTAAAAAGATAAGGTTCACAAATCAAAGTCGGCGTCCGTGGCGCAGTTGGTAGCGTCGTTACCTATAGTTACGGATATCTCGGGTTCAACTCCCGGTGGGGACAGTTTCATAAATTGATCTCTCAATCGATTTATTTATTTCTGTTCGTAGTCTGAGTGTTTGTGATGTCTAAAACTCTTCCCTCCCACTCATCCGATCCTCACGGACCGTTGCGAGAGCGATTAGCTAACCACCTGTGCCAGCTCTCTCCTCCTATCCCTACTCTCTTCTAAAAAAGAGAAGTTGAGCAACTGAGTAACAAGTAGTTCTCATAGAAAAATTCTGTTAAAATATCTCCATTAGGAGACCATATGCACCACATTGGGAGAGGGCATGGAAAAAAATGAAAGTCATAGATAGGTTCCATTACTTGAAATACCCCGAAAAAATTAAATTCTGCGAGATACATACATAATAAGTAATAAATTTACATGATTTACGATTTTAATTAGAGAGAATAAAATCGAAACACAGAAGACCAACATTAATGTGTCAAAACAAAAACAAGTTATGCCTAGACAATGAACACAGACAATGGATCTGGAGGTCTTCAGTTCTGGGCGCGACGACAGAATGTAGGTCCTTTTCTATGGTTACTGTCTATCCGTCGTCAGGCTGTACTGTTTTCCGCATCAGTCATTACTTGAATTGATGCCTGCTTTTTCAGGGCGTTCACCTTTATAATTACGTATGCAAAATTGGCGTCGTCTTTATTGATTAGCTTCCACAGATTCTGTAACAGTCAATCACCTGAATTTGCTGACTGCTTTGCAAGGGATATTAACCTTAATAAATGTTATGAGGAATTCGCATCGTCTATATTAATTACTCAACACATCTTCTCTCCTCTGATGTGGTGGAAATAAGCTGTAACTTGTAATGCTTCTTAAAAATATATTGTGTAAAAATGCCAGCAACGAACAAACTAAAGTTACACAAGAGCCTAAACGAAGAATGGGTAATATCTGTCGTTGAAACTTTTGTACCAAGAGAGTGATGGAAAATAAAACGTCTTAAAACATACTAGCAGGAACAAATTTGTTTGAGTTTCATTTTGTCACATCAGTCCACGAAAATTGCCAAACAGCTTAAATCATTATGTCAGAGTTTTCTCCGTTTTCACGAAAATATTAATGATACACGTACGACCCCTAACTAACTAGCCCATTAAAAGGTCAAGCGTTGACCATTAACACTATTCGCCTTTTATAAATTGCTCTGAATGGCCATCTATTTAATTAACTACAGTAAAGTGACGCTACAGTCGTTAGCTAATCTAAACGGCACTCAATTATAGTGTAACAACAATTAAGATGGCGAAACATGTACAAAGATTCGTTTATTACAAGGACAAGAAAAGAGCAACGCTCTCAAAATTGACTTAGGGCAAACAAAACGTGGTCAATCATATCCAGATATATACTTGTATGAATGTTAAAAAATTACAAATTGGATAATATTTAATAAGTAATGTATTATGAGATGAAAAGTCAGCATTTCCCACCCCATTCCCGTCGTTCCTCCGATTCAAGACTCTGTTTGTAATAGTGACTAAAATATTCTAATACTTACATGATAATGTTTTGAAAATTTTCTAGTCTAGTGGTTCAGTAATTTCCCTTGATAAATAATAGCTTATTTTAATCACGCGAATGACGTGGATATGCATACGCAAGTGTTTTGTTTCTTCACTGGCCTTTTATTTTTAGAAATTTGCGGGGGATTGATTATATTATCACTCTATCAAAGAGATTCAAGAATTTTTGTTTCCACACCACTTGTTTTTATTTTACCATAATTAAAACTTTTGAATCTTTTTTGTAACACTTTGATATTTATTTACTAAAATTGGAAAGTGTGTCATAGAAAAATATCTTTCTATAAATAAGTAAAACAACTCATAGTACTGGATGTAAATAAATTGCTCAATCTCGCTGTTTGAAGAGTGCCAAGAAAGAAGGATGGCTCTAAAAAAGGACTCACCGTTAGCTGAACGCTCGCTCAACGTTCAGTTTTCAAAATAGGATGAACGGTTGTTGAGAAAGAATGAAAACACTTCTGAATACAAATCAAAAGTTTTCATCTTCTAAAAAAAATCAAAAACTATTCGATTATTTAGTTCCACAAGAATTATACAATATAGTTGATAAATGCTACACGCCAGCATCAGGATTATTTGAAGACGAACCAACTATCTACTTTATCCTTTAATTATCGTAAAACCAAAAACGTTGATATTGTTGACATATATTTTAAAAACAAAACACGATTTTTTTGTACCACTACCACATTTTGTACCACTACACACCACTACTACATTCATGTAATGATCAAGACTGGTGTCGCTCATCGCGAGCATTATCAACTGATAAAATATAAATCTAAACAAGAATATTTACACAAAATTGAGTGTTAATAATTATCTACAAGGTATATCAAATAATTGGTTCAAGAACTTTGTCAAGAATTAACAGATAATCATAAAAATTATATTGTTAAAGAACTTTTACGAATCAATAACTACTAATCTGTTATCAAAAATTAATCCACATTGAATGTCGATTATGTTTGAAAAATATAATGAGTTTAAAAATAATTTATTAATATTCACTGACATAAATAGTATATGGGAAATCAGTAAAAGACAAACCGTGTTTAATTTTCAAAATATGATGCCTTACCACCAATAGTACACGGTTAACACGGGAAATGTAAATTTCTTAGCTTATTTAAATGGAGCAATAAGAAGTGAAGATAAACCATGTACGAACAATTTCATAAATTTAATTTTCATTTTATTCGAATCATGAATATATGTTCGAAGGTATGGATATCTGTGATGTCTAAAGCTCCCTCCAACTGGTCCAATCTTTAAATGAGGCGTAAGGCGTAACTGTAGCGATTGGGAACCACTACCCTTATCCCTATATACTTACTCTCTTCGAAAGAATAACACTTGAGGAACTGAGTAACAAGAAAGAAACTTCTGTTGATATAAAATACATTAGGAGTCTATATGCTCTACATTGGGAGCGGACATGGTTTAAAAATCTATGAAGTTCTACCAATTAAATGTCCGCTCAAAATGTCGAGGACATGGAGTCCTAATGGATGTATCTCAAGAGAAGTTTTTCTGCTTTACTGCTCGTTACTTAGTCAGCTGCTCAACCTCTCTTTTTCGAAGAGAGTAGGCATACAATGATAGGGCTAGGACTGAACTAGTAGTTAGATAATTGTTTTCACTACGGCCTGCATTTAGAATCGGATAGGTTGGGATGAAATTCTAGACATCTCAAATGTCCATTCCTACGAATAGAAATACATAAATCGATTCAAAAATCAATTTATGAAACTGTCCAAACCTGGATTTGAGCCCTAGATATCCGTAACCGCTTCCAACGACGTTAACAACTGCACCTCAGACCCGACCCGTCATCGTCACATAGCGAAGCAAATCCACATTTAACAGTATTTAAAATTAAAACGATAAGTCACTTGGACAATGTAATTGAGAATTGATATTGCATGGATGGGCTGGGAAAGAGTTCTAGACATCTCAAATATCCATGCCTACGAACATAAATCTATTGAAAAGTCAATTTATGAAACTGTCCGCACCGGGACTTGAACCCGAGACATTCGTAGCAGAGGCCAACGACGATCAATCAATACTATCAGAAAACACTGAAATTTTTTTTCAGTATTATCAATTATTTCTTTACAAAATTACTATGCGTAACAGATTTCACTTTTCAATTACTCAACGGTTAGTCGAACACGTGTCATTTGTTTCTGTTGCTGGAGTAATTGGAAACAATTTACAGAACAACTTACTTCTGCTGATAACGCATTGGTGATGACAGCTCCGCCGCGAAGTGATAATAATTGATGGGGTCTCGTGTTCGCAACGAGATATTCGCAAGGGAGGCAGTCTCGTGTTAGCCGAAATCAATAATACTTGAGATGTGGCGAAGTGTAGTGTTGTAGCCGCGAATTCGATACGTGCCGAAAATGGCGTAAGGCAAATAAGATTTCATCAATTTGCCAGAATAGGATAAAATTTAATTTAATTTTCCCCGTACCAACGCTGCCAACCCAACGATAATTATGTTCTTCTGCGCACTTCTTACTGTTTGTGAACTGTTACATTATGACAATATGGTCACGTTATTTGCTTTGATTTGGTATATATATTCTTCTGTGACAAACGAGTGCCAATTAGCGATTCCAACTATTCGATTAGTTTATAAGTATGAAAATACTAATACAAAATCGATTTTAACAATTGATAACACAACATTATGTAAATACACATTCCAATACCGTTCCATTGCATTACAATATAAAAAATTGCAGCTGCGTCGGATTACTACCTCAGTATCTCTTCAATTACTAAAATTACGGCAAGTTTTAAGGGTTTTTTAGTCTTTAGTCATTCGTCAAACTCAAGTATTTTGTTGGGTGAAGGAAAAAAACCACTACATTGGGTATTTATTATTATTCTTGAAATCTGGAGAAATTGTGATGTAATCTTTCGTCAAAAAGTTGAGCAACTAAGAAACAAGCAGTGCTCGTAAAAAGATTCTGTTGTGATAACTTCATTATGAGTCCATATGCTCCACATTTAGGAGCGGAATTGGCTTAATATATATATATATATATATTACATTTACAAGCTACTCATTTTTTGTCACTTCAAATTGCTCCAAAAATCGTTAAATCAATCAAAAAAATAGAGACAGAAAGTATAGATTACTCGAGGAGAAAAAATTATAGACACCAATGAGCAAGATGTCAATCGTTAAAATGAAAAAAAATCCAAATTTGAGATTGACCTTTCCGGGATTTGGGTCCAAGCCCATCTGGCTAAAACTCGTATCACTAGGCCACAAAAGTCGGCAAATAATATTTATTTATGTCGATGAAAGATTCATAATGTTTCCTAACTTATTCTCTATAAGAAACCATTCATGAGAACATTAATTGAAAAAATTAGTAATTAATATTTTGCTTTTTTATGTAACGTTTATGGTATAACTTCAATTAGGCCTCTTAAGGGTAAAATAAACGTATCTATTTTTTTCTTTAATTAACAAGACAGCCCGAAAAGGATTTACACGTGATTAATCATCAACAAAAAAGTATTTTCAGCAGAAAAAGTATTGAAGTATCTTTGTATCAATTGCTCATCTTGATTAAACTCATTTTTTTACTAAAAGTATTGTATCATTTTATGTCGAATGTTAAAAAACTTTTGAAATCGCTTTAAATTGAGAAAGGTTTCTTTGACATTAACGGGTCGAATTACTACATTGATTGCTTGTATAATACGTCTAAATGAATATAGCCACAAACATAATGAAACTAACACCACGACATGTCAACTGATTAAAGATATTTTCCTAAATTCGAAAAAAAAATTGAACTGTTTCTACCCATGTAGGAAAGAGAAGTTGATTTTTCAAAAATACTTCTAAGTCCAGCAGTGTCATCAATTATTAGCTTGTCTTTTAAAGTGAACTCCTGAGAATAATTTGGTAAACATTCAAAGGAAATATGATGTATTGCATTTATTAGATCAGTAACTATTTCCATTTTTGTTGATTCAGTTGGCATTTACTCGGTAGAACTCCATTATAATAGGATAAAATAACAAAGTATTTAGTTCTACAATTTTTTTATCAAGTAGTTGATAGCTATTTCGGCTTTACGCCATCGTCAGAACTATACTTAAACTTATTTTTGCTTAGATATATATATTGTTTAGAAGAGATAGACAATATCATGTCATCTCACGTATTGAAACATCATTATGTTTATTTTAAAATTAAATAATTCAAGATAATAATTGTGTTTTTAGAAAAGGAGCTTAAGTGATGTCATTAATTAGTCGTTAAAATAAGTGTATTGAAATTTTACTGACTATGCGTAATTCCATGAGCATCTTGTAATGGCTTCAGTAAGGGTGATGGGTGATGGGTTAATATTTGTTTGGTCATTAAGGAGATTATTGTCATGATTGTATCTATTAATTTCGAGCTGTTCCAAAAGATTAAGTCTAAGGCTTTTTTCACACAAATGTAAGCATTTCGGAGCTGATTTAGCGGTTATGTTGTGGGCTTCTTCCAGGATGTGGTTAGCAAATTGAGTTAATTTTAAAATAACCATAATGATGTTTGAATACGCGAGATGACATGATATTGTCTATCTCTTCTAAACAGTATATATATCCAACCAAAAATAAGTTTAAGTATAGTTCTGACGATGGCGTAAAGCCGAAATAGCTATCAACTACCTGATAAAAAAAATTTAGAACTAAATACTTTGTTATTTTATCCTATTTCAATTTTTGGTCAGTAAGAAATAAAAAATGAACTGTATTACTTAATATACTAAAGTAGATTTCTTATCAATTTACTAGGTTGACTTCCTTGCCAATTTCCAATATTTTACTACTTTTTTTTTGTTTCAAATGTTTTTTACATTGTAAAAACCATGAACTTAAAATTTGTAATTTTTGTAATGTATGAATATATAAAATTAATTAACTATTTTAAATGAATTATAATAATTATATAACTCAACATCAAACGACATATTATATATCAGTGAAAAGGGCTTGAGGATTAATTCTGCCCGAATGCGTGGTTTTGTCTTGAATGTTCTTTACGTTAACACTCTATATCAGGGGTCGGTAAACTTTCGCAAGGGCTAGATCTTATAAAAATAGTCTAGACGCTCCAGGAATCAAACTCGAAGACGTATATACTATCGTATATTTTATTTCATGTAATTTTTATACACATTTTTCGGACCATTTTTAGGCTTAACATTTGAGTACCTTGGTATCTAAGTCGGAGAAACGTCACATCCCACGATAGTCATGTTTTTAATGCTTTTAGTAGTGCAATTGATGTTATTTTCAAAAAATGTATCAAACGTATTAGAATTCGACGATTTTATATAGATTTTTGAGTATGATATTCGTAAATAGTTTCAAAAGCGGTCACTTAACATCCAACTTTGTGAAATCAGTGAACATACACATTGACCCATCACAAAGCTAGAATTTACTTTAAAGTTTCATGGCTGCCGGGCTTGATGCAGTGTGGAATATGTAATATGAAATGATCTCTGCTGTACATTTTCGTAAACGACTTATGTCCCAATTTGATATTAATGTACTCGTTTATCAATTAAGCTATTATTACCGAAATTAATTTTTTTCGTATAATTGAACGAAAAATGTAAGATAATAATATTGGGTCCATTAATAAGAAAAATTTATTTGCTTTCTCTAAGATAACATTTTGGAGTTAGTACTTCCTATCATCAAAATGATTTGTAACTAAATCAAAGCATCATCTAGCCTGGCTTGGCCTACGGACCGTAGTTTGCTGACCCCTGATCTAGATGGAAACATTTATCTTCATTAAAAGTTTTAAAGACTTCTCTTTGTTTGAACGTGTGTAAAACATTCAACATAATTTCCCGGTTTATAGGGGTTATAAGAAAATTATTTTAATTAATATATCTTACACATTTAATTATTAAGAGTAAGAAGCTCTGATTTCTAACCACCTTGACTTTTACTGACCTTTACTGAGTTTTAGTATGATATGAAATAGGAGGTAGGTATAGCTTATGCATATTTTTGAAGACAAAAACCTTAAAGATTAAACATAATAAAACTGATAAAAACTTAGAAAGAAATATAAATGTCTATGAAATGCATATTGTTTCAAATGTTTCATCGTTTGTTAACATGTGATTTTTTGTAATGACGAGATCAGTTGCACAAAATCTTCTCAGTGCCTTTGCAATATACACGGTTGGTGTGTAAAGTTGGACAATACAACAGAATCACAAATTTTTTTTATGATATTGAGAAAACTTACGATTTAATCATATGCTGACTCCTGTATTAATCAGTTTAACTGATTAAAATGAAAGATTTATGACAGATGCTGGATTACAAATCATTATAATATAAAATTTTTGATGGATTCGGCGGTAAGTTAGTAGAAATTCATTTTAAAAATATTCCATTGGCTTAACTAAGCAATATATTTTATAAGCCAGTGGAGTAACTTAGTTATAAATTTTAATTTTACATTCTAGTATATGTTTTGTAATTGAATTACAAATTTTGTATAAATAATGAGATTACTTGAGATATGGGATGGTATTTTAAAGTAATGATTATATGGTTCCGGAGAGATATTTTCAGCTCGGGGTGCAACGATAGAATATATGTCCTTTACTATGGCTATCCATCCGTCGTCGGGTTGTATTTATTTCTGCATTAGTCATCACTTCAATTTGCGACTGCTTTTCCAGGCGTTGAACTGTATAATTACGTATGCAGAATTGGCAGCGTCTATATTGATAACTTTCCTCAGATTCTTCATCAGCCATCACTTGAATTGCTGACTGCTTTGCATGGACGTTAACATTTATAATTACTTAGTATGCGGAATTTTCATCGTCTAAATTGATTACTCACCACACATGTCATTGAAATAGTTCATGACTGATAAGATATAAGTTTTCTACTGCTAATTAACAACGCAATTCCGTCTTTTCTTCGTTTGGTAGTATCCTTATTTGAAAACTATTAAGTAGTAATTGCAAATCTCATGTACACTCTATCTTGTATTGTAAAATTTTACGCATAAACCCACTGTATGAACAGACTGTCAGGCGGACTCTATACGTGAAATAATTTGACAATAAAAATTATGCAAGTCAGTATAATATTCAAATCCTAGAATTATATTAAAGCAGTCTATACGCTTAAGTCATAGTGGTGTGTTAAAATAAGTTTATTGTAATTTAAATTTTTAGTTACCACATTGAAGATACTTGGATGCGCAGAACATAAAGAATATACGTCGTCAATTGTAGATTATATCCAACGATCGATATTCAATAAAGTTTCTTATATCTATTAGTCGTTCTTAGAGTAGCGTTCCAAATCATAGCATCAATAATTATTCATAAGCATTTAAAGCACCCTCTCCTCAAGAGATCTTCACCACCGTACAAAATACAAACCAACATGCTGTTTTCAGTCAGTCAGAATTTCAGCAGGCGGACCCGAAAGGGCCTTTTGTAAGAAGTTCAAAAAACAGATGAAGATAATTATTATATCAACTAACCACATATGAAACTCACACATGATGAAACGAACTGATGCACACAAAGCTGAGTGCGGGTTTGTGGACAAACAACAAACCATAAGCAAAGTAAGATAAAGCATTTAATATTTTTAACCATGATGGCTTCAAAATATATGGTGAATACCACAAATGAAAACGCAATGTCACCTCAAAATAAAAATTCTATCAAAGGTATTATTAATATTGCGATCATGACAAATAGTCCCATTGTCTATTTATTGAAACGGAATCAATTCAATTTTAGATTCCAGTCATTATAAAAAATTCATTTAATATAATTTGACTAAAATCCCTGTTCTTGATTCATCTTATCGTCTTGCAAATTATGCATGAAGCACGAATTGGAATCCGTCAGCTCTTTTAAGGATGGTCCAAAAATTGAATATTCAATCACGTTTCTCACTTGACGGCGTTTCAGGCTCTCAATGAAAGTTTCTCCGAAAAATAATAAAGATCAGAAATAGTATACGTGGTTATTATATTATACTTTGAGAATTATTTAGTGACACGGCATGTTAGATGAACAACGCGTAGGTGTCATAGATCAAAATATGACGCACTCAGAGTAAACAAAAGATCTGTTTTTTTTTCAATACCAATTCTACTCTACGACATCATATATTATTAAAATCTTAAGTGGTAATTCGTGGTATATTTAACAACATCCACGTTTTCTGTTATTTTCTCTGTGAGGCTTGGCCGTTTTAAGTGTTTTTATTTTTACATGGTAAGTTATTTTCGGCTATATATTTTGAGTCGAGTAACTAACTTTATTGTGACTGGGATGATACAAAAGAAATTTACGATTTAATTATTTTTGACATTTATATATTGTTTATTTTGGTTTGTTATGATAACATCTCAGATGTCACATATAACACCGCCCCGTACTTACGGTAAGGACAGGGGTCTTCCAGCGATTCAAAACCCATCTACAGACTCTTCCTTTTAATGCAAATTTAATATGGAATGTCTCTTAATAAAAATAATTTATCATATTTGTTTGTTTACCGTTAGCATTAAACAAAAAGCGTGCGACGCCTAGAGAAACAGTCACTTCGCACTCAGCTAAACGTCGCCGACAAGGCCACCGCGGCTTAAGGTCGAAAGTGCGACCCTATCGTAAAACCACTTGTTGCATTTTTAAATTCCAATCGTGTATTTTAAACTCTGTTTTTGTATATGTTACTACCTTCGAGAAATGTAGTATTTAAACCAACTGCAATTAAAGAGAAAGTAAACTGACAGGCTGGTTTTAATAGAGGACAAAGGAACCTGTGAATCATCCTTATCACCACGCCGGACCTGGGGAAGTCAAAGTGTGTTGACGCTCCACCTCCCCGTTGAGTAGGACATTTCTCACATAATTTAATTTGAGGACATGTGTACTGGGGTATACCTCTCGTGATTTTCCTAATATATGAATCTACCCACAGCCAACTAATATTTATCTCGAAATCAAAACCACAGTACAGTAGGAAGCAGCGACTTAAAAATAGTTTGAGTTGCTATGACAACATCATAGAAGTCACATTTAGGGCATGTGCGATGGAATACGGGTACGGATATTATATATGAATCAGCCTACTGTCATCTGACAGTGATATTCAAGTCGAGTTCCAAAGGTTATAGTTCCCAGTCTGATTGTGTTGAGCAATAACATATTAACAGGTGTACCAGAGCCCCGTGATCCCGTAGGGAGCAGAACTGGACAGATAATTATTATTTATACGCATACAAAGAATTCAGAACACATGGCATGTCTTTATTTAATTACTGTATACAGTCTGTTTCATAGCCGACTGGGTGACACTTTTGTTCTACTAAATTGCACAGGCAAGGGTTCGGAATTTTAGAATGAATAATAATATCGTAGATTGATTTTATAATCGATATGTGTTAAAAGTATATCGCACGTTTGTGTGATGTTTGGGCTTTGTCTGCCTCCAATACTAAAAATGAGGCGTATTTACATACAAGTTCTTTCCTAGTCTCATCTTTCTACCCTTGGGTCGTTGTTGCGCCTGAATAACAAGTTCTCTAAAAAGCTTCTGTCGAATGCTTCAACATTGAAAGCTGACATAGTTGAAAAAACCAATGTAAGAAAATTAGTCTTTCTAAGATATAATAATCATTTTAATGGTAAAATATAATTTTTTTCAATGACTTCGGTCTCTTTATTTTATTATTAATTTTAAATTTAAAAAAATTGTATTACAGAAGCATAAAGTGAGCTTGAGCTTTCATTTAAATATGACATTAAACTGTGCATTTTTTTTAAATATCTGACATAACAACTGACAGCCAATGCACCAAATATTTTTTAAATTAGAAAATTTGAGAGAGAATTTTTATAAGTCACTCATGTCCAAGACCACAAATTTAAATTGAAAAAATCTATATTTGGTACTGACCTAGCTGGGACTTGAGCCAGAACCCTCCCCCCCTGATCGTTAGGGAAAAGCTTTTACCACTATACCCCAGAGGCCAATAAAAAATTAACTAATGTTAATTGTTTCAGTAAGAAATTTAATGATAATAAATCGATACCTCAGTTCCAAAGTGCACCAACTCAAAAAGTATAGTTGTGAGATAATAAAGAAACAAGATTTTGGACAGGTTTAATCTCCTACCGTAATTTTTGTTTTGTGGATTTTAATGAAACCATTTTCTATGGATTCGGCGGTAACTTTGTGGAAATTCATTTTTAATATAAAATCAATATTGATAACTTTGTTCTTTCACTAGCTTTATCACTGACATGACCCGTTTCGCCTCTTCAAGAAGCATCTTCAGACTGACCATATCGCAAACAAGGATTCTAATTTTTAAATTAATAACAAAGGATAGGGTGGCTTTTATTCCATTCTACTGGACGTGGGGAGGGGGGTAAGACATAAACACTGATAGACTAATTACCATAAAACTACTAATAACAAATCAATTACTAGTGTTTGGAGGTGAAAATCTCAAAAGAAATAAATTTAATAGTGGTAAGCAACCTGCTCTATTTAAAATGTTATTTACTAATTCTTGATTACTGTTAGTGGTTTTAATAATTTCTAAAAACTCTAAGCTACTTATTCATTTTAATTCCTTTTGTATTTACTTGATGTAGTATGTCTACGTTATTATATTTATTAAAACTATCTAAAAATGTATATTTATTAATAATATTACCTAAACATAACTTTGTTTATTTCTAATATTAATGATACGAATTTTTAGAGGTTTTCAAAACTTTTCGTAGTTGTTTTAATCGAAAGTAATAATAACTACTGTCATTCTTAAATAACCACATAACACGTCTCTTGCTTTTTGTTTCTTTTTGGAACTGGTAAATATCGGTATTTAAAGCATTTCTCCATATTTAAAACCGTACAATTTTGACTTGTTACACTTTTGAACTGAGGTATCGATATGTTTCAACCTACATTTTGGATTGACTATTTCTGTTCATTTACCCATCGCTTTCCTGTACAAATTGAATCTTCGACACTCGTATAGGTCATGCATTAAATGTCACCGAACGTTATCGAAAATTCGATTTTAACGTTAAGTTAGGAACATCGTTTCCTACGTTATACGAATAAATTATTCAGTCCAAACCAAACTCACTATTAAATATGTATAGTCCCGTCTGAAAAAGTCGTTGATTTTTTATTTTTTATTAAGGCATGAAAAAATTATTCTTAGACTTCGCTATAAATAAAATATTTCCAATCTAAATTTGGGTAAAACAGTTTCCTCCTGCTACCATTGGAAACTTTGTATTTTTCTTGTCAAGTCAACCGTCTTAATTGAAAGGAGAAACCATGACGAAGGAAAATGTAAAAGGATTATCTTGGGAATTAAACACTAAGCCTTTTAGTATTATAAATTACAGCGTAGTTGAGAAAAATAGAAGAACGCTTTGTATTTTAAACATATAAACCTACCTATAACTAAAGCAGTCCAAACATTAATTGAATGTTGTTTACTTATTGTAATCTACTATGGAAAGACTTATAAGTATAAGAGCGTTAAAATGTTCCAAAAATAATCAAGCTGTGAATGGGATACCAAAAAATATTGTTCCTTTTAGACTTAGTCATAACTGAAAACATTTTGATGTTCTTTTGATTAGTGCACGGGCCGGAATTCAATTAAATTCGGGCCGGCCCGGGTACGAGTCTTAGTATTACACTTACTACCCGAATCCAGCACGAAACCAGTGATTTTTTTCGCACCCGAAATACCCCAATTTTTTCTAAATAAATACAATTTCTTATAATACTGGTAATTTTAAAACTCATTTTCAACGTGGCAATTCTATTTATTATTCATGAATTTTTTTACGTAACGAACTAAACCGTCTAAATCCAATGGAAAGCAGATAAGGAATAATATTCATACACTATTTTTATGTATGAACGAATAATAATACCATTGATAATTCATAAAAAAGAAGCATTGTTACAGACATAGCTTCAATTAGTTCATTCAATTTTATGGGTTTCTCGGCTTCAAGTTGATCCCGAAAAAATATGTATTTATAGAGACGTCATATTTTTTAATAATAATTGTCATTGTTTTCAACGAAATTCATCACAATAAACAAGATAAAGAGATGAATTACTTAGTTTATAATGTTTTTTATAGGGCGAAAACTTTTTCTGAAAGATGGATCTCTTACCAGGCCAATTGTCTCAACCAACCTGAACCCACGGACTGGGCCACGTGGTCTGCACGTGCTTATACTCGTGACCTCACAGAGAAATTCGAGACTCGGAACTAGTGATGTTTATGAAGCCTTCCAACTTTGAAAATCAAAACTATGGAAAGGAAATATAAAATACGAATGCTTAATGTTTTTAATATTAATTAAACGGAATTTTTTAAACATGTATAAGCTTATAGCTTGATAAAATTCATCATTAATTATAGAATAATCTAATTCACGAGCTATGTGATTATTTATGTTCAGCATTACCAGTACTTTTAAACGCTCTTGGTACATGGTTGAATTTAGCAAAATATATGGAAATGCTCGATTTGTTGCACTTATCGAGTTAAATCGGAATTGAGACCCCCTGATATCGCGATGTGTAATGATGAATTCACTGACCAATCAAATATTTACTCGCTGAACGAAAGTGGACCTGATACGATTTAAAAAATATATATGCAAATTGTTGTCAGTGAACACAATTAAAATTATTAAAAACTATTTTGAAAAAAAAATGCTGAGGTGTATCTGTAAACTAATCAAAGGTAGCAACATACGGAGAAAACGAAAGAGCGCTGAGCTATGTGCGCTGTACGACGAAGCAAGTGCAGTTCAATCATTCAATATGGCAGACTGCGTTACTTGAGTCATTAGTAGTGCTTAACTGAACCAGTGGATAGCATAATTGTCGAAAACTTCCATGAGCTTGGTACACCAAATCGTGAGACTGAAACACTGTCGAGGAAAATTTGATGGTAGTTGTTAGTGGAAGAAGAATCAACGTGTGAAATATTCATATTTTACCATACACAACTGCCAAATAAACACATTATCCTATAACCATTTTGTGTGAAAATCGATAATATTTCATATGTTCCTTTAATGACGATCATAAAGTTTTCTTACGAGATTGGATATTAAGGAAAGTTAAGCAGGAACTTACTTAATAGGTTATCTTCTGGAAGTTTGGCAAAATTTTATGAGGAGATTAAAGTCTTATAAATAATAATTTATACTCATCGTTTTATGTAAAATCAAATTTATCGGATTTAATTTGTTATAATCTTTATTAAATTTTGTAATACTCTAGTAATAAAGTTGTTAATTTGTTAAGATTCGAATTCGATTAGAAAGTGTAAAAGTCGAAGGTTATACATCTATTCTCATTTATATAGGGGATAAAACATGATTAAAATGTATTTTTTTAAATGCTCGTTAAAAACATTCACTGGCAATAATTTTTTAATACTATGGTATTATAATATATATCGACATATTTTTGACCCTCAAAAAATACGAAAATGAGTTAAAGATTGGACCTCATTTGAAAGATGACAGAGCAGGTCTCATCCAAATGATGTAAATTAGGAAAATAAATTGACCAATTTTTGAAAGGGAAACATCATTTTACATTGGTTTTAGATTTAAAAATTCTGTCCCATCCACAAGCCACTATTATATTGACACTCCCTACGTATAATCCCTTATCTGCAAGGTGTTTATTTCAAATATTCATAACGCAACTCACTATGTAAAAACACGTTTTTACTTTCTCCTGAAGAATTTCAATTTTGAGGGTAACATCAATTGACCAAAACACTTGAAAAAGATATGTTATTGAAATCTAGTTGAAAAACTCCTTAGTAAGCTATGCAGAACCGGATTTCACAGGAGTTACTGCGGTATGTGTGATTCGTCATACATTGGACAGACAGAAAGGAGTATTTCAAGACATTTTAAAGAATATATCGTCGGTGTTCTGGAAGAAAACACAATAGAAAAAATTACATATTGAGTTAATTATACCAAAATGTTCGTTATTTCAAACACTATAGTATGAAAGAAGACACTTGTTTTTATAAATTATATTTTTACTATAAAAATAGTTTTTTAATAACAAACAAAATGAAAAAGGTATGGCATTTCAAACAATTAACAAACTCAAAATAAATACTTTTCAGTTAGTGTCTTTTTCCAGAAAAACGACTATATACGGTTATTTAATACTAAAAAAAACTGATTCTCGATTCGCTAAACACCTCTTAAAAGAATAACATAACTTCTAATTCAGGCCCGGCATTCCGGTATTATTGATAACCATTTTAGGCATTCAAGGTAATAACCTCATTAATGACCAAACAAACTTTAATTCGTCGCCCTTCCTTACGCCATTGCAAGAAACTCACATACTCACATGCATGCACAATTAAAATTTAAATGCATTTACTAATATTATGACTATTTCCTTTATCCTAGAACAACTTAAGAACACAACAACTATTTCAAAAAATAGAACACAATTTGTTTGTACTACTTCTACATGTTTATAATGATCAGGACCGGTTTCGCTAATCAAGCGAATTATCGACTGATCAGTTAATAATGCTCGTGACGAGCGAAACTGGTCCTGATCATTATAAACATGTGGGAGTAATACAAACAAATTGTGCTTTATTTTTTGAAATATAATGCCTTTCCACCAAAAAAACTCCTTAAAAAACACAATAACTAAGTTAAATATTTTAATTTTAGATAAAAGTTATATAGAAGTTATATAGTTATATAGTGTAATAATAAGTGAGATGATGCAATATTATCTATCTTTTCTAAAACAGAACATAGAGTTAAGCTAAATTAAATTCAGCTTGTACATAGTTCTGACGATAGCGTGAAGCCGAAATAGCTATCAACAAAATGATAAAATTCTTTTAGAACTGAATACTTTGATATGTTTACCTTACTTACGGTCCGCCGTTCATGTTGAATTCGGAATGGACCTGCTCTACGCCAACAATAGATTGAAAAATTATTGAATCTGTCCTCCCGTTAACCTCCCGTGTCTTTAATTTTTTAACCATACGTCGGCCTCTGTCTTCCAGTGGTAAACGCTTTGCCCTAGCTATCAGGGAGGTTCTGGTTTAAGTCCGAGCAAGGTCAATATTAAATTTAATTTTTTTCAATTTAAATTTGTGATCTTAGAAATGAGTGACTTTTAAAAATTCTCATCGAGTTTATCCCGTAGGATTTTCCACTTTTCAAAATATTTTGCGCGTTTCAGCTCTAATGCCAGATATTTTTTTTGAATTACACAATAAATACACATAAAGTGGTGCACACAGGACCAGTGTTCGTGTGATATTATGACATTTATAAGCAAACATCTACAACGTGTCTTGTATTGCTCATACGAAATCTAATAAAGTTTTAGTAATATAAAAAGACATCCTCTTGCATAGGAACCTTCTGTGGGTTGGTTTTTTTTAGAATTTGTTACGAAAATTTCTTATAAAGGCTAGGTTATAGCCGTGTAAACGGAATATGCGAGAAAAACGAATTATTTGCAAAAAAATATATATTACAATGTGAGGGATGTTTGTTTCCCACATGTACAAATTATATTTCCCTATAAACTGTATTCTTGGTGTAGTTAATGTTGAACGACAAAGAGTTGTTGTTATTCTTTGGCTGAAGTTTTTTTTGATAATCCCTACTTCGTAGAAGAAAATACATGTATAAATCTGTCTGTATGTCTGTCTCCCAAATGGTGTACAGCAGCGACATGAAATTTGCACATACCATTCTGGCTGCTACTGTGATATTTTCTATTTTCAACTATTCAAATTATTATTAATTGATTATGCTTCTTAGAGATGCGAAACACGTGTCACATTTAGTAACACAGCCAGTGGATAATAAAGTTATCAACATTAATTTTATATTAAAAATGAATTTCCGGAAAGTTACCGGCGAATTCATCTAAAACTGCTCAACGACCTCGCACGCAAGCAGCTTAGAGGGAACATTGATAACGATAAATGTAAACAACATTCAATATTATGTTCAAAATTTATTATAACAAAAGAAACTGCAGAATTTACTACAAACCTAGTGTTGAATATTTACATTCCTTGATTTATTCGCTGAAATTTTACAAATCCATAGACAAACATTATGATATTCGGTATTCAGCTCTCACAAACTATCCCCAGAGTCTTGGTGTTACCACAGAAATCGACAAAAGAGTCTTTAAAAAACGGAGATCCCTTCGGTTTGTATTTTGCTTGCGCGTCACGTTTTGCGCGATGTAATACATTTTGGCGGGAGAAAGAGAAAACTGCTTCCCACGTACCGCCATTTGCATATTAATCTACGCAGCGAGTAACCCTGTGCGACCCAAATCATTTCGGCTGCGCCAAACTTAATAAAAGAATTACTTACTTAAGATACAATAAGATTTAATAACAAAACTTTTATATTTACGAAGATCCGGTATTGTATCGTGGGGTTGTTGATACAAAAACGTGCCTTTGAAACGTAATTACGTAATTATATAGATTGCATTATTGTTACTTTGTGTTTTATAAAGAAAAATACTGTTATTTACTTTAGCAAAGACTCTCGGATAGTGAAAGAAATTTGCCAATATATTGTTGCGGGGGGCATCTCAAATCTTTCTCATTCCTATTTATGGCGCTACAGTTCGGGGTAAACCTTGGCCGGCACCTCAAGCATTGAGAAGCTTGGAATCAAACATGCTTAAATCCAGTTTTGAGAAAAACTAGATATCACTATAATATTAAAGGAAAATTTCAAAAGAACAGTCGTTTAAATCCTCACAGTTTCCATGCAATTAAATGTTAAAATATGACCATAAATTAAAACTGCCCAAATCCTAATCTACCAATAGCGTGCTTGCATTTGCCGGCACATAAAAGCTCAGCCAGCTGTCATTCATCTTACCCAAGTAAAGGGTTGCGCTGTTAATGTGTGTTTTTAAGGTTTTTTTAATATTGCTAAAAATATTGCATTTTTAGAACCTTCTTTAATGTCAAATGAATAAATAAGAAGAAATACATCAAATTAAACTGTTATATGAATAGTTTGTGCTATAAATAGGGTTTTATACTAAATGTGTTTATTTTTGTTAAGGAGATTGTGGATTTGGTCATTTTTGATCCGAAACTTTTCAATTAGTCTTCTCCGCCTTCCTACGCTTATCGCTGACCTCCAGCAGTCGTAAGCACTGTAAGACCCTCGTCGGCCAGCGAAGCCGCTCTCCATTTTATCATTCAGGCGTTGTGTAGGTCTTCACTTATCCATGCATGATATAATATATCCAGCCCAGGATAGGCTTTGTGTTTTAAAAAAATCTGACAATGCCTGGTTTGTTAAAACTCAACCGTAGAGGTTACTCTTCATATAGTTTTACCGACGTCGCCAAAAGGCATCCGTCCGATAAAAATATTCAATTGAATCATTTCTTTTACCACCCTGACCAGGGTTGGGTAAATAGCAACTCCCTGATTCAAGAATTACGCCGCTCGTCTTCTAATATGGCGAAGGTTACCAGAAAATCTTTCCTTGAATTTTAAGTTTAGGATATTAATAGTTCTCGGGGCTTCGGAGGCAGGGCTATAAACGTCACAATCATTCATGCTGTTCGGCTCAAATTTATTTTTCAGTTGGGAGTTCAAGCGATCGACCACAGTTATAAATACAGACAGTTGTGTCAAAATCACATATGGTGGCAAAAATAAAATACAACTAAGTCGTTTTAACCCTCGAAGGCTTGAAATGTTGAGATATAAAGTGTAATTTCGAAATTTCAGTGCCGCAGCTATTTTCTGAATATTTTATATTTCTGTCAATACTTGACGCTCATAAAAGCTATTTTTATGACCCACACACTTTTTGTAGCTACTTTCTGAAACAACAAAACATTTTTTATGTAATTTTCCCCAATGCAAAGTTTTTCGAAACCAAACTCCATAATGTATGAAATGTGGTTATTTATTAATATTTAATATTCATAATACGCCTACCGAATTTTTATGAACCAACACTTACTCGACGATGTACTCTTTTCCCCCATCCAACAGTAGTCAGCAACCTTTTGATAGACTGGGTAAAAAAAAATATTTGTTTATTGGGTAAAAGTTTAAAATAAATTTTTAACTTTTTTTAAAAAACAATTTTATATGTAATACATATATATGTGTAAACACAAATTTATTGTATAAAAACATAAACATAATGTTCGCTCAGTGAGTGAACATTTCTAGTATTCAACAATTTAAGGAATTTCTTTTTACAGTTCTTTAGTTGTACATTAAATGTACAGTATTAACGGGAAATGCAATGTTGTGTCAAAAAGCCACGAGAGTCTTATAAATATCAAGTACCCTAGGACTTTTCATTATATATATATACATTGTGAAACGAAAAAGCCAAGATCACTCAAATATAATTATATTACTCACTTTTAAGGTGTTCACTGTCAGCTCTTGGCGGAAAGGTATTGATAATTCTCGTGATGGGCGAACGCGTTCCTGATCATTATAAACATGTGGAAGTGGTACAAAAAATTTATTTTTAAATTATATCACTAGCAAACTAAAATCCGTAAATCGATTGAAAAATGAAAGTGTCCGAATCGGGTGTCGAGCCCGTGGACACCACAACCGAAAACAATGACGCTGATCACTCGGCACAGGCCCAGATTTAAAAAAAACGGATACTATTTACTTTTCCTTGAGCAACCACATGACGAAAATAAAATTAATATTTGAATACAAATTATACGCAACAATTTAAAATAATTGCCAGTTTATCAACTTTCCATTATAATTATTAGTACATTTATCTATGGCTAAAAATATCAAAGCTTTCTACCCACTGTCTGTTTCAAAGCTTTCTCAGCTGAGTAATAATGACTAGCTTTCGTTGCGTCGCACGGATAACTAATTGAAAGGAAGGTTTAGCGGGTAAACGATTGTCGTCATAACGCATGACGCCATTTCCTAGGCAGAGAGCTTTATGCTAATTGACCCATAAACCTTCGAGCTGTTTTTGCTCGAAACTCGAACGAATGATACGTGCTTTCATATACGTGTTAGCAGCTTTATATGATTTACTCCGGATGTAATGTTACAGCCAGTGTTTCAAAAAGAGCTTTTAGTATGTTTTTGTCATCGGTAATTAAGTATGTGTTTATAGCATCGAAAATCCAATTCGAAGATATGTTATTATTGACGCGCAAAAACATTAATATGGGACTTTCTCAAAGTCACATCTTGATGATAACTCATTTTTGCAAATAATACTGAACACTTTCCGTTAATTTAGTTAGTGGTAATGAACTATAATATTGTCAGTGGTATTGTCGGCTCTTTGGTGCAGTGGATAACGTCGTTGGCTACTATTGTGGATGTGTCTGGTTCAAGTCCCGGGTCGGACAGTTTCATAAATTTTATTGTGCTGTGTGTGCATTGCATTATATTTTATTTTTTAGGTCATGAGAAAATTTCATAGCTACATGTGATATGTAATAATAATAATACGTCTACAGAGTGGTCTGGGCTATTATATATAAGATGTTTTACAACTCAAAAGTAAGAGCGGAAAATTATTCATTATTTAAAATTTACACAAGTCAAAATTTGTCAGAGAAAATATCAAAAAACATGCGTGACGTTACATATACCGCAAAATAACCCTCACGATTAGAGTGTATGTGTTACTTATGTACGTAAAACATTATAATATTACAGATTTCGGGCGAATTAGTAAAGTAGTGTCATTCAAACCCACTCAACCGATTAAAGTATCACATACTCTTCAAGCGCAGACAAAGCCCGAGTAAACTTTTAAGCCCGACCAAAGCCTTTGTAACTGAAACCAATACTATTTAAATAATAACATCGCCTTGGTATAACTTTCAGGACAATCGCATTTAGCTGGTTGGCAAGTTGATCAAAGGTGTGGTGAAAGCACTCAAGTCTGGATAAAGCATGTTATAGATATCGCAGCTTTTGTGTGTTATACTCGAGCTTGACATTTAGATAACGAAATTGAATATTCATTAATTATAAAATTACATCAGTAATAATTGAGCCTTTCAACCATATCTGATCTAACTGTGAAACGTATGAAACCTTAGAAGACTATTTCTACAGAAGTAGTTTTACTAGATCCAGATATTTTAAAAAACACACAAGATAACCTCGATGTGAATTTTTATTATTATAACAATCGAGATCGACAAATAACCATCCAAAATCTTACATTTTAAATTGAAAAATATCTCAATTTAAAATCAAACTTGCAGGGACTTCCTCATACAAGAACTCACACCCATCCGATCGCTGGGGTAAGACTCGAACTCATGGGTGACGAGCTTGGGGCCTTTTAAGATCTCAAGTGCGACCTTTTGACCGATTGTAAATAAATTTCATTGTTTTCCGTCATTTACAAAATAATGTACATACATTTTTATGAATGTTATTTAAATGTGTTCTTTTTTTTTATTAAAGATAAATGAATATGGCCTTTGATAGGGCACGGCTCGCCACCCCTACTCCAACCATTAGGACAAAGAGGAAGATGCTCAGAAGTTTGGGATTAGAAAAAAATAACAGTTAGGGATTCCAACTAGAATATTCAATATCCAAATATATTTGGCCCTTTTTGAAAGGATATTTCTAAATATCGTAACACACGTGTTTATAAAATGTAAAAAACTAGAGTACAATAATATTTGATTTCTGGTGTTCATTTTAATATAACTTTTTACATTATCTCAATATCGGCAATATTTTTAGATGTCTGAGTAATGAACTGGACGATCGATGTGTGTGGAAATCACATACAATTAAATAGAGAAAATATCGTACAAACAATAAAAATTACAGGTTAGCTTTGAATTTATTCGCATCAGAAATATAAGAGTATTTAAATAATTATTTATTACGTGGATTCTCAATTTACTTTATTCGGTTTAATCCAAACACTCATTTCATCAATTCGGTTTGTTTTATGAATGGTATTAATTCCTTATTAGTGGTTATTGGTATTTTATTTCGTCTGAAATGCCCTTTATTGCCTTACGCTTTGTTTAATGATGTAAATCTTTATTGTTTACCATAATTTATTTCACGAACCATTAAATATACTTGTTTGAATTTCTTTTTATCAGCTGGAAACCTTGCCTGAAGGCAAAATCAATACCGTGCGATACTGCCATTCAATCAAGGGCTTATTAAAATTATTTAAAGAATCAGTGTCTTAAATTTTTTCTTTTTGGAACTGTGAGATATAAAGATGAGTAAATGAGAGCTCAAATCAACGAATAAACATTTTCGTGTGTGTATTATTTTGTAGCCCAGTACATAAGTGTCTTAATCTATTTCTATTCTTTCTATTATTTCCTTTTACTGGAGATGGGGAAGGGGCTAGACACAAGTGATAATAATTTTAATCAGTGGAATAACAATGTTACTAATTTTGAATGTATATTAATCTTGGCTATATATTATAGATACTGTTTAATTCCTTCACATTCCACATTCAAGAATTCCACATATCTACAGTTGACAACATATCCAGTCCCGTAAACGAATGATAATCATCTGGATAAGGATTTCATACTTCTCGGTTATGTGATCTAGAATTTGGATCTCAATCGATTTTTTCAAAGTATGGACTAATAAAGCTGGTATCCCATCGTGTACCACGGTTTGTACGGGTTGAAATTACTAGTTCTCTCCTAACCGAATTCCGTATGTGTTAAGTGAATATGCTTTGTAAAGAATACTTTTGCTCCAAATTAAAAACGGACTGGATTGAAAAATACTTTCATTTTTAAACGTCGAAAGAGAATGTCTGAATAAATCCAAAATTCACTTATCAGCAATTATTTCATTCACGAGGGTGAAACTTATCTCCCTTTACCTTCTTCAAACTGCTAATACATCCACAACGTTTGTTAGCCTCTGGGAAAACCAGTGTAAATTTAAAAACCTCAGTTCACACAGCAAACATGTTTTCCTTCCACACGTGGCATTAGGTTACATTTCTAAATGGTAAAGTAAACTACGAAATAAAACCCACCGCAAATAGAACAATGTGCAATTTAACTACACGAACAATTTTTTTCTTTGTCTCAAGGAACAGAACCCGAGATAGTTTTAAAACTTTGTGATTTGCGGTGCCGGTAAAAGTAAAGGAGACGTCAATTTACTTTTTTGCGATATGAGGTGATGTCATATTTGATCACGCATGAAGTGAGCTAATAAGTTGTACCCGGCTTACACTAAAATCACTTTTCTTAAGATTTACTATTGTTCTTAAAATATTAGTCTTTTAAATAAACAAAACAATACATGGATGTATATATATATTCGTTTTTCGGGTCCTAGGCGCAGTCATTAACATCGTCATCGTCATAAATTGATTTTTCAATTTATTAATGGATTTCTGTTCGTAGGCTCAGCGTTTGTTATATCTAAAATTCCCTCCCGCCATCTGATTCTAAAAACGGGGCTCTCTTAGAGCAATCAGCTAGCCACTAGTCCTGTCCTGGACCTATCCTTTTATTCCTACTCTCTTCGAAAAAGAGATATTGAGCAACTGAGTAACAACAAGTTTTTGTAGAAAATTTATATTGAGAGACCTCTATTAGGAGGCCATATGCTCCACATTGGGTTCGGACATGATAAAAATATATACATATTCGGTATTCAGGGAACAAAAAAATTGTTTTGAATTTATTTTAGTAAAATTTCGGCTTGAACTATTAAACCGGATTTTTAGCCGGTTATTTGTATCACAAAAATCCTTTCCACGGAAAGTTGAATAAAATAATTATGTTACGTCACAACTTTAGTCACCTTTCAAATTTTTCGAAAATATTACAGGAAAATTTTTCTTATTTTATATTCTGTAAATAATGAAAAAAATCCCACATGACCTCATTTAATTTAAGATTGCAGATAAGGAAGGTATGAGCGTGGATATAAATACAAAAACAGCTTTAGGTGGCTTTCATTCGAAAATGAATTAATGATAATCATGCATCGTATTACAATAATCACACATTGAAATTTAAATTTGCTTCCAAAAACAGTTCATCCCTTAAAAACAAATGATTCTGAATTAACCGATCTTGAAATACTTTTCTATGTTGGATAACTTTCACAGAAAGGGGCGCGTAATGTATTTGAGCGTTGGAATGTTTTTCAGTTCCAATTTATTTTAATTGATTGGAAATTTCTTTCCGACGCCCGTTAGCTTTTCGTTTCCAATTAAAATTTAATTTACTTTCCATATAAATAGGTATTTCATTAAACGGAAATTATTACAGGGAAGGCTTTCAAAGGAGTATCAAAATGATATCATTAAAGTATTTTGATTATTCAAATTTTATTTCATTTCCAATTTAAATGGAGTGATAGTTAATGAAGTTGATTTCATATTGTAGTATCATCATTTTTTTTACTTTTTCGAATAGAGTAGGGATAGAAGGATAGAGCTAGGATTTATGGTTAGCTAATCGTTGTCGCTACATCCCGTTTTTAGGATCGGAAGGGTGGGAGGGAATTCTTGACATCAGACACAGCCATGTCTGCGTATAGAAATCCATAAATCAATTGAAAATTCAATTTATTATAACTAAATTATTTTAGAAAAAAGGAGGTTTATCTACTGAGTACCATACAGTTTTCATAGAGAAACTTTTCTGAAGATACCTCCATTAGGAGTCTATTTACTCTACAGATTAGGAACGAACATGAAAAAAAAAATGTATTGTAAGTCTTACTGATTCAAACTTAACTTAAATCACATTATGTAAAGTCAATAATGATATGACACAATAATCAACAATATACAGTATACCAAATCATACTCTTTTATTAGTGGGTTACGACATATTTTACTGTTTGTCGATCAATATCACTTTATAAGCAATGACTATCCCTCATCCCATCATGCCCTTAGCCATAATTTTGTGTTAATCTTCTCCTAGTTATCTGCGAATTCCTTAGTTATGAAATAACGTAATGTGTTCCTTCAGCAACGATTCTTTGTTTCGGAATATTACAAAATATATAATCTTTAATATTATGATATTTCATGCGATGTTAAATATATTTTATTTTATAAAATCATCAGTCATAAAAGCGACTGCGTGAACAGGGTCTAGGCTTACTTCATCAATTCTCTCCAACCTTAGTAATAAGACATTTCATAGAAACATTTTACTGAAATATTTTTTATTTTAGACTGAAAATGTGCTTTCCACGAAAAGAAAAATAGCTCATTCTGTCATTTGATATTATACATTATTAGGAATCATTTTTTTACGTCGTAAAACTTATCTAAAATTAAAACATATATTCTAGGGATTCAAACTATTCAAATATATTCGGATATTTGAATAGTTTTTTAGCATAAAAATAATTTAAAAATCGGTTTTAATAATTCATAAAACAATATTATAACAAATTAAACTATAATAATAAATCAAAATTTGTAGCAAAACGAGCTCATTTATAATAAAATCACATTCATTCAAATTTTAAATCACTGATATACATAATCATGAGACACCTACATTTTATGATAATTTATGACTTAATCTTATCCCACGTCTGTCTATCAAATCCCAGATAAAGATAATATAAATACACATTCCAATACCGTTCCATTGTATTACAATATTTAAAATTTGCAGTTGCGTCAGATTATTAACGCATTTCTGCAATTACTGAAAATATAACATGTTTAAAGGCTTTTTTTTAGCCACGAATCATTTGCCGAACTCAAGTATTACGGTAATGCATTGAAAACGCCCGGGGTGGGCTAACTGGGGTATTCATTATTTTTCTTAAAATCTGGAGAAATTGTGATACGATCTTTCGCCGTTTTTGTAAAATATTTGATTAAAAATTATTACGAATACTATTCGAATGTTGTCTAAATATTCGAATACCGAATAGTCAAATGGTCAAAATTTCGAATTCGAATATTTGAGTTGGAATCCCTAATCTACACGATCTCACAGACTTTTTAGATAGATTATTTTCACAATTTAAACAAACATCGAAGACGTTTTAATAGAAAAATTAATTAGTTTATGACTAATGATGTTGAATAATAAACAAAAACAAGTAAGCCTAATTAATCTTATTACGTTATTAAAGACAAGCCATATGAATTCGAAAACAAATAATTTATACAAAACATAATGGTATGTGAAAGTCAATGCGAACTTTTGAAATGTAGATATTTTACAAAACGTATTTAAATTAATTGACTCTTATTATTTTGGTTGCTATAGCGAATATGTATTTTTTAAAGCGACCGGTTGAAAATAATCGATAATTTCGGGGAAGCGATGGATGACAAAATCTTATAAATAAGTAAAAAATACATTTCGCACATCTAGTATTCATCACCCAGTATCGCTAGGATAGAGTGCGCCAAAATTTAGACGTCTGCTATTATTAAGGCGCTATTTTTATGTATTGCACAATTTTTTTACAGAATGTTTAATAATTTTATTAAATGCTTAAATATTATTTTCTTTTTTACAGTCATGGAACAAGATGTGCTGGTGAAGTAGCAGCTGCAAGAGATAATGGAGTCTGCGGTGTAGGAGTCGCATATGACTCTAAAATTGCAGGTTAGTTTGTTAGAGTGTGATAATAATCCACGGACTAGCTTTCCGGTACCGCTCCATCTATACAGCTATTCATATGTTTTTGTTCATCAGAACAGAAAGATAGAGTTAGGACAGAACTAGTGGCTAGCTGATCACTCTCACTTTTTTTCCATGTCCGCTCCCAATGTGGAGCATATGGTCTCCTAATGGAGGTATCTTATTTCTACGAGAACTACTTGTTAATCAGTTGCTCAACCTCTCTTTTTTCGAAAAGAGTAGGGATAGAAGGATAGGGCTAAGACAGGACTACTGGTTAGCTAATCACTCTCGCTACGCTCCGTGAGGATGGTATGGGTGGGAGGGAGGACTTAGAATACGAACAGAAATTCATAAAACGATTGATAGATCAATCTATGAAAACCGTCCCCACCGGGAATTGAACCCGAGACATCCGTAAACTTAGCCAGCGACGCTACCAACTGAGCCACGGACTCTCACTACTTCCCCGTTTTTAAGATCGAATGTGTGGAAGGGGAATTATAGACATCACAAACATCCATTCCTGCGAACAGAAATCCGTAAATCGATTTAAAAATCAATTATTAATGAAACTCTCCGTTTTGACATTATAACCCGTGAGCATCGCAACCAAATCCATCGTCGTTAACTACTTGGCCACGGACACTGAAAATATTACCGTCTCAGAAAATATAGGCCGAGATACTTACAATTATTATTCTCTGAAAGTTTGTGGCATCAATTTTCAATGACAAAAGTAGAGAAAAAATAACGATATGCCTTTATATTTAAATAAGGCTTATAATTATTTCGAATACAGTACAATTACCGTGAAACTCCGTTTTCTCAGAAAATTTATTTGTATTTAAGCTCTTGGTTGAATATATTAAGCGGTAAAATATTTCCACCAACCTTTCTGTGGATTAGACGTTTAATCAAGGAAAACTAAGCTTTTAAGTTAATGAGTGGTCAAAAATGAAGTACGAGAGGTAACTTACCCTTCAATTAGTCTCACTGGTTACAAATTGAGAGTGTAAGAGCACTATCGTTTTCCTTAAACTTATTAACAGAAGGTGTTTGATTATATCATCAACATCAGACTTTTTCAATCCACTACCAGATGAAGCGGGTATAGAGATGATGAAAAGTAATTTAATCTTGTAGGAATACGATTCCAAAGCTGTTACTTGACGTGATTAAACGGTAGAGAATGCTGGTGATGATGACGGTTTATGCTGTCCAGATTTCAGTCGGCGGAATAACGACAGGTGTCACGATGGGACGGTTATTGTGTCGCGAACGGCGGTCGATACAGAATGCTTTTCAGGTGTCATGTGTTTTGTGATCCAGTTTCGACACACATTGATGGTCATTGACCTCTCGCGTGGTGTCAGCAGAATAACGGATATCAGTCAAATATTATTGCAAGCATTCCGTAATCTGCAACGTCATGTCTTGTCATAGGTACTGAAAATTAATAATGCTTACTAATAAGCATCATGTTTCCGGTGCCGGCGGGTATTTATATTTCAAAACCTGCAGCGTCAGTTCTCGCCATAATCTTAATAAATCATAGACAATCTCTTCCTAAAATTTAAATCAGCATTTAATACAGTCATTTCCACTACTCAAAAGAAGGATATGTACTGCCTATGTAACAGCTTAACACAGATCGTGTTTTAAATATAAAACACAATTTGTTTTGTACTAAACTTCCACATTTTTATAATGATCAGGACTGGTTAAGCTCACCGCGAGCATTATCGACAGATAAAATATAAATCTCTTTAATGATACATGACGCTGTAGATTTGCGAATAGTATTTTTTGTTCATGTCCGCTCCCAACGTGGAGCATATGGCTTCCCAATGGAGGTGTCTCAACATAATTTTTCTATAAGAACTGCTTGCTCAACGTCTCTTTTTTCTAAGACAGTATGGATAGAAGGATATGACGAGGACAGGTCTAGTGGTTAGCTAATTGCTCTTGCTACGCCTCGTTTTTTGTTTTTTTCGTTTTTTTGAGGGTTGGACGGGTGGGTGGGAGTTTTAGGCATACAAACACTCAGGCTACAATAACAATAAATGACTATTAATCTTAAATCTAAAATTTAGCCACAATAAAAGACAATTATCTGAGAAAAATATATTCTAAATATATATAGAGTTAATAATTCATCAATATTCATTAACGAAGATAGCAAATCGGAAAATTTTACCGAAACCGGTCGTGATCATTATAAAAATGTGGAAGTAGTACAAAACGAATTGTGTTTTATTTTTAAAAAACTACTAACCGTACTCGTCATAGATGACGGTATTGAAATTGAAATACTGAATGTCTAAAGTAGCTAGTACGTCGGAACTGTGTGTGCATTGTTGACACTGTGAACGCTTAGGTCATGAGAAAATTTCATACCTACATGTGATGTATGATAATAATAAAACGTCTACAGAGTGGTCTGGGAATTATATATAAGATAATGACATTCCACAAAGAATTATTGCCAGTTAACACCTTAAAAGAAATTGTTTTGATGTGACCTGGTTGTTGTTTAGTTACTTAACCTCTCTTTTTCAGTTGTACATGATTCGATTGAAAAATCAATTTATAAAACTGTCTGTGCTGGTATAAGAGCTCGTGAACACCGCAACTGAATAGCACAAAAAAGCGTTGACCACTCGGCTACAGGATAGAAGTAAAATACATACGTTCTAAAATTTAAGTTAAGCTAATACAATCAAAGCGACAGTGATTTTAACATTTCATTTCGGCTCATGTATTGTGTATATAGAAAAGTGATAAATTTTATTACTAGTGATAAAATAGTTTTGTTTTTGCTGAAAATTTCCTTTTAACGCTCAATTGCTTCAGTTAATTGACCATTCATATTTTTTTTGCCGGTGAATTTATTTATAATGGACTTCTTCTAACATGATTTTTATTCAGAGCGAGATTTTCCTATAAAAAAATATCACGCTCTAAAATAAATCTGGCGTTTATATATTTTTCTGGCTCGACATTTAGGCTTCATGATTATCTTTAGATTATTTTTATTACCTATTTATTTTATTTTCTGTTAATTTTCCAAAATGCTGCCTCCAAGAGTATATTTTGTCAATGAGTAAATAAACATCCCTTCGCTGAATTTTTACTGCTATGTTACGTTTTATTTATTTGTGGATATTATGATATGTTTTTATCAAATTTCTGAACAGTTCAATCGATTCTCGCGTACTATATGATCATATTAAATCGCCATGTTTGTCTAAAATTGTATATTGAAGAATCTTCTTACTTCATTGTCAAAAATTCTTCTCTTATGACATTGTTTTTCCGAACGAAGGTAAGAAATAACATTTCGTATCCGATCGAAGAGATTGCCGGTTGATTAGATGGGCGTAGGGGGTTGCAAAATGGCTTAAGGGGGAGGCGAGAGGCGAAAATAGTCAAACAAATCAAATCCAAGTCTACGTGATGACATGCTCCGTAAATTTGACATCCAAATCTCCTTTCACATTGTTATCCACGACTCACGTACATATTCAAACTTTGCAATACAATTATTAATTCTTATCATCGACTTATAATGATGTCACATTTGACATGCGCCAAATTTAACAGACGAATAAATTTCGGGCATCAAATGAGATCCTCTAGAAAATATACCTTCATTACTAGCTTTGGTAAAAAAAAAGTATTATCTACATCTAATTACAATATTCCGTGATAAAAAAACAAATTTCGTCTAAATTTTCATCGGAGTGTGTCGGGCAAAAACATTTGTTTTTCTTGATCGTTATTGCGTTATGGAAAAGGAATTAGTAAATTTGCTGGCTGTAAACGGGTTGTGATTCTGGTGATGGTACAACCAATGTGTAATATTTTTAAAATCAACAGCAGGCTGAAACAGACTCCATTAAAATCTATAGCTTCTTTTAAGAAGTATTTTTGATGAAAAATATATGCAATTAATATTTTAATGGAGGTATCTCAACAGAAGTTTTCTATGAGAACTGCTTGTTACTCAGTTGCTCAACCTCTCTTTTTTTTTCAAATAGAGTAGGGATAGAAAGATAGAGTTAGAACAGGTCGAGTGGTTAACTAATCGCTCTCACAACGCCCCGTGAGGATCGAATGGGTGGGAGGGTGTTTTTTTAGACATCACAAACACGCAGACTACGATCAGAAATGCATAAATCGATTGAAAGATCAATTTATGAGACTCTCCGCACCTATTCTAAGTGACACATATATAAGATGAGTCTAAAAACGAAAATTACAATGAAACATTTAATGAGTTATTCAATTTAACACTTTTTTTAAATGTAATGTTTTTGTAAATGGATCGAATGAACATTCGCTAAGTAAACACCATCTGTCCAACGTTATTAAGATAAATAGAGATACAAATTTAAAGTAAACTTGAACGTGACATGTTATCTAATCTGTCTTTTTAAGTAGACAGATGTACATGTAGCACTTTTAAAAAATGCTGAAACAAACATACCATTTACGTTAACGCGTGTTTTTTTCACGTGAAAAATGTTCACAAAGAGCTTTTTTTAACACAGCTAAGAGCACACTATGACGATAAAACTCTCCTTCTAAAAGCGGCGTTTTTCTACGACGCTTTTATTTTACTCGTTTTTGTGACACGCAACGAGCTTTCTCAGCGTCTTCCGTTCGCCTTCTTGAAAGAGGCTACAACAAAGCATTTTCATGTCAGGATATTTTTCGCAACCCTCCCCTACCCACTTTGCCGGGTTGCCTATACAACAGGTGTTTTCAAAGAAAACGTTTGATCTATCGAGTTTAATATTCATTTTTAATATGCGTCACAAGCCTTCCATTAAAAATATATCTGAGCAAAAATTAATTAACTACATATCCGTCTTTGGAAAGAAATGTCTTCGTTTTTTAAATGAACCTGAACTATTATCGTTCATTGAATTATTAGTTTTCAAGCTATAATTTTCAAGAAACAGCGCCTGATAATAAATATTGTTTCATCATATGTAGACTCCAGTATCATAACTCAGAATTTCCGTCAATGCTTGTTTTTGGCAAATCAAAGAAAACCATTTTCATGCTACAGTTATAAATGCATAGTTTTATACAAAGAAAACTTTGGAACAGATGCTTACACCATGATATGTAAACAAACACTAGTGGCCATGACAGTACAACGCTGCACAGTCATTGACTGGAATGGAGATTATAAGCATCAGACAATATGAGTTTTGAAAATTAATAAAATTTTCACATTCATTTTAGATGCAAGGTTTTAAATTTAGAAAGATATTTTATATTTTAAAAAATAAAACACAATTCATTTGTACTACTTCCACATATTTATAATGATCAGGACCGGTTTCGCTCATCACAAACATTATAAACTGAATATGCTCATCAGTTGATAATGCCTTAAAAGAGATATTTTATAATTTGAATAGTAGGTATGAACACGAAGAACAATGCTGTATGCATCAATTATTTTTTACATATACTGGATATTATGTGTTATGATACTAGACCCTTCATTATCTCTATCATTTAAAATAATATCATTGAAAAAACTTAAATTTTGACAGTTGTTTTTCTAAATGAAAGAACATAATAAACAAAACGTAAGACTGCTATTATCTTTTAAATAATTTGAGATATAAATAAATAAACGAAAGATAAATACAAAATATAATTAAAGATAAATATAAAATTCATTATGACGGGTTTCAAAGATAAATAACTGATAAGAGATCTACGAAGAATAGTTATATAAAGTCATATAAACTAAAAAAATAAGCAAACAATAAATATTTAATCGTATAGTGCTAATTTCAAATAGTTTTCTGTTGCTCATTATTGTTCATTCACGTGGAATGCATTACAGAAAAGTGTTAAACATGATCATATTTTATTTATCAAACTTCATCATACTAATCCATATCTGTCAAATATACGAATTTCATGCACGCGACACCGTGTAAAACGCCGCATAGTTTTACATATCTATGGTGTTTTGACCAATTGATAGAAAATAAATTGACCACTTTTTGGAAGCGAAACATTATTTTTCATAGGTTTAGGTTTAAAAATTCTGACCCGTCCACTTGATGTGAGCCACTATTACATCGACACTCCCTACGTATAATCCCGTATCTGCAAACATGAGAATTTACAGGGTGCATTTCAAAGATTTATAACGCAAATAATGTTTTTGATAAAAACAGTTTTTACTTTATACTGAACAGTTTCAATATTGAAGGTTACATCAATTGGCCAAAACATCCTCGATATTATAGAGTATCGTAAATTCAACTGTGAAATATATTACTTTGTACTTATCTGATGCGAAAACAAATCGTGAGGGGATTTTAAAATGATTCAGTGACATCAAAAATATGCGTTGATAATGTCTGCTGTATGTTGCGTTGAAAATTGACGTGAAACCGTGAAAGTGTATTGAAAATATTGACACGTTAGATACGGTGAATGCTTTCTTTGCGGAGTCGTTGTGCTTGCGGTGTACATTTGGTTTGACTTTGATTGAACCATAACTCTATGAGTCATGATCACGAGGAATGTTGAAACATAAATCCAGATTGGCATAACACTTCGCCTCATGAATATAGCATGATTTTTTTGGCGAAGAAAAGCTTTTCGCGTTATAGACTTTGGAACACTTATGAGTTTTCTCATTCGACTTTTTAATAAAGGTATATTCATTGTGTTATTCATATTATATTATTTTTAAACTATTTTAGATTTCATTGTAGGAAAATTTATAATGTTATGGGTTTAATATTTAGGACTTGATGAGACGTGAATCTTTTACCTTCTTCTTTCTGACCTTTGACCAACTCCGTCTCTTGTTCGAAGAATGTGTCCAACGGGCAGTGCCTCCATATTCTTCTATCTTGCACTTATCTCTTTGCTATCTATTAAGACGTCACACCGGCGCTCCATTGCTACTCTGAGTACATCTATGAATGATCATCAAAACCTAATTGAAAGTCGAAATCCATCCGATTGAAAAACAGATTCAGGCTTCTCTAGCGCCTGTCAACACCAGATCAATAGCCGCTGTTTATGTTATACATTATGACAGACTGTCTACTCTCCATTTATTTAATGGCAAAACCAAATTATATTTGTTCAACGCTTGCATTCAACTAGTGCTGCTTCACGATAACGTACCATGATATCTATCTTTGAGAATAGATGCTTGAGTTGGATATTAGGGTTGAGATGGTTAGATTTCGTGAAGAATTCGGAAGTTAGAGAAGTCAGAAGTCTTGAGGAGACGTTAGAAATCGCTGGGTCACGTACTGCGGATTCCTTCGGAGAGCCTCAATCCACCTGTCTCTTCTTCCAACCAGTGGGATTCCACCGTAATGGACGACAGTCGTGTACTATCCATAGAATTTACTCAGTAGAACTGAAAGATGCTAGCTTGTCATGGGACACATCAATTATTGGCGAAAATGTTTCTTGAAGAAGTGGAAGAATAATATATTTAATGAAGAGCTATGACACCATTATAAATTTTATTTTGTTTGTTTTTAAAACATCCCAGATATATTCAAAAAATAAATAATATAATTAATAATTTGATTCAGTACTCTGCAATATTGAAATATATATATTCAAAATGATACTTAGAAAGCACGGGTATATATTGGTAAATTGGTTGTAACACATGAATGAAAATCTATCGATCGGAAATTGTGTTTACCTGAATGCTTCCAAGGCTGCCCGCCGTCATACCTAGAAATACTATCCACGAAAATAACAGCTCGCCTATATTGGGATCCGATCGTATATTATAATGAAAAATGATAGGATATTATTTATGATAAAATATCCATCGGGTACGTTTGTAATAAAACGTGATGTTTGAAAAATGTTCCAAATTTCAGACAGCATTTGGATTTGAATGAAATCTTTGGTGTATAGGTACGATAAAATATTACGGCAGTAAAGCTTTGTCCGAAAATATGTATACAGTTTTATATCGCAGGATAAATTTGAGACACAAATAAAAAAAAACCCTTATTTCTTTGTATTGTGTTTTTTGTATTTGTATTTTGTATTTTTCAGAAAACTTTTGAGAAATGAATCAATATTTTTAATATATATTATTTTACATTTAATTTTATAATATATATATATATATATACTATGTAACATCTATTCCTGCATAATTTTTGCATCAGTTAATACTTTTTTTATGAATCAATATTTCTATGACGAGGGGACTTTTAAGCAGCTTTTTTGCTTTAGTGAAAGTTAAATTATAAAGAGTAAAACTATTTTTTTCAGCAATAATGTGACACTCTGGTTTTTTTTTGTTAAGTTTAAGTTTTATTAGGGTCCATAACTGAAATCGCCCAGCGGTAATGACAATGATTCGGAGAAATTGACCCAACTGTCGTCAGGGACGCCATCGCCTGCGGATACGTTCGCAAGTCGAGTCCATTTTTGACGGAAAGGGGTGGCTCTGACGATGCGGGAGTCCTCTTAATTTTATGTGTGAGTAGTGGATTACGAGCCTTCGAGCCGGGCGAGTTGCCGGCCCTCGTGGCCCGCACCGGTGACGTTGTGAATTGTTTGTCTTTGTTTTGAATTGGACTTCATGTGTTAAGTAAATGTAAATGTAGAATCAATTTTATATATATTAATTATATTTGTGTATTGTAAACCACTGCATCTTCGATTAAAAATAAATAAGTGTTGAACCGGGATTTGAAATGGTATTTGTTTGAGATCCCAGCCCTTCCCGGACATCGATAACCAGCCACTCGCCTCTCTTCGATCCGGGTCTTCTCAAATGATTATTTTCTGTATAAGGTTCACTTGTACTGTTCTTATCGACAGTTTTCAGATATATAACAAAATTTAAAACAAGAATTCACGGATATGTATTTCTAGTACCATACAAATATTTATTTAGTGATAAAACTTATACTGTTAGTACCAAAACATAAAAATTATTCATATCACATTTATTTCAGATACAGGTAGTTAGTCAGTCTAATAGACGCTTAAATGTATTGTAATTTTTGTAGAGCATCTCCGAAGTATTCTGTTAATCCCTCGCTGAAGCGTTCCTCTATTTGGAATGTTTTTTTCAAACTTAGCGTAACATTACTAATATTGAAAATTCCATCATAGATTCAGCACAATGCTTTAATATTTTTGTATAAACTGAAATAATTACGACTGTATATGGTTTGAAGTCAGTTTCCGTGAATGACAGGCCGTTATTTTAAATAATACAATATTTTCAACCTACGCGTGCCCTCTATATTTTTTTTACGAAAGAAAAAGTAATAAATTTCTTCATAAATACAAAACCTATCTCGCACAATAATTAATCATCGCATTGCTTCCCTGTATGCGTATTTAACACTTTCCGTATAACATATTATAGCATAGCCCTTTACAAATTTGGTAAATCGGCTATAATACCTTCTGGGTATATTATATATTGGTTTAGTTCTAAATTATTAGACAGCCTGGTCATATATAATAAAGAAGAGATTTTATCAATCATATCCCATCACTCATCATCACAGCACGACTTTAAACACACCTTGGCTATGGATTACAATACCGGTCTTGCCAAAACCGGGGTTCCGTTATTTTGTCTGTTTTGAAAATGCAAAATACTGGTATTGAAAAATCAGGAAAGTAGAAATGTATTTGATTTTGATTTTAACCTAAAAAATTTAAATAGCGCACCATTTTTTTGCCTTGATTTCAGTCATGCGTAGAGATTCCAACCATTCGTCATTATCAATTATTCGAGCATTATTATTAAGTATTAAGTATGAAAATAATATTAAAAATTCAATTTGAATAATTAATAACATTATATAAATACACGTTCCAATACCCCTCCATTGTATTACAGTATTTAAAATTTGCAGCTGCGTCGGATTACTACAACGGTATTTCTTCAATTACTGAAAGTACGGTATGTATAAAGAGTTTTTTTTAGCCCCGGGTCGTTTATCAAACTCAAGTATTATGAAAAGATATCAAAACCGTCCGAAAAAGACGACTATTTTTTGCTCAAACAGTGAGAATTATCAACTGAAAATCAGTTGCAATCGAGAATAGATTAACACTTTTAAATTTACCAATGTAATAATAACTAAAAAATAATTTATACTTAACTAATTTATGATCCATAAATCGATTGTAAAATCAATTTATGAAACAGTCCGTAATGGGATTCGAGCCAATCGACGTTTACCACTTGAACATATACCCGCCAATTTCTATATTAGTCATTTAAATTTTTGAAATTTAAATCCTTGAGAGAAATCATTGAAAAACTGAAAATTACTTATTTTCATAATACTAAAACTAGAAAACTTTTGAAATGAGAAATATAAATTAAGTTAAAAATAATATGAATTGTCTCTCTTTAACCTTCGCAATTTCATAACTTGGCAAACTTTTGTAATTTATAATGACACAAAAATATCTACTCTCGTTCCAGAATCCTATTATATAAAGACTTTTTTTAGAAAAGCTTCGTTTAATTATTCGTGTCAGGGTTTTTTGTCAATTTTAATTCTAATCATTTTTCACTCACAAATAAATATGTACCCGGTAAATAATAATGATCATAAAAATAGCCCGCTCATTGTGTAAAATGTTCTTATATATTTCCAAGATATGAAAGAAATATAATAAATACAGACTGTACACAGGTGCTCGTTGTAAATTATTAAAAGTCTTTTAAGCATTTTATGATGCAGTAATAAAATAAAATTCTTCCATTTGAAGGAATAAAAATGAGTTTCTTTTTCATTCATAATATTTCTTTTTACCTCAAAAAATACTTTTATATCGTTAGTAATAGAATGGGTATATCTTTTTGTAGATATTTTTATATATTACTAGTGAGTGCCTGGCATGTGTTGCAATGCCACTCAAAGAAAGAAAGGGCTTGTGTATTAATTCTCTGCACGTGCTAAAATTTCGTAAAATTGCCCGGTCCGGCCCTGAGATCTTCTGGCCCGGCCCGGCCCGAGCCCAAGTCTCAATATCGCACTTGTTACCCGAACCCGACCCGAAGCCCAGATTTATTTATCTCATCCCGAAAAAAGCCCGATTTATTTTTTAATATAGTAATTAATTTATACTTTTCAAACAATATATGTTGTTGTTTCCATATTTCCAAAGATATTCATAGCACATGTGAAATAAATCCTTTAAGTGATTGAAACTATTGCCTTATGGCTGGCTCATGAACCGAACATATTTTTCTTAAATTTAAGTTCCTTACCCTTATATTTTTCTTAAATTTGCTTTTTTGTCTGGTTCAGAGATGTCACTAGTAGTACGTATTTTGATTCTTTTTTAGATTTTAAATTGTTTTCTTAATAAGCCTTCACAGGTGTGCACACAACAACTTAGTAAAGTTTGATCGAAATCGGATGAATGGTAAAGGAATGCTAAAGTATAAACAAACAAACAAATCTTCATTTATATATATATAGATAGATTAATGATAAACTAAAAATATACGCATATGAACTTTCAACATCTATTTAAATGTGTACGTTCATGATCTCAATAAAATTTAGGCGGTTCAATCTCTCTTATTTGGGCAATATTAGTAGAATAGTATTACATCAGGCTATGACTAATATTATAGTAAGCTTATCTCTATCCACTGGTGTAGCAAGGCGGTGGGGGAGGCATTTTTAAAAATTAATAGAAAATTTCGAAGGTAAAAAATAAATATTTTTTTATATAGACAAATTCAATGCAAGCAATATTCCATTCACCATGTTTTCTCTCTTCTGATTTGTGAATCGCTGACAAAATATACAATATGAATATAGGGATGAAAACATCATAGACGTCCATGACTGAATAAAAGATTGTATTTTAATATTGAGTTTTTTTTTAAATATGCCCGATCCCAACCTAAAGGATATGTACTTCTTTTTGTGTATAATATAAGTGGTTTTCCTAACAATTTGTCATGCAAACTCTCTTTTTGGAGAGGGTAAGGATATAAAGATGGGGATAGGATAAAACCAGTCGTAAGTTATTCTCTCTATCTATGCCCTGTTTTCTACGAACCGATAATAAGTGGGTAAAAAGAAATTTCAGCATCTCAGATAGCCACGGCTTTTAAAAAAATCAAACCGCAATAGAAAGAACGCTCAAAGGAATTATCTTCATGGCTACATGACCGTCAGGATTTTATCGCATGAAATTTCTCCGAGAAAGAAATCTCATTTATAAATATTTATTTGTTTTTTTTAAATAAATCACATTTTTTTGTAATAATTGCTTTATATACTTGTTAATTGTTAGCACTCAATTTTGTGTAAATATTTAGCTCATCAGTTGGTAATACTCACGATGTGAAAAACCAGTCCTGTTCAATATAAAAAATGTGGAAGTAGTTTAAAACAAATTGTGTTTTATTTTTTAAAAACACAATGTCTCTACACCAAGAATGGACATTGAACACCTTAAAGTGATATCTAATTTAACCGAAGAGTAATTTAACCTCGTATTACATTCAATTGAAGATTTTTTTTGGCACTAAATAAATGCTAAACACTATACTATGAACTATTTAATACCAACTCGGTATAGGCACACATTAACTGTAATACGAATCTATTATTTTACAGGTATACGGATGCTGGACCAGCCTTACATGACAGATTTAATAGAAGCAAACTCAATGGGGCACGAGCCTCATAAAATTGACATCTATAGTGCATCATGGGGGCCTACTGATGATGGAAAGACTGTTGACGGACCAAGAAACGCCACTATGCGAGCGATCGTCAGGGGAGTAAATGAGGTAGAGCCGTTTTGTTACGTTTCTCACTACACAGCTTCTTTTTTGCCTATTTAAAACGATTGAAAGCTGAATGAACATACTGTCTAAACGAAAAATATGCACTTTCGTCGAATACAGAGGAAATTTGCGCAATATCTTAAATACAGTCTAATCTCGGAATATTTTGTGGGCGAGGGGATTTGCGTTACAGCCAAAAGTCTTTGAAATGAATTTTTCAAATGCGGCTTATTACAATTCAAATCATCGGCCGTCTCGCAATGAACCTTCTACAGATGTATTTTCGTGAGATATTTACTAGCAAAACATTTTTTACAATCTTTGACTCGTGAATTGAAATATGTACAATATTAACAGGCTGTCTTTAAAAATGTTAAAAATTTAATTTGAAATCCGTTTTATTTTATTCGTATTTACTTTTCTTGTTATTTTAATGTTACTTTTGAGTAAAAGTAATAGCCACCACATTTGAAAGAAGATTTATTTGAATTAAAATTACGAGAACTTTATTTATCTATTCCAACGTTGTGTGAGTAATCGAGTGTGATGCCTTAAAAGCTTTATCATAATGGAATTTGAATGTCTTTGGCCGTGTAATACATTTGACTGAACATTTTCGGGTAAAATTATACTGTTATAATATATAAGACACTATACCCAAACCAAATTCGATAGAATTAACAAAGTGTTTACAAACCATTTTGGTTTTTCAAAAAGGAGACGACAAATTGGTCCGTTTTTCGATTCGCTTTGATTGGCTCTTTCAATTACATCCACGCTTTTTATTTATGTTTTTATGCCTTGATGCATTAACGTTAGCTCTATTATTAAACATATCATATAATATAATTAAAATATTCTTATGAATTGTCATTTTTACGTCATAGATATTGTTTAATTCGTGAATTTTTGCTCTCTTATTATAAAATATGATCATATGTTTTGAGTACTCGAGCACGACAGCGGTACAATTTGACTGGGAGGAAAATTTCACAGTCTTTTCACTGAATATTTTCTTTTATGCTGCAGCATTTAATAACTTTATAGACACCACGCCAAGCCCAAAAAGCTTGGCAGCGAAACCACTGTGACTGTGACATTAATTGACTAGTCCAGTGAATTGGACTCAAGACTTTAGTTATCTCCACTCGCCATTTTATATTCGGTTAGTAAATAGGTCAATATGCAAATGCGGTCCTATAAAGCAGGATGCTGAACACATCCCATGGGAGTATCATTTTATGCATGCATAAAAAGAAGAGCTTCGCAAGATGGTTCAACCGCCCATTGAACCAATCGGCCACGCTGACTTGATGGTGAATAAGCCAAATTACATTCCTTCACAAAAATGCGGCGTCGTACGCAGAACGATTAGAACTCAAGTCATAGAAGTTTAGCATTTATTTAGAGGGATTTATTTTCTGCACGTCACGGCAGTTGCTCCAAAGACACTCTCAATTAAGGAAAGAACTGTAGATACGCTAAACGTTTGTTACGCCACTGGATGCTGCCGTATAAAATTAGCGGATGTTAAAGTAATGTTGGGTGGAGGAGGGCATATCAACTACGCGTGTTTTAGATTACGGACTACTGGTCTAAGCAATATTTTTGTGTTTAACATTTTTCATTTTTGAAAATGCAGCATATTTCGCTTATTTGAAGTCAAGTAATAAATAAACTGAAAATTATGAAAAAATCACGCAAAACACGTTTCAGAAACAAAATGTATTTTCCTTACCTTAAACATATCTGCACATTTTGAATAAGTTAACTATATAGGAGCAATTTCGCTCGTACAACTTGGTTCTTAAATTAATTGCAATTCCAACAAGCATATCAACGAAACACTTTAAAACTATTATCAGATAGTATCTCACTTGTATATTGTTAAGAGAAGGTCAAATGTTAAATGAAACTTGTCACTTTAACTGTGTAAATTTTCAGCACCACTGTCTTATTCGCTGTAACAATAATTGAGAAAGTTTATATTCGTAAAGTTTGTCGGGAGAGGAGAATTGGTATGATGGAGACAAATCGTCATTTAGCTCACAAACCCGTTTTATCTGCATTTTTGTGATATGAAAATGGATGATTTAACTAGATTGTAACTAGTCAATTTCATGGCTTAGTGATATGTTTCTGTGAATATCTTTCAGAGTTTTTATTACTTCTATTGACTTCTCATAATTTTTTTAGCCACGAAGCATGTTGAATTTTGAAATATTTAAACAAAAGAAAATTAAATATAAATACTCGCAAATCAATAGCTCAAATTTCGCTGATTCTTTGGATGAAAGAAGTAAAGGCTAGCAGAGGACTATTTCTTATCGAATCGTCGTCTCTGCACCTCGGTTAACGTTAGGTTTAAATCTTGCAAAGACTCGAACACAAATCTTATAAAATTTGGATTATTGAGATTTTGTACACTTCCATGTATTTTGTCACTAACGACCCGGGTTTCGCCTTTCGGCATCTTCAGGCATTCAAGCACACGGATGGACTCGAACTGAGAGACAGTAAACAGTGTCTAACGTTTATATAGAAGATACAAATGCGACAAATATTATTTACGAGGTAAGATATTATACGTCTGAGAGCCACACTGATACCTGAGTTAAAATTTCGGGAATCTCCCTAATCCTTATTTTGTAAACACCATATTAACAGAGTGGCAAATTGCCGCTTTTCAACTTCTTTTAGAAATACCAGTGATTTTACAATTATAAAAGTATTGTGGGTTTTGACGGGATGTAATTCGACGAATTGGTAAATATATACAATCATTCCACATTTAGTGACATCTGTTAGGTGTTTCAATGTATCGGATATAATAGCGGGGAATTAGGAAGGTTCAGCTGCTCATTCAAGATTGGCAAGGAATTTAACTGGGCTCTTTTAATTTCCAAAATTTCCTGATAAAATAATTTATGATCCCCCATGTTTTTATGCAACAGTTTAACCCCATCATCCGCATTAAATGCCTGAAGATGCCGAAAGGCGAAACCCGGGTCGTTAGTGACAAAATACATGGAAGTGTACAAAATCTCAATAATCCAAATTTGATATTGAAATTCCATCAAGCACCCTCAGTCGATGTCTTAAATTATATATATTTTTATTATCTATATGAAATATTTCGCCATTAATAAAGGATCTCGCGAAATTCCATACTATATGACTAATAAGGTTTCTATATTTTTTTAAAGTTTCTTAATAAAATTGAATAACATTTTATATAAGCTCTGTCTGAAAGTGTAAGAGCAAATTTTAACCCATAGTGAATTTTTAAATCAGATTGAAAGGAATTTTAACCGTGGTCAGTTAAAAATTCTTTAAATTTAATATCACGAAATACATAGTGTTGCGTGTAACAACTTGTGGAGCATATGGTTTCCTAATGGAGCATCTCAACAGAAAAAAAATACGTGAATTGTTTGTTATACAGTCGTTCAACCTCTATAAGGCTAAAAGCACGGAGCCAGGAAAAGAGTATTAGATAGTTTTTAGGATAGGTTGTTTGTTACGAGATTTGAGCCAGTAAATACTGCAACGAATAATATGAGCGTTGACTGCTCGGCTACAGGACAGCAAACTCTTTAATTCGAAACTGTAAACCCGTGAACCATGTTCGTTACAAACAGTTTGAATTCGGAAAAGAAAATCACTATAGAAGACCACACTTGATATTGATTCTAATAATTATTCGATATTCGAATAATGTTGCCATTGATACGTTTCAGGTTTCCTTGGGTGAAAATATATTTTTGTTCGATTTTATTTTCGCTAATAGAAAATTGATTACTTCTCTCATGTCTATGATTTGTTTTTTGATGCGCAATAAATCAAATTATGCGGCGTATTTTCAGACTCTTATCAAAGGGGAAGATTTTTTCAGATTATTTAAATCAGGTTATTACAATAATCTAAAAATAAAATAATAATCTGCGGAGACGGCCTTTGCATCAGGAGAAAATCATTTTGTGTTTTAATCTCATTTAATATACAATATTGTGCAACACAATTTTTCAATTAATTTGAGCGATTCTAAAGTTTACTTAGATCAATAAAATATCTGAAATTTGTACTTTTTAATAATTGTGATACAGCAAATAATTTCATACTAATAAAAAATGTGCCCAAATTTTCATATTAAAATATTGTATATGTATAGTAAAACATAATATGTTTTGTTTTATTTTTTGTTAACCGTTTCCGCTCCCAATGTGAAGCATTTGGACTCCTAATAGAGGTATCTCAACAGAAGTTTTTTCTTCGAGAACTGCTTGTTACTCAGTTTGCTTAAACTCTTGTTTTCGCAGAGAGTAAAGATAGAAGGTGACACTACCCCGTACTTACGGGGTGGACAGGGGTCTTCCAGCGATTCAAGACCCGTCTACAAACTCTTCCTATTAAAGCAAATTTAATATGTAATGTCTCTGCAAAGGCAATAAGTAAATTCATTATTGTGCATAACGTTCATTGTTATCAATAATTTACATAATTCACATCTTTTTGCAAATATGTATGTACCCTAGTATTTTTACCTTTCAAAAATAATTTGTCATATTTGTTTGTTTGGCAGTAAACGAAAAACGTCCGACGTCTAGAGAAATGGTCACTTCGCAATCAGCGGATCCGAGGAGTTGAACGTTGCCGGCAAGGTCTAGGGTCGAAATTGCGACCCTATCGTAAAACCACTTGCTGCGTTTTTAAATTCAAATCGCGTATTTTAATCTGTGTTTTGCATTTGTTATTGCCTTCAAGGAATGTATTATTATAAACTAACTGCAAATAAAGAGAAAGTTAACTGACGGGAAAGTTTTAATAGAAGATGAAGGAATGTGACCTGTGAATCATCCTTATCAGCACGCCGGACCTGGGCAGTTAAAGTGTGTTGACGCTCCACCTCCCCTTCGAGTAGAGCGTTCTCAAAGGATAGGGCTAGAACAGGACTAGTGGTTAGCTAATCGCTCTCGATATGCCTCATTTTTAGGATCGGATGGTAGGAGGGAATTATAGACATCACAAAGATCCATGCCTAAAAATAAATCCATAAATCGATTGAAGAATCAATTTACTAAACTATCCGTACGGGGAAGGGATTTGAACCAGCGAGACCCGTACCTAAAACACGTAACCGAAGCATATCAGCCATGTTGATCACTGCACCCCGGACCTGACGTCCTATGTTATATTTAGTGGTTCACAAATACTGTCGTAAAAAAGCACAATGGAAATTTTAAATTCACAATAAACAATGGCGGGAAAACAATTAAGCAGTAGAACAAATGAACGTCGTAATAAAAAAAGTTTTGTTGACTAAAACAAACAAACATATTGTTTTCATAAATAGTTTGAAAATAGAATTGTATTCTCATCTGTCAGAACAATATATTATGATTGATATGAAATTTTAACAATATTTATTTTGCGTATTTAATTATATTTACAGGGTCGAAATGGACTTGGTAATATCTACGTTTGGGCCAGTGGCGACGGTGGTGAAGACGACGATTGCAATTGCGATGGGTACGCTGCCTCCATGTGGACTGTCTCCATAAACAGGTGAGACATTAAAATGTATCGTGAAACACGAGACCGGTAGACCGCAAACGGCCTTCATACAATTAGCAGAGATGTAAAGCAATATAAATTGATATAAAATTTAAATTTATAACGTTGTTATTCCACTGGTTCTGCTAGTACATGTAACACGTGTTTCGCTTCTTTAAGAAGTATCTTCAGACTAACTATGTAGCAAGGTTATGTATTTCTAAGGCAAACAATGATTCTAATTCTTAAATTAAAAATGAAGGGTAGGGTGGGTTTGTTTCCTTCTACTGGATGTGGGGAGGAGGTAAGACATAAACAATGATAGTACTAATTACCATAACACTACTAATCACAAATTTATTAATAGTGTTTGGAGGTGAAAATCCCAAGGGAAATAAATTTAATAGTGGTGAGCCACTTGTCCTATTTAAAATGTTATTTACTAATAATGTTAATGGTTTTATTAATTTCTAAAAACTCTATAGTATTCATTTTACTTTTTTATTTGTTCGATGGAGTATTTCTACATTATTGCTTTTATTAAAAATATGATTATTTTCAATTAAATGATTCGTAAACTCTGAAAAATTTTTACTTTTCAGAAATATATGTTCTACATAAGTGGTAAAAAGTTTTCAATTGTAAATTTTTAGACTCCGATTTTTCTGCCTATATATGCTATTTATATTTACTAGATATATTTATTGTTTTCAGTGCCATAAATGACGGCCAGAACGCCCACTATGACGAATCCTGCTCCAGCACACTGGCGTCCACTTTCAGCAATGGGGCAAAGGATCCTGCGACAGGCGTTGCAACGACAGACCTCTACGGCAAATGCACGACCACGCACTCGGGCACCAGCGCCGCGGCGCCCGAAGCCGCTGGCGTCTTTGCCTTGGCACTTGAAGCTAAGTAAGTAAAGATCTCGTCTTGCAATCGTTTTGAATCATACACAATAATATATATTCGTTTTTATGCTTTGACAGATTTTGGGGAATACTTAAACATTGCATGTTGAAAAATAGCCCAATAATCGTATCTAGGAAGGATATTACCATTGCTTGAACAAGGGTTAATCAGATGCGATGTGTCAATTGAGATTTACAGCTGTTAGAATTACTCAAATTCACTTGAATTCAAGAGGGTACATAAGATAACTTAATGTTGAAAAAACAAAAGCGTGCAGGTTTAATGTTTAACATATATACTTGCAAAATTTGGATCAATAATGAGTTTCAGTTTACATAAACTGAATTTTATTAATCGTAGATTGCGATATATTTACTACTCAATTTAATAATTGTATGTCTTCAATATTTATTTAAATTAAACGTAATTTCTATTTCAGCCCCAGCCTAACATGGAGAGACATCCAACACTTGACTGTACTGACATCCAAAAGGAATTCATTATTTGATGCTAAGGTAAGAATGAATTAAAAATGTGAAAGATTTCTTTTTAAACATATCCGTTCTATATGTGGAGCATAAATTCTTTATATATCTTATCTCAACAGAATTTATTTCGAGAACTGATAGCTACTCAGTCGCTCAATCACTCTTTTTTTGAGAAAGTAAGAACATCGTTTAGAATGGTGACGTTTAAAAAATTACAAATTATTTACTGGGTTCACATGAATTATGTAATATATTTAGTATATCGTCGTCTTAACTATCAAACTGCATATCTTCATTTCAACAAAATGTTTAGGAGAGTTTAAAACTCAATTAATTCAGTTTCAATCAATGTTATTTTATGAATTTTACATTTATATGAATAATGATTTAACATTATTCATATAACATATCGGTTTTGTCAAACCAATATCTGCTTTGTGCAAAAAGTATAACTTTGAGATATTAAATAAAAACGCTCACCTGTTAAATTTGAGATGAAGCAGATTTTTGATTTAAATTAAAGTTATATGTGTTTTTTAAGGTGTTAACTGTCAATTCTTGGTGGAAAGACATTATATTTTAAAAAATAAAACACAATTCATTTGTACTACTTCCACATATTTATGGTGACCAGGACCGGTTTCGCTCATCACGAGCATTATCAACTGATAAAAATATAAACATAACAGGCTTCTTTATATAAAATTGAGTGTAAAAATTAAGGTATATAAAACTGATGGTTCATGAACTAAGACAAAAAAATACTGATTAACAAACAAATAAAAGAGTCTACAATTAAAATGATATGGACCTCTTGCAAATCAATAAATACTAATTTGAAATCACAAATATAGCTACATTAAAAGTCCATTTAGATGATCAAAATTTTTTAATGACATTAAGCAATAATGAATCAGGAAAATTATAAGAAAAAATTAGTGAACCATTTAAAAACAATCAAATATTAAGTATGTAATTAATATTAACAATAAACAGCCATCGTAAGTGGAGAAAGCAGAGCAGCTATGAGTATCCATTAAATTTTTAATATCTGAAAAAAAAAATTACCGAGACAGAATCAATTCTTACAAGTTAAGTTGTATTTTTATCAGTTGATAATGCTCGTGATGAGCGAAACCGGTCCTGATCATTATAAATATGTGGAAGTAGTACAAATGAATTGTGTTTTATTTAAAGCAAAAAAAAAAATGTTATATGTGTTATAATGCTATAAGTCACATAGCAATCTTTTTATACGAATGTTGGTCATAATAGTCAAAATGTCTAAATCTTCAAAAATTGCACATAGCAGTTATTGTTTTGACAAAGACGATATGTGAAATTCAAAATTTACATCGACTAACACTGAATTTATTGAGTTTTAAAACTCTCCTAAATATTTTGCTAAAATGTAGATACATAGTTTGCTAGTTAAGCCGACGATATGTAATTGTAATGACGATCTTCATAGTTGGGAGTCCTACCAAGTATATGCCAATTTAAACAATGTCATGATAATAATACAAAGCCAAAACTCTTGGTGTAATTCCTTAAAATACCTAGTCATTACTTTATGAATATTATTTATTTTAAAATGTAATGTTGAAGTAAACAAGCTTGACTTATGTGGGTCAGAAACCGTCCCATAATCTGGAAACCGTAATAAATATAATACTTTCATGTTTGTTAATTTTTTTAGAGATAGATTTTTTATATATACGTATTTGGACGATTCAAAACGCAACAGATTTCTGTTTATTACAGTCGATTTGTCATTAAACGCCGTACCCATTTCAAGCAATTCTAGTAAATACGTTTTAGTTCATAAAATGTATATGATTTTGTGAAAGCACTCATTAAAAATTTGAAAGTTCACATACGAAATCTGAAACATATAATATTACTTAACTTATTAGATAACAAATCGCCCTCTGGAGTATAATTTCCCCTACATTTACCTAAAAGCTTTTTGCTCATTTTAAAACATTTTTTATGGTATTAAATAAATTTACTTAATGGAATTCCTTCATTTTTTACGTAGGCTTATTTTTAACTGGGAAAGTTTTTACTTTCTATCAATACAGGTTGTTTAAAAGTGATGTGTTAATCAATATGATTTTTAAATTCAATATTCTTTACTGATTGCTGAATCTTTGGTCGATTGGCATTATAAAAGGAAAAACATTTATATTGGAAACAATACAATAAGATTCAATTCGCTAATAAGTATTTTTCTCAATATATTCGATATCATTCGAGCTCAAATTCGAAATTAACTATTAAATTAGAGTATTTTATAATCTCTACTATATAGCAGAAAATGTATGTATAAATCTGTACATATGTCTCTCACAAGAACTTCTCCCAAACGGCGTACAGTAACGACTTGAAATTTCCACATGTCATTCTGGCTGCTATCTCTGCTTATTTCAACTTTCAACATTATTATTACACATATGCTATGTTATGTCAGTGCTACATGAAGTACGGTCCACGGTTATATTTTCAACTTTTAGCATTATTATTAATTGTCGTGCTATATTTTGTTGGTGCTACATGAAATACGGTTCACGGTGATATGTTTAACATTCATATTTCAACTTTTTAAATTATTATTATTTAAGGACTATATTTTGTGAGTGTCACGTCAGGTACGCTTCACTGTGATATTTCCAACTTTAAACGTTAACAAGCATCAAAATAATGACCAACGTCTTAATGACATTATGTTTCGCGCGCGAAGTCGGATAATAAAAACTAGTATAACAAAAAACCACTCAAATCAAAGTATTACCTGCATTGAAGTTTTATGTTGTGCAACTTTCCTCTTTATGAACTAGGCAAGAAGGAACTCAACAGGTGTTAAAATAAAATCAAAAGAATTTCATGTTAAGTGTATACATATTGAAAATGTATTAATCCTACAGTTTTGGTTTCTTTATGTTAGTTATCACAAATCAATTAATCAAGGGTATTTATAAAATGGTAATCGTTTATTGAGATAAATACTACATAAGACAATTACACAAGTTTTAAGGAAGATTCAGATCTACAGACACGTATCGTCACCTCTCATTCTGGCATGAGTGAAAGTAAAATGCGTGGGGTAGAAAATTCACATTGACGTATTGACTTTACAAATATACATTCTGAAAAATAATTGATGTCAACGAAATCCGTTCTCTCCTATTTATTTAAATACCTTAGGAAACTCAACGCTGTATCCACCACCACCCGCTACAGCTTCACACACTTACGGGGTGTATTCCGCAGCGTAACAAGGTTATGCGTGTTTCAAATGTTCGCCAGGAATGTCCGAGGAGAAATACCCCAAGACTTGGTTGCATGCACTCAGTGTGCAGGAAGTTAAGCTATAAATAGTAATGTTAAAAATGGTTTAATGTTTTTAGGAGCTGCGTTCCAATCAATTTCCATTAACTCTTTGGATGCCTTATAATTTGTCAGAGATGCAACCAAGTCGGCATGACCGACGGGGCCAATAGATTCGACTTTTCCCATGCATTGTCCATGTGTATCCTCCTTTGGGATCTTCCCAAAGGATGTGATCAGCATCCTGAATCATATTGCCGCATTTACATAGTGGACTATTTACCAACAGGCCAAGCTGGTAGAGCTTGGCATCAATATAGCCGGTTGGTAGATATCATTAAATTGTACGTAATTGAAATTGAAATTTTTTGAAAAATAATCTCACATTTGTAATTGTATCTGTTCAATAATAAGTGCTGAATACTGTTGCAGTAGGCTGCTTTCGCAATATTTCCCAATTATTGCCCCGGCATAGATTTTCCCAACCTCCTTCGAGATTGCTTTTTTTAAAACTTTTTTATCCTTCATTTAAAACTCTTTCTATCTCAGCTTCTAGCCTATTTTGAGAGACTAATATTCCGTAAATTGTTATTTACGTTCTTAGCCTTATGTACTTAACTTATATTTATCTGGTTTGTGTACGTCATTAAAAGTTTTAATGGTGGCTCGCTTCAATACTCATCCGTGGGGAACGCTTAAAGTTGTTTGTTTTGGAAATTGTTCGAGATCCTCTTAAAAGAAGAGCGCTTTGCTACAGAATTTAGCTAGACAATCAAATTTATTATTTCATTATAACGCGAAACTCTTTGAGTCACTAAACTTCAATGCGATCGCCCACTTGATGTGTCCATTAAATTCCGTAGTTATTATACTGCTGGACGAATGCCTTCTCAGTCTTGCCTTATTCTTTCCCAGCGTGGAACATACTGTCATCACGCAGTGATTCCAATAATACCAGGAAACCATAACTTTAGATGGGATTGCCACCTTCTATGATTCTCAACTACCGCATCGACAATTCATTCTTTCTTCTTACGGTTAAGAATCGCAATCCTTGCAGGATATTTGTATAAATAAGTATGACGCTGCAGATTTACGAAATGTAGTATTCGAGAAAAAGTTTTCTTTCGTGTCTTATGTCGCGTCATGTATTTAGACGAAGCAAAATTGGCAAATAATAATTATTCATCAAACTTTATTATTATCAGCAAATTTGATAATAATTATAAAAGAAAAATATTCGATAAAATGAAACTTATGTCAAGTCATTAAATTTACACGGCAGAGTAACGAAAAGTGATATTCCTAAATGCAAAAATAAGTAGATGTGTAAAGGAAAAGATTCTGCAAACATCAGATTTATGAAATGCGCACAATATGACAACGGTGGAATATGGATAGCGAAGAGGACACGAGTGAAGAATAAATAAGTGGACGATCATTCTGTAGTGGCCCGTCGAAATGGACACATCTCCTCTGAACTGCATAATCTTCATCATCATCATCGTCATTCCATACCTACGGTCTCATCGCGTCACGCATTCAACAATTGGAATAATATTCCTAAAGATATGTATTGCTAAATATCTCGTTGGGAGGCTGTCATACTTTTTACAGGCTTATTGTCTTCATGCTTGTTCTGCCTGTGTATTACAATTTTTAATTTTTAATCGTGGAAAGTATTTTTCGATTCTATGGATACAAAATCGGTTCGAAATATTCTATTAATTTTCCAGGGTAGTGCACGCGTGATATGAACCGGTGAATAAAAATTAATATATGTTTCAAAGCTGATAAGCGATAGTACGAAATTGACACCGTTTGCTAGTCCAGTACTCTGCAGTGTCACGTTTTTCATTCATATACAACAAATAAAATTATCATTTTAGTATAAATAATGAGTAGAACATATTAATGCATCATGTCTTCAATGTGAATTAAATTTATTACGAATCTTCTATAACAAACAATCACTACATATTTTCTTATAATTACCAAATGTTTATAAAGATAACAGTACATACGACTATTTTCACAAGAGTGGAATAACACAGTTATTTACTAAGAAAACAGAAAGATTTCCTAACGTCATGAATCTTATTTTGCAAAATATTCATTCAAAGATTGAAGACCTTGGCATAAAAATAACAAATGTCTACTTTTTTCCATTTTCATTTTATTGCGTTTCTCGATTCTCTGTTTATGATCCCATACAACTGTGCAAAGATTTATTTAAAAAAACATATCCCTCAAACCAGCTCTCAAAAATATACCGCTTCTCTAAAAACCGCAATAGTCCTGGCCGTTTTGTATGAAAACAGCTAAGGTCCTTTATAACCGAGATGTTTTATTTTAGTTAACCTTTCATGAAAAAAAAAAGTTTTCTTACATTTGCTGTTTTTATATCGAGGTCTTCGATTTTTTTATATGTTTTTTTGGAAAAATATGCATTTCAATACATATATGTTTTAAGCCATGTCCGCTCCAAATGTGGAGCATACAGCCTCATAATGGAGGTAACAAAAAAGAACATATTTTTTTTGTACGAGAACAGCTTGTTACTAACTTGCTTAACTTCTCTTTTTCGAGAAGAGTAGAGATATAAGGATAGGACTAAGACCGTGCGAGTAGTTAGCTAATCGCTCTCACTGCACCTCGTTTTGGGACCGGACCATAATTTTAGACATGACAAACATCCGTAAATCAATAGAAAAATCAATTTATGAAACTATCCGTACTGGGACTCGAACCAGCGAGCCCAGTAACCGAAGTCAACGACGTTGACCACTGCGCCACGGATCCGGCTTATTTTTTACATGTTTAAAAATTAAAATCAGGTGTTCAAGTTGTATTTGTTAAGTAAATTATTGATTTCGTAGTTAATTTAGTAAGAAAGAAGTGCGGCGTTTCTAAGCCAAATCTTTGTTGCACTGTGTACATGAAAAAATTGCTGCTTATTCTAAAACAATCTGAAATAAATATATGATTATATTAACACAAGTACGGATAATTCCAGCTAAAGAGATGTAATATACAATTATAATTTACATAGCCCCTCTTACAAAACGGGTCTGACATACCTAATATGCTAAAGATGTTTTCCAGCACCTTAACAAACTAAATGTATTTCTTCGATGTTTGCCAATAAACTATGAACTTTATTTAAAGGGTCGTTTTCACTGGACGATGAATGGAGTCGGTCTGGAGTTCAACCACTTGTTCGGATTCGGAGTATTGGACGCTGGTGCTATGGTTTCTCTAGCGAAGACTTGGAGGACAGTTCCCGCGAGGTACCATTGTGAAGCAGGCGCAGTAATCGGATCACAGTAAGTATACAACCTACAATATTTATTTTAATTTAATCGGCTTTCAAAGTAGAGCAAACGAGCTGATTGCTAGATTCAATCGAACAATTGCATTGCTTTAACCAGGGCTTTGGACCGGAACTGAGTCGAAAATCGGGAAACCGTTCATTTATTGGAAAAAATAACCGAAAAAAAAATTTCGGTTTTTTCGATTCGTTACATTTTCAAAAACGCGTATAAACATTATGTTAGCCGCGCGGTACGCATTCGACATAAATTTTTTTTTTACATAAGAAATGTGAAGCAGACCGCTTCCAAATGGAGGTATTTCAACACAGGTTTTTCTACGAGAACCGCTTGTTACTCAGTTACCTAATCACTCTCGTGATCAAATAGCGGTTAGCTAATCACTCTCGCTACGCCCCGTTTTTACGATCGTATGAGTGGGAGGGAATTTCAGACATCATAACACCCATGCCTACGAACAGAAATCCATAAATCGATTGAAAAATCAATTTACGAAACTGTCCGTACCGGGGCTTGAACCCACGAAATCCATAACCGTAGCCAACGATGTTGACCACCGCACCACGGACCTGACCCAATTTATTATATATATTATATTTTAAAAAATACGCCTACGGCCATGCGGCATATTATAACTATTGGTTTCGGAGCGTGGCGCCGGGAAATCATTCAAGTATCATACAGTGTTCAAAATTATGCTAGAAAATAAATTTTTAATACAAATAAAAAAAAATTCACTCGAAGCTGAACCGAAAACCGAACACCACTAAAAAATCTGTTCTTTTTGTCGGAACGAAAACCGGAACCGAACCGATATATATATTTTTACTTGAAGCGAAACGATAACCGAAACTAATCGGTAAAAAAAATAATCGGTTCAAAGGCCAGTGATGCCATATGAATGTATGGCCATATGAAAAAACACTCTTGTAATTTATCGTAGTAAGTAGTTATTAAAAATTATTTTATACAACATTAAATATAAAATTAGCTCTTGGCAGTTTTATAATGTCAATATTATTTCATTTCATTATGATTGTAACCTCCTAAAAATCGTGTGTAAGTGGCATAATTCATCTTAAAATATACGTAATTTTCAAACAATTCAAGATTGATATTTTTTTAATAGTAATGTTCACCTTTCTGGTATAAATAAACTTGACAGTAAATTATATTTAGCCTTATTCATAAGTATCAGAATTTAGAGAAAATAATCTTTTTACTGAATGTTCCAGAGAGATACCATCTGGTCGATCGCTTCTGTTGAAAATTAAGACGGAAGCTTGCTTCGGTCAGGACACTGCCGTCAGCTATTTGGAGCATGTGCAGGCCGTTGTGACAGCAAACGCCACCCGAAGAGGCGACTTGGAGCTTTTCCTCACCAGCCCAATGGGAACCAGGTAATTCATACAAAAAACAATTTTATCAAATGGATCGCAAAATCGGAAAAAAAACTATTTCTACCACCAAATGCAGAAAATACGACTGTCTGTCGCCAAATTTTATTTTCTGTCCATTGGGTTTTGGGACGTTCGGTCCCTGGGGACGGTGGCGGAAATTGGTCAAATGATGATGGACAGAACGGGTGAGTGCCACTCAAGTGAATACCTTAGACACCGAATAAGCATAGAAATCCAACGAGGGGATGCAGTCGCCGTTATGGGTACGCTAGAGGTATCCAGGGGGATGGAGGAATTTTTTTTCATTCTGGGCGACAAATTTGTTTAAATGTTTAAAAAAAAAAAAGAAAAATGTTTGTGTGTTTGTGGTAATGTATTTATTTATTCATATTGTTATGTTTTTATTATATCATAATTTTATATTTAAAAATCATTACTAAATTTCTATTTTATCGCCATCCTTTGTCAAACGGTTATTTTGAAAGGATACACAAAAAAAATTTTGGTAAAGTAACCATCTGTTAAATATTCTTTTTTATCATTATTTCAAGTTTTAATTTTATTCTTACGCACTATTTCTATGATGGGCAGACTTGAGTAAAACTCCATTATTAGTCAATTTACGATGATTACGAAAAACTAATATTTAAGAACGATTCAGTGGGACTAGCAGTATACGTCACATATGCTAAACAAAAATTATAACAAATATATACGTATTTTAGACTAATTTATACCTGAAATAAATGTTATTCAATTATTATTATTATTTTCTGGTCTCAATAGTATAAGTTTATTCATTTAACAGCTTAATGGCCGCGAACTCGTATTTGAGTCCTTGAAGAACTTTGGTTTCTGTCTGTGGACTCATATATGAGTCCTACATCATACATTCAATTCTATTGAAAATGTTCTGATTGTGGTATACACATCAACGCATTATTTAAAAAAATTAAACAATTATTTTTACTGAATAGTTTAATAAAACTATCCCTAGATAGCACACATTTTTTTTTTCTGATATGACTTTTCATAATAATATATTTTTGTTTCTAAATTGTGCAACTTGTATTCAAAGAGTTCATCTAAGTAAATTCTCACACATATGAGCAATAAAGCAAATAAAACAATTTGAAAAAGAAGATTTTACATATTTAAAAAAAGACCTTTTAGTAGATTTAAGTTTTGTTCACTACACTACACAAGTATGTAACCCTCATATATAGAACCACTGCTCAAATGAATTATGCGGCAAAGTATCTGGAAGCTATCAAATCAAATTTGGTTAAGATATCTCAATTGGCTTACAAATTATAGTGAATTTAGTGAAATGGCAGTTATTTTGCGAATTTTTTGCCAAATCCTCCGACCGCCAGGTGAAATTCAATAAAAAAAACATGGGGTTATTAAGCTGCTAATAGATATTTTTATGGTCCTAGAAGTACAGGTCCACTAATTCTTGTTTTAATGACATTTTGTTATATTGTATCTAAAAACTTTTGATAATAATAGTATAAAAATGATAACCTTATGAAGAGTGTAATTATTATTGCTGAAAAAATTCTTCTTGGACTTAATGTCATAAGACCGCTCATTATATTTATAATAAAACCATTATAGAGAAGAGTTTAAAGAGCCATAGAGGCCATTAATGATAACAATATTAAGAGGAAAGCAAGTCATGCTTTCCACAAAAAAAACGAGTAAATCCTTCGGCTCATATGATTCTAACGTATTGTATCAACTATTAATTTATCCCTTACGTTCATAGTTGAGTTAGCACATCTTGTTAAATAGAGTTTGAGTGTTAAATTGAATTTATTTCCAGATCAATGATTCTAAGTAGGCGAGCCAATGACGATGACAGTCGTGACGGCTTCACAAAGTGGCCTTTTATGACGACACATACTTGGGGCGAATATCCGCAGGGCACTTGGCTCCTAGAAGTAAGTAATAGTGTAGCTAATAATGGCCGATGCGCCAAACATAAAGAAATTTTCAAATCAAATGAGATAAACATAGTGAGATTTTTTTAAAGCCACTTGAGATCGACTCGGTGAGAAAAGACATCACAAACACCAATATCCAAAGTTTCATTTTTCTTCAGTTAAATTCTCGTGATGAGTAAACCCGATTCAGATCATTATAACAATGATACTAAAGCTCTTCAGCTTTTTTGATTGCAAAACCTCTATTGAATCGTTTGGCCACCCCGACAGGATTAACATTTTTTTATTATTTTACTTATACATATATCAAAAAATCTGAATAACTCTTTTACTTTCAGGCTAGTTTCAATTCCAAGACTCCCCAGCGTGGATGGCTCCGTGAATGGTCTCTAGTTCTCCATGGAACCCGCGAGCCACCGTATGCTGCCCTCCACGCGCAAGATCCTCACTCCAAGCTGGCCATTGTCAAGAAAGCTCACGAAGAGAAGATAATGCTTTAGAAAAAGCAATCTTATCACTTCTTTCTTTCTTACCCTGCCACATAAACCAACAAGAACCCCTAATAACACACCAGAATTATAAAAGAACAATAAATTATTATTTCAGCATCGTATTCTTTTTTACGGCGTCGCTTGAAAATAGCATGTTTTGATATCAATGAAAATTAAAATATAAATTTTCGATATCACATCATTTTTGTTTTTATAGTGTGACGTTAGTTTTTAAAATTATTTTTGTTGTTTTAACTAGAGACTTCAGCCATAGTTAGTTTAAGTACATTGATCAATAATAATGAATATAGAAAACCTTAAAATCTAGCGCCAAAATATATAATTGCTTACTTACCAACCTTTATTGGCGCTGCAAACCAGTCAGTCTGCGGCCGTCGGAATAATTATCCTAAAAAATACCTGAAACCTAAAAAAACAACCACCCTTTGGTCGTAGTTTTGAACGTTGTCCGATCATCACTTGCGAAGGTCACCAAAGGTCAAATGGTGTAAGAAGTATAAGTGAGCTGGATAAAAGATGGCAGTCGCCAGTGATTATTGAATTACAATCAACTATGTTTACAACACAGTTTTGGTCACAGCAAAAGTTTTGTTCGTCAAAGTGACGTGACATGTTTTACAAAAACAACGATCCAGCTCACGTATAATACTTCTTACACTATATACCAAAGGGCCTCATTTTCACCGAAATCTCCTTGGAAGCTTCTGAAGGTCTAAAAATCTGTATAAGGATCATCAACCATGAGATTACTTTCTTGGGTCAAGTATTCTTGGAAGATTTAGTTTTTAAATTAAAAAAATTTGAACCCACTATGTTATTTTGAGTTATTTTTTTTACTGACAATAATAGTTGTAATATAATTTTTTTCGTATCGGGGCACCAGCTCACCCCAATACTTAAATACAATTTAAAATAAAATCGTAAATATATACTATATTTTTTGTAAATCTTATCTATTATACTAGTTATCATGTTTCGATTTTTTAAAACTATCATTTTATTAACAACTATAGTTCTGGTAATTAAAATGAAACAAAAAAATATGATGGGGTAATGACGAAAATTTTTTTTTGGTATACATTGTATTTTATTTTTTTTACTACTCGTAATTTACATTTTCTATTGACGTTGGTAATTAACTAGTTACTTAATGTATTTTTATTTTGTTATATTATATCACAAATGTCGTTGAAAATTGTGTTTTTAATAATAATTGTTAATGAAATATACAAAAAAAATGTTTTCGAATTCAGTTTAAATTCAAATTTAAAAAAAGCGAAACTTTTATAATTTCCGAATAGGTACTTTACTAGTTTGCTTTTCATAAATTCTTTAACTGTTTTAATTAACTATAAAATGATTTTGAAAATAATCATTTATATAATTGAATGATTCTTTTTGCAATTACCAAAAGCTTTTTGAGCATTGTATTTTGCGACCAACACCTTTTTTATAAAAATGAGAATATGTTATAATACATAAAAATGTTTAATAATATCATTTTTACATTTATATTATGAATTTTGAATGTAAAAATATTTATTTCAAAATAGTAATGTATCACAAAATGAATTATATAATTGATGCATTTTATTTGCATCTTTTTGTAGATGATGATAGTTTTCATACTTGAAAGTAGATCAGTGCAAAATAATAAATATCCAAGTATTACACGAAATATTTTCTAGACGCATGACAAAAAAGTGCATCAAAATTACGTATTATAATTTTAAAATATATAATTAATAATGTAGTGAAACAAACACTTCTAACTGAAAAAATTATATTCTGAAATGTAGTAGATTTTTGTAAACATTATACCAACATATTTATATGTAATATTAAAAACTATTGAACGTTAGCGAAAAACATTGAAATATCGCAGTAAAAACTAAAACGACTAACATTTTTCGTAGGGAAAACATATTGTCGTGGAGAGTGCTTTTTTGCAATGATAAAATTAATCTTGTAAACTGCTTGTGGGGAAAATAATGAAATGTATGGAAAACTAGTTATCAGTCGAATGGCAACACTTTTCAGTATATTACGACGATGTCTTTGCAATGGCTAGGAAAGTGATATGGAAAATATTGTATTTATAACATAATATATATATACATCAATACTGAATTAACCTTCACTTTAGGGTCATAAAAACATAACGTGTGTTGCGGTACATTATATAATAATTTTCAATTAAACTACCTACCGTTTCCTTTTATTTTGCTAACAAAATCTATAGTATTTTTTTCACTTCAGAAATAATGTTATCTGATATCTTTTTAAATTAAATTTGAAAAAGAAAACTACATATTTATTGTTATGGATTTAATTTATTATTGAGATTATTTTACATTCGTTTTTAGGGAATAAATATATTTTAAATATTCCATTATACATAACAAAAAATCTCATCAATATTCTTGAAATATTATAATATCAACTTTTGAAATACGAATACATATAATAAATTATATTCATTTAAGTTTACAAACTAGAATTGTATCTATATACAGTACGTTTAAATATAAATCCTTAAAACAGGAGGTTATTATTTACAGGTAAAGTACAATACATACATATAATATAATATATGAATGTTACTTATATTAAAATTATGTATAATATAAAAAGATATATATTATATTTTTGACAACAATGTAAATTTGATGAATAGAGTTGAAGATATATATGACAATGAATATTTGATTGGTTCATCGACTTCATTCGACAAACTTTCGATGAATTTAACTGAAAAGAAGCATTGTGAACATCGTATCTTATGTAATCTTAACCAGCCACAGGAATACATAAGAAACTTTGTATATAAAAAAATAACTCAATTTGCAATTCAAAATATACCAATTGTTTTTTTTATCACTATAATTAAAAAATATATATTTCGTTGAAAATTTTTTAAAACAGTGCTACGTTTATAGTGGTAATTTAATATCTATCTATCGTTTTTTGTTTTATTCTTTTGGGTACCTACGTCTATTGACATTTTTTCTAAATTTAATATAACCATTTTTACACTGATAATTTTATCAAACATTAACATTGGTTGGTTGAAGAAAAAAAAGATTTCAATCTATTTTATACTGTATAGTCAATCATCAAAATATAAATTAATTTATTAATATATATACGTCATTTTTCTAAGACTAAATCATGTTTAATGCTTTTTATAATTAATTTATACAGTCTTCCTTTTTTCCAACCTAAAACTATCTATCATATGAAATATTTTTACCTTTTATTTATTTTTAATTAATAATTATTTATGGTATGCAAATATATTCTAGATATATATTTAGGGAAACTAGAATCTTTCCAATAACAAAAAAAAATGCTTATATAGAATGAATGGTAATTTATATAATATAATTAAAATAAACAGTATGTAATTCAAATTAGGCGTTACTATTATAAACGATTGTTAAATTTAAATCCTTTTTATTTGGCTATGTTTTATTTTTGTATTTGTGTTACTCAAATATAAGATAAAAATAGTGTAAGTCAAGTAATTACAAAAGTACATTATAAAAGTATATATATAAAAATTAAATATTAATACTTGATGATTTATTAAGTGAATAAAATGAATTTATTTATCATTCTGTGTAAGTAAATTGAGCACATGCAGCAAATATGATGTTTCCTTATTAAAAAATATCCATTTTTCTTTCTTATCCTCTTGTTATTCAAGTATTCAATTAATCTAAGGATAATGTCACAAAAGAGCAGTGACCGAGTTACGCATAAACGCAGCGGGTAACTGCCCATATGGCGTAATGACGTTTTTCTGTTTTCGCGGTCCTGAATCCAAGTACAGTGGACGCCAAATATGTGTATCACAGATAATGTTATCAATTCTTTGTTGGTATCATAAAATTGGCTACAAAATATCAAAATACTGAAATTGTAATATCCATTTAATAACTTCTTAATGCTATCAGTCGGTTATTGTTATTCAAAACGGCGTCCACTGTACTTCCAACATACAAAATTTTATCTTTGGCAAAATGTATAGTGACAGCTCTGAAAAGAGATGGAAAATCTTTTACATTTCGATTTTTAAACTAGTGCCAAGCCTAGGGTCAAGTTTTAGGGTAAGGTAAAATATACATTTTTATTTTTAAACTCCGCCCGCTCGTAATATGGACCATACGGACTCCTAATGGAGCACCTTAAGACAAGGTATATTTACGAAAACTGGTTGTAAGTAATTTTACTCTCTTTTCGAAGAGGGTAAAGATAAATGGATGACAGTTAAGCACTAGCAGTTAGCCCTTTTATATGTCTCGATTTCAGGATCGGATAGGAGCTGGATGAAAATGTATGGAATCATATACACCCATTTCTTTTGATACAATAAAACGATATAATAAAAATAAACATAAAAAATAAAATTAGTGGTCTCTCTTATAAGGTTATATAAGTTTTTATTATATTTCTAGATAAATGTAAAAATATTATATTTAAATATACCATGAAATCTCGATAAAACGGACCTCAGTTTTAAGAGACAAATTTGAACACTTAAATCGTCCTGAAAACGGTTTGCCTAAATCAAACCATGAGCCACGTCCCATGTTCCATGTATGATACACGTGGCATTACAGGTATGCGACCGAAATTTGATAAATAGCCTTGTATACTTTATCGGTTGATAGGGTTCGCGATTAGTAACACCGGACCTGATAATTATAAAAATGTCGAAGTAGTACAAAACAAATTGTGTTTTATTTTAAAAATATAATGCTTTTCCTCCAAGAATTGACAGTTAACATTAAAAGGTTTTTTTATATTGTTATACAAAAGTCGATTAAATTTTATTGGATAATAGGCGGCTCGCCTCCAAATTGCAGTAGGTTTCTTCTATAGACTCTAGGTCCTCTAAGGCAAGTGACGTAAAAATTCTTTATATATTAAGCTACTTGCTTGTAGCGTAGCTAGGAGAATTTCTTTATTCCTTTTTTTTTAACCATGCCCGCTCCCAATGTGGATATAACAAATTAATAAAAAAAAACAAGAAATATTTTTAACATACAAATTAATACAAGAAAAAATATCTAAAAAACAATACCTAGAGTTCGTATATGGCCTTTTAATGGAGGTATCAATGGAAGTTTTCTACGAGCACTGCTTCTTCGAGTTGTTTTCGAAGACAGTAGATATAAGTATTGGGCTTGGGCGGTACTAATGGTTAGCTAAACGCTCTCGCTACGCTTTCGAACAGAAATCGATTGAAAACAATAGTTTATGAAACTGTCCGTCCTGGGATTCGAGCCCGTCAGATCCCTAACCGAAGCCAATGATCTTGACCACTGTAGCACGGATCCGACTGTCGACATATATTATCGACGGTATTTTGGCTACTTGATGTAACGCTCAAAATTCAAATTGTTCAGGAGAGAGTAAAAACTGTTTTTATCGAAAACATTATAAGGTGAGTTGCGTTATAAATCTTTGAAATGTACTCATATTTTCAGATACCGGATAAAACCAATGTAAAATGATATTTCCCTTACAAAAAGTGTTTTTCTAATTTACATTATTTGGCCGAGACCTGTTCTGCCGTCTTTAAAATGGGATCCAATCATTAACTCATTTTATTCACGTCGTCGATATTATTAATGATTATATTATATTTAAAGATAGTTTATAATTATTCATATAGTCAATAATCCTTTTCAAATATTTTTATTTTTAATATTATAAAATATATGATTATGTTATAATAGGCTATTTTATTTTACCGCAAGATTATTTTTTAAAATTATTATGTTATCAAAAACCATGAAAGTGTAAGAAAATAAGGATAGATCTATTAAAAGGACTAATAGTTAACAAATTGCTGTATCCCGTTTTTAGGATCAGATGGGTGGGATGGTATTTCACACATCACAAACACCCATGTATTAGAACACACAAGACCATCAATCGATTAAAAAATCAATTTATGAAACTGTCTGTACTGAAATCGCGCCGTAACAGAAGATACTGACCTCTCGACTAAAGAGAGTGATTTTTTTATATTTTGCTTTATTTTCTAGATGCATGGTGTTTTTGAATAATGCCTTCACAGCAATTTAAAATATGCTGATAAAAACAGCTGACTACATCTCGATGAATAATTAATGTTTTTCTACTTTGTTTTATTCTCAAATCATTTCAGTCTGGATCGCTCGGTTGGAAATGTGAGTCGTCGATTGGTGTATTTTGTTACCTGCGAGAATAAATAACAATAATCTCAAATATAATCTAGAATCTTTTACAGTGTTAGATAAAAGTTTTGTATAAACATAACCTTCTACTTGAATATCAATCTAATATTAAAATTGATAACTTTATTATTCCACTGGTTGTGTTACTAGTGACACGTGTTTCGCCTTGGGAAGAATCTTGAGACTGTGACTCTATCGTAAGATTTGTATTTATAAAGTAGACATTGATTTTAATTCTTAACTTATAAATGACACAAATAAAGGGTGAGATTTTTTCTTTCTACTAGTGTTTGGAGGGTAAAATGCCATAGAAAATAAGTTTAATAGTGGCTAGCCATCAATTAAAACTGGCCATAACTTTGCACAATAGCAAAGTTATCAATTTTAATATTTTATATTAAAAACGAATTTCTAAAAAGTTACCGCCGAATCAATCGAAAAAAATAATATTAACCTTTTTTTATTTAAAAGTTTTCAGTTGATTTAATCTTAGAATATTTGAAGTTTGCTTTATTTTGTTATTTTTTGCGTGACCTTTATATTTAAAAATGTTCAATGTTTCTAATTTGTCGTTTTCATGTATGACATTACTTTCCAATCATCTCCAATCCGATCATAAAAATGGGCCATAGAAAGAGAGAATAGTTTACTATAAGGGTTTTCCTGGCCGTTTACTAACATTGCAAAGTGTTAAAATTGGTTTTTACTTTTAGACCTCTCAAATATTCGATTATAAAGAAAAAATCACATTAACATTTTAATATCAGTGATATCGCTTGGTTATTGTGGTAATCATTTCATGTTTTACGACTAACTCAATACACTGAATGCTGTTTACTATTACAAATCATTAAGTGTTGTAATATTATTTTAAAAAAATGTAAAAAACGTGTATTACAAATTTCACAATTTATTTCAATAGCTGGTTATTATCGACAGATTATGCTTTCCATATAAGCGAAGACCTTCTGATTTGCAAATAAAATATGGAATATTTAGGGTTGTCGAGTATTCGAATTTTATATATGACTTCTTTGCAAATTTTCCATGCTGACTATGATTTTTGCTTTGCAAAAGCAATAAACTTATAATTAAGTTTCAAAGTGTAACAAGTCGAAAATTTGCAGCTTTGAGTAAAGTGTGAGAAAATTCTTAGAATACCAATATCTACCGGTTTCGAAATGTAGTACGTGGTAATATATGGTTATTTTATAAATGACAGTGGTTATTATTCCTTTAGATCCAAACTGTAACAACTATGAAAATCCTGTGAAAACTTCTAAAATGAATGTTAGAAAAAAATGAAATTATCTTTATAATATTACAAATAAAAACATATTTTTTTGGTAATCTTAGAATTTCATTACAGTAGTAACTACGCAGTGCGGACGTGTTTCGTATTAATTGCGTATTAATTGTATCGTATAATAATAATTAATTTATTCTGCGTGATATAATTTTATAATTTGACGTTTAATGTTTTCTCAACAAAACAAATAATTTAATCCCAATTTTATACGTAAGCTAAGCGTTTGTGTCGTATTATAATAATTTATTCGTTCATCGGGATATAGTTTTACTTTAATTAACGTTTTTAATAATCGTAAACCGTTTAATGATCGTGAATTGATCGGTTAATTTTGTACGCTGGCTCTAATTACGATTATTAATTAGTAAGACGTTCACTTTAATTTATCATTCAGTGCTTGTCAATTAATAGTTATAATTCGAAGAGCTATGTTATATTATGACGCAGTTTCAATGTTCCGAATGCTCTTGTTCTTTTGGAGCATACCGTGGGATGCGGATACACGAGGGTCGCATGCATTGTAAGGATAAGCCACCGGCAGCCGTGGAAAGTACATCAAACTTGGAGGACCACGATGATCTGATCAAGGATATAGCTAGATGGAGAAGAAACACTCGGGTTATAAAAAGAATCCCAAAAGCGGCACAGTTAACAGCATGCAATTCACTGACCAGATGTGTTATGGCATGCGTCGCAGAAAACTCCGTAGAAGCTTGGAAAAAGATATTCCTTTATGCGTATTCATGCTTCGCTCTGCCCTCAGGTGAGCGAAGTACTTCATTAGCCACGCTAGTAAAAAAACAGACCAACGACTTTGATCGTGCCGGAACGGCGGAGCCGCCAAGCCCCCCGCTTGATCGATTGAATGCCAATCGGATGGACCAGTGGAAGAGACGAGCGGAGACCAAGCGTGATATACTAAGTGATTTTCAGAAGGTCGCTCCTAAGATAAAAGTATTGGAGAAGGAAGACGTCAATTTATTGGGGGCGCCTATAACAGACGATGCAGTGCCAGTAGAGCTAAATAAGAGGTCTGAGACTATTAAAGTGCTAGTCTCAAGACTGAAAGCTTTAAATTCACATTATGCTATATTTTTGTTGAAAAACTGTCTATTGGTCCCCAAAATCATGTATACCCTAAGGTCTGCCCCCGTGTCGGAACACCCAACTCTCCTCCGCGCCGTTGATGACATGTTTCGGGTTAGCCTGCAAAAAATAACCTACGTGATTTTGGATGGTCCTGCATGGCTACAGGCGACACTGCCCGTTAGATACGGTGGTCTTGGGATTAGGCGGACAGAAGAATTGTCTCTCCCGGTTTTCTTAGCCTCAATTCACTTTGTCAAGAATCTGATCACGGCCATACTGCCGGATATCGATTGGGAAAACATAGTCAGTGCCGCAAAACAAAATTGGTGCAAAATTACAAATATGCCTGCACCGGACAAGCCATCTATCCAAAAAGAGTGGGATATCCCGATGATTGAAATAAAAAAAAAAGAAATTCTTTTATCGCTCAGTGATCCTACGGAGACTGCTCGGTTCATGGCAGCTTCGAGGAATGAGTCGGGGTTGTGGCTAAATGCTCTTCCATCGCCCAGTCTCGGAACGCTTCTGAGCGATGATGCCCTGCGAATTTCGGTTGCTCTACGGCTTGGTTCAGCATTGTGTCACGAGCACAAGTGCACCTGTGGGAGGTTGGTGGACCGCATGGGGCGGCACGGATTGAGCTGTCAGAAAAGCGCCGGAAGACACAGTCGGCACTCTGCCATTAACGACCTGATCTGCCGCTCGCTGGTTTCATCGGGGGTCCCATCGAGACTGGAACCTCTGGGGGTTTGCCGCCAGGATGGCAGGAGGCCCGACGGCATTATGATGATCCCCTGGAGAGAGGGGCGATGCACGGTCTGGGATGCCACTGTGGTGGACACAATCGCGGCATCTCACGTGAATAAGTCCGCTGAGTCGTCGGGCTCAGCGGTTCTCAAGGCTGAAACCTCCAAATGCAGAAAATACGACTGTCTCTCGCCAAATTTCATTTTCTGTCCATTGGGTTTTGAGACGTTCGGTCCCTGGGGACCCTCGGCTTTGAGGTTTTCAGGAAATGGTGGCGGAAATTAGTCGAAGGATGACGGACAGGACGGGTGAGTGCCGCTCAAGTGAATATCTTAGACAGCGAATAAGCATAGAAATCCAACGTGGCAATGCTGTCGCCGTTATGGGTACGCTCGAGGTATCCAGGGGGATGCAAGAAATTTTGTTCATTCTGGCCGATTACTTAACATTAAAAATTACTACAAAAAAAATTGTATTTTTATTGACTAATAAAATGTTTTCTTTATTATTTACAAATATTAGATGTACATTAGAAAACTAAATCTGCCCAAAATCTTGTTTCGAAATTATCTCAGAAATATGGTTGTAGAGTTATTACACTTTGAAGCTAAAGTATCCCCGAGCGCGCGCCTGATACACTTATAGGGTAATCCAAATCATTAAAATATACGTTTTTTTCCAGTTTTCACAACTCACCGATAATGTGGGAACGACCGCTATCTTGGTTAGGGCTTAGAAACCTTCGCCGCCTGGCTCCTTCAAAGAATCTTGTCGTCGTTATCACAGGATGTGACAGTGGACTCGGATTCCGTGTTGCCCAAGCCGCTCATGATGCAGGATTGACAGTTGTCGCAGGAATGTTAACGGGTGATTCTAGTCAAGCAGCCGTCCGCCTTCGTGAGCTCTGTCCATCTCCAGAACTGAAAATGCTACCGATGGACGTGACAAAGAATTCAAACGTTGTTGGCGTAATGCGCTACGTTGAAGAGATGATAAAGAATAATCCAGAATATGGTACGTGTATTTTTAGTAACAGTCAGTCAAGTTGAACCAAATTTAATAGAACCCAGAAATAGTTTATGAAGGAAATTTTTAATGCTTTAAACGTTTGACAAGGTCATCGTTTATTACATGACTTTTTTTGGAGGATAGAAGGATGGAATAAGGAGAAAGCTTATCACCAGACAATCAGTGTCCATATCATTGGAAGTCGTGGTACATTTAGTATAATACGTTAAAGCATTTCTGGGTAAACTGGCTGAAAGGTCAAATTAAGAGCTCAAAATGAGTGGCGAATACTATTTTTATATATAAGAAATTCATTAACATGATAAAGTAATTTTGACATTCAATATTGTGATTCTCGAATAACCAACAATTCCTTTTTTAACATTATTATTTATTACTTAAGGCTTTATGCAAATAAGAATTTATATCAACACTTTTTATTAAAAAGGTGCCGGAACTCACTTCTTTTCAAGCTTATGCTAAAGAAAATTATATACAAAAATCATTTAAATAAAACTTAAAGCAGCTTCTCCTATGCCACAAAGCACATGAAAACACATTTTTTTGTTTTAGAAATGTTAACTTCGTGGTGCAGTGGCTAACGTCGTTGGCCACGGTTACATATTTCTCGGGTTCAAGTCCCGGTGCGGACAGTTCCATAAATTGATTTTTCAATCGATGAATGGATTTCTGTTCGTAGTCATGAATGTTTGTGATGTCTAAAAAATTCCCTTCCACCCATCCGATTCTAAAAATGGGGCATAGCGAGAGCGATTAGCTAAACACTAGTCCTGTCTTAGCTCTATCTTTCTACCCTTACTCTCTTCGAAAAAGAGAGGTTGACCAACTAAGTAACGATTAGTTCTCATAGAAAAAACTTCTGTTGAAATACCTCAATTAGGGGGGCATATGCTCCACACTGGGGGTGGACATGGAATAGAAAGTTAATTTTGACGACGAAATATATGTGAGCGGGGAAATTGTTTCGTCTTATTTCTTACATTAAAAATACCGTGAAAAAAGGTGCGGAACGCCGTTCCATCGCGTTGCATGGCAAAAAAAGCCCTATTTATACTTAATTATGAATGAACTTTACTGTCCATACGGAACTATTATGGTCGTAATCAGATAGTTATTTAGATCTGAAAAACGTGCGACAGCAATAATTCATTTATCTAAATATAAGATACTTGTCAAAAAGAAAATCATTTTACTTATTTCGCGCATTCTTTCATTGAGCAGTCCTCCATGCAGTCATAAACAATGCCGGAGTCATGACTTTCGGAGAATTTGAATGGCAAACCCCTGAAATGATAGAGCTACAGATTCAGGTCAATGTCTTCGGCGTGTGGCGTGTCACGAAGACTGCACTTCCATTGCTAAGGGCCAGCAGTATCCGGGGGCATAAGCCCAGGCTGATATCGTGCGGAAGCCATTGCAGTTTACAGCCGCTTCCAGGGCTGGCTGTGTACGCTGCCACAAAGAGTGCCGGTCGAGCTTGGTGCGAAGCCCTGCGAATGGAATTGAAACCTCACGGGATTCAAGTAGTTAATTTTATACCCGGTAAATATCAATTTTAGGCATAATATTTTTGTCCATTCTTGAAATAAACAATATAATAACTTGCTAGGTTTTAACTGTGACGAGCAGAATGAACTGATAAAATTTAAATCTTAACAAAGCTACTTATATGAAATTGAGTGTTAATAATTACTAGGTACCTATATCAAAGAATTGGTTCAAGAACTATGACAAGAATCTATAGATATATACCACACGTGTTGGGCTAAGTCAAAATTTCACCGTATTAATAATACAGTCGCCCAAAAGGAAAAAGGTTACTTCTGCAAAAATTTAGTTTTGAGAAAAACGCATATTATTTGTGTTATGCGTGTTTTTAGAATGAAGAAAATCGTTTGTAACCTGAAATTATTTCTAAGAAATAACATTATCAACCATTAATTGCGTACATTTTGTGATTATTTTTTTTTAAATATTTTTAGGTTCAATGGTTATGAATACAAACATAATGAGTCGACAAAATAAATACGCAAAGGAAATGAAAGACTCGTTTACACAAGAACAACTGGAGTATTACGGTGAATATTTTGACCGGTACATGAGCTATATGAGCACGATTTCCGATCACAGATCGCCAGACCTTCTTCAAGATTCCGTTCTCATAGGCAAAATGATGGACGCCCTCCTCCAAGAGTCGCCCTCTGCGGAGTATCTGCATCAGCCCTGGCGTTATGCAATTTATCATTTTCTTTTTGGTATCTCAACATTCGCATTACGCCAATGGTGGGTGAAGAAATTTATGATAATGCCAGAATATCGACGGACAAAAGAAAACGATAATTCAACAAAACAAACAAAAAACAAGATGGCTTGAAGCAAAATATTCTTACGCATAGCTCCAGTTAATTCGTCAAATTTCATACAATCCAAATTATGAGCCTGTCCAAGATTTTGATACTTAATAAAGATGCGATATTTTCATATGTCAAGTTTTGTAATATGTACACATTTATATTTTACGACTCGCCTTTCGCTATTCGTTGTCAAGCTTTCAATAACAACTGAACTCAAAATGTCAGCAATCTTAGTGAAATAATATTCTATACATATAATACCGAGTGTATGATAGAAGACATTAAGTGATAAAAACAAATTCTGAGATAATCGCATTTCAAACATTATTGTTATTTTCAAAGTATTCTCTCCCCCAAGTATTTTTTTTTAAATAAAACACTATTTGTTTATAATACTTTCATATGCTTATAATAATGAATCATCAGTTGATAGTGCTTGTGATGAGCAAAACCGGTCCTCATCATTATAAACATGTGAACGTAGTACAAAAAAAATGTGTTTTATTTTTAAAATGTAATACCTTACTTCGAAAAATTTACAGTAACACCTTAAAAGTAAAATTGAAAAGATTTTTTTTTGCATACAAATCATAAAATTTAGTGTCGATGAGTTATGTATAATAATTATGTCATTCTTTTTGTCAGAATATAAAAAATAAAAATATGACTGTTTTTTTCAATGCCATTATATCATATGACGTGCGGTGGATTTATCACTATCTCTATCGCACAACTTAATTTTGGTATGAGCAAGAAGGATACAAGGGCATGCGCCGCATACCCTTGCATATCGCTGTGATTGCATATTATCATGTGATTGAGCGAGAAAGAGGTGCCTGGACAGAATGCGTTCTACCGGTATGTAGAGAGTTAAATTACATACGTTTTTACATGTTAAGCAGAAAATCATCAAGTACTCAGCATAGAGTTATGTCAGTATAGCCTCGAAATATTATGTAGTTTTTTTTGTAATCAGAAAAAACTTCGTAATAACTACTATTAGGTATTTATATTTGTTAATGATGTTATTTTTACTTCATTTATAAATCACGTTGCACAATAGAGTGCTGCGGTATTGGTGTACTAAGACCACCGTAAGATTTATATTTCTGAAAATGAATATTTAAGTTCTTTCTAGTCGTTTTTAGCTCATTTATTGCCATCGCCCAAGGAATGGTCTAAAAATGAGAACTCGAATGCGGCAGAGCAAATTGCGGTTACTTCACCGGTTTAAAACAATACAGTGACTTCACATGAGACAAGAACTCAAAACTAGCCAAGCAATGCATGTTCTAGTTGTAGAGTGGGAAAGTTAGTGGGCCAGTGCGCTGGGCTGTTATTATTACTCCAACCAACTCAAATTAACTACGTACACCGCCCACTCGCTAATACGGATTCCAACTCGAATATTCAATATCCAAACATGTTCAGCCCTTTTTTAACTATTCGATAGTCTAGCATTTGGGCAACCATTCGTAATATTTTTTAAAGAACTATTTAACAAAATCGACGAAAGATCACATAACAAAGTGTCCAGATCTCAAGAACAATAATGAATACCCCAGGATATTAAGGTTTTTTGCTTTCCCCCCAACTCGGGCGCTTGAAGAAATACCGTTGTAGCAATCCAACGAAGTTGCAAATTTTAAATATTGTAATACAGTGGAAAGGTGTTGGAATGTGTATTTAATGTTATTAATTATTCAAATCGAATTTTTATATTATTTTCATTTGTTGACGTGATTGCGTGCTTATCGAATTACAATGTACTATGTGACACACCCTGGTTTTGTTTGTTAAGTTTTTATTAGGGTCCATACCTGACAGCGCACCACTTTTAATGGCAATGATTCTTGGGAGTCAAACCGAGTTATTGTCGTTAAAAGCAATCGGTTACCTTAGGGCTATAACTAAAAATTAGAAAGCGTCCAGCGGACGGGTCTATTATTGAGAACAAGGGGAAGAACCTACAGTGGTTGAGGTTTAATTTTTATTTTTGCGAACAGTCGACTGAGGGGCTTCGCCAGCTAAGGGCGGACGGCGTAGCCGCTGCGTTGAAGTAATTATAATTTGTTTTTGTTTGTTTTGAAATTTTACTTAATCGTTGTTGTGTCAATTGCATTATAACTTAAAGGTAAATTCACGTGTTACGTAAATGTAAATGTAGACTTAATTTTATGTGTCACTGATTTTTTGTGTAATAAGCCACTGCATCTTCGTTAATTAAATAAGAGATGAACTGGAATTGAAATGGTGTTTGCTTGAGATCCCAGACCTCCCGGACGTTGATAACCAAACATTCGCCTCTCTTCGATTCGGTCTTTTCATATGTGTACACAGTGTTTTGGTGACAATACAATCACCTATACTTCTTACGCCATGGTCTCGTGCTTCGTGTACACGCAATAGGCAAAGTCAGCTAAACAGTCGTCAGCAAAAAGGCTTGACACTTGAGTTGGGAAGCAGTGACTTAGGGAGCTACGAAAAATAACTGCCTATGCACTAATAATATTTTTTAACTTAATATAAATTAAGTATATGAAATCCATCCTCAGATGAAATAAAATAGCGTTAAAATATTTCATTCCTAGTTTAATCCATTTTGAAATATGAAAATTCAAATTTAAGCACGTACCATAAAATAAATATTAACTCTTTGCGGATGCAGTAACCGCGAGATGCAAGTACTACATAGGTAGGTATTTGGAATTCAAACAGGTTTGTTATAAAAAGGTTGCTTACTAATATCTTTCTGTTTCTTTGATAACAAAATTAATTGACAACCTATAATTTATCGTAACAACATGATGGTATTAAGTATTAAATTTATTGTAAGCGACTATGATAGCATTGAATGTGTTGGTTAATTGTTTACGAAGGAGAAAGTTCACATACATCTTGCCTTGACACTGACAGAGCCTACCTGCGTATGGAGGCATCTTCGAGTCTCGTACAATTTTTAGGTTATCGTCAGTAAAGTTATCGAATGTTTCATTAGTTTTAGTCGGAAAATAATAGGAGTGAGTTGAATTTATGAATGGAAAATCCATAATGTCTGTAAGTGAATAATATTGATTATTATAAATTAGTGTTTTGTGAACAAATAATGCTATTTCGAGCAAATTTACCGCTGCTTATTAGAGGATAATTATCAAAACGGTTCTAAATGAATCAAATTTAAGCTGTCAATACATAACTATCTAAATAATCAAAACTGTACATTTTTTTAATGCATTGGCTAGGTATTATAGTTATTTTTATCTATATAAATATTATATCAAGTTTTGCTAAAAATATAATTGATCACAAAGAAGTTACCTTCTTCTATAATGTAAACACTGACCTACTATTTTACGAACTTGTAAGAAGTACAGAGAATTTGGTCATTCTCTCATTTGCACTATTTTTTAAACACTGAAACTGCAAGGTGTTTTGCAAATATTTAATTCAAGCTCAATTATTATTATTCATGATTCTATATATTTTTTATTTTGTTTTATATCATGCATAAAAATATTTTTTACAAAGCCTCTCGTGTATGTAGCAATAATATAAAATATATATTCTTAAGAAATAACAATGCAATGAAATAATAATTATAATACTACCTACCAATATTTGTCATAAAAGTTAGCGAAGTCTATTGCGTATAATATTATAAATTAGTAATTAAACATTGTATTACCTAACCTTATCAAATTATGTTGGGTTAGGTTAGATTAAATCAACTGATGGTATTGCATACTTCCGTATAAGTTGTCACATAAAATTATATCACTATTATAATAGGCATGGTTTATATGAAATATTAAACTTTATTTGTGAGCTGAAACATCATTCTCAAGGTTGAACCTAAAAGTTTTAGTTAAGTAATATGATAGCTACAATGCAGAATAACAAAAAAGTTAAAATCGTTGCAAATATTATTCCTCCCGATTAAAATAATGAGAAATATTTATTCCCAGTGATAATTCTATTAATACCCAATACGCCTTTTTCAGTCAAACAAACATGGTAAAATTGAAAATTCAGGAATATTAACACTGGCAGTGTTCGCTTTAATATTCAATATTCTAATAGGAGTATATTTTAAAGTTGAACAGTCATCGACGCAGAATTGTAATGTGACAGATGCAAAAATTGAAGATAAAAAACCAACCTATTGGGTGTTCAGCCAACATTCAAATGTCGATAGTGAGACGGGAATTTTAAAACACGTTCATTTGTTATTCAGTAGAATTGGATTTAAGCGTGGCTCTAACACATCTAACTGGGACCTTCTCTGGTCTCATGATTATCCTTTTCGTACTCTTTTTCAACATATAAAAGCTCTTAGAGGACATCAACTTGTGAACCACTTCCCTGGAACAGGATTCATCACCAACAAAGTTGATTTTGCAACATCTACATCCAAATACATCCCTAAAGCGTTTAAAATCCCCGAACAAGGTGCTGAACTATTAGAATACGCTGCCAACAATTCTGAAGCACTATTTGTGCATAAAGACAATCAGCACCGAGGTGTCACATTAAAGAATATAAAGGAAATCGACTTAAACACTGAAGGAAACTTTGTGCAAGAATATGTTCCAAAGCCATTCTTAGTCGATGGGCATAAATTTGACATTGGCGTTTATACAATACTGACATCTGTCGATCCACTGAGAGTATATATCTATAAAGGTGATGTTCTATTCAGGTGTGTAAAAATATTATTATATTTGAATAAAGTCAAAACTTTATTCTACTAAAACAAATTTATTCTGTGTTGTAAGTAGTTCAAGAAAACAAAAATTCAACATTCATGTAACCCTGAACAAAAAAATTTAAAAGTTATCAGAAAAATATTATCAAGTTATTAAAGCATTACAAAATAAAGATATGGATCTTGTGGATAAACATACATGGGAAGATATTTCATTCTTTTTATAAAAATCTAGTGTATATATAAAACTTATTAAACCTGATTAACTGCAATTTATTTTATAAATATTAAAACATTTCTAAGGAATGAATGAATTGTTGTATATAAATGTTAATCAAGTTAATAAGTGTTCTCATTTGATCATTGCTAATTAAATTAATTAATATTTTCTTAGGTACTGTCCTTCAAAATACTATCCATTCGATCATAAAGATTTAGACAAATATGTAATCGGAGATGACTATTTACCAACGTGGGAAGTGCCTTCATTAGCTCCACTCTACACTGCAATGGGTTATGGAATGAAAGATTCTTTTGATTCGTATGTCCGACATCAGGTAATTGTACAACATGATTTAAACTATTCTAAAACTTCAATAGAGTAAAAAATAGCATTAAATTCTAAAACTATTGCCAAGTCGTATTGCGTGGAATAACTTACTCTATGATTTAGCAAACATTTATATATCAACTCTTCTTAAACCAGTATTCTATTGTGCAAGTCTATTTTCAATGTTTTTACACTTTTTTGTATACTACTGGTGTTGTCATATCAAATAAATAACATTTAAATTAAGTCTTTTTAAAGGTTCCATGTGAGGAACTTACTATGTACATACTTTCTAACTATCAGTCTGAAACTTCATTGGATTAAGTATCTGATATTTCTGAATTATTGTTTTCAATTCCCAGAAAGTATCTTATTTTGCAATGCGTGCAAAACAAACTTGCATCTTATGTCGAGGAAATACAGTTGTTAATATTTTTATTTTCAGGGTAAAGACCCATCTGTGATATGGACACAAGTAGATGACTTTCTTGCTGAACTATTTCTTCAAAAAGAGCACTTAATTATTTCAGGAGTAAGTACAATCAGCCATTGAGGTTCTAGTCTTCGCCCGTTGAAAATAGCTTAATGATTTACGATTATATTTTTTTGTGTTAACAGCTCAAAAACTATCGCAGCGGTGCAAACTTCTTCGAGCTCATGCGGTTTGATTTTGTAATTGACGAAGACCTACGCCTATATGCATTAGAAGCAAATATGTCACCGAATTTGAGCTCAGCGCATTATCCACCGAATCAACTTCTGTATGAACAAGTCCTTTACAGTGTACTAGCGTTGGTCGGGGCTGCAAAGTACACACATGCTCCGACTCTAGCTGACAGGTAAATTTTTTCCTCTTAGAAAACTTATGACATCTCAAATACTTTAAATATAAAAAATTGCGTTTGCAACAATTGCTGTATAATGTTCAATATTTGAGATTAATTACATGGATGTATGTGACGTGTGTTTGTCCTCGTACTGATGTCGAGTGAATCCATTTAGTTATGTGAATTGAAATTCAATATACAGTGAAACTCCCATTTATCGTTTTTTTCAAGACCTGCCTGGGTGTAATGCACAACACATTGTATAACCACCATACGGCGCCTCCAGGATTTCCTGTCACCCACCAATCGCTTTGATTCCTTCCATGACATACCAGCATCCTTCAATTCCTTCGAGTACATTCCTCCGCAGCATGTGTTCCAGCCTGATCCAACGCCTTTCTGTAACCATTGGCGTACAGGGCGCTGTCTGGTCCACTCCCCAATCTCCAAGTTCCTCAGGAAATCAAACCACTTCACTCCCAATATCCAAAGCATGCATCTATTCCCGAAGCTTAGTATACAGTTTTTCTTAGTCTTTGCCAGGTGCCATGATTCGCTTCCATAAAGTAACACAGAAGAATCCAAGCGTTGGACAAATGGCACTTGGTTTTAATTGTTTACAGCTACGGGTTACATATAGTTCATACTGAATGTAGCACCAGCTATTCCTAAGCAAATATATGGAATTGGTACATAGTATCCACCAGAGGGTTCATATCTAATAAATTTGACTTAAAGCTAAAATAATGCAAATCATTTGCATTCCAGAAGTGTGGCAGAGAGTTCAATGCGAGCATCCGATAAAAATCTGGCAGTCTGGTCTGAAATATGCGCAAAGCAAAACTGTATAGAAGGGTGCTCCGGTCCATGCAGTGTTTGCAAACATTGCCTCACAACCGCCAATCGGAATATCTTGAGAAGGGCAGTTATCGAGCACCTCAATCGCAATGATTGTCGCAGAGTTTACCCACGCCCTATGGTAAGAAAACAGAAAATACTGTGTTTGCGTAAGCATATTTCATAAATTCTTATCAAACTGTGAACAGACATATCAATGGGGAAAATATATCTAATTATGTCCTGTAGGCTAGCAAATTCCTAAATTACTTTTAAGGTGTTAACTGTCAATTCTTGGTGGAAAGACATTATATTTTAAAAATAAAACAAAATTTGTTTGTACTATTTCCACATGTGTATAATGATCAGTATGAGTTTCTGATCATTATAAAAATATGAAAGTAATACAAAAAAATGTCATCTGTATGGTTTCTGATAAATTTATCTTATGAAAACTGTCAAAATTAAACCTTTAAATTGGAAATTTGATTCCTCAATTGATTTCAGATCTATTTCAACTTGCAATAAGTGAAAACTAATATTGCGTGATGAAAATATTTTTGCCCATCAGAGTGTCGTTTGTGTGTCTGGTGAGTGAGTAAGTGACACACCTGTGTGGCGTTAACAGTTGATTGTTAAAGAATATTGTGATACGCTTTTCTTTAACTTCATCTTGCTTAAGCAAGTCAAAAAAGGCAAATTTGGAAAAACCATTAATATCTCAAAACACAAATTTTCCAGCTGAAGTTCTTGTTTATACTGTAGCTCAATATTCTGAAATAACCTTCAACATTTCAAAGAGAATTTATTTACATTGTAGAAAATAAACTTGATCATTATTCAAAATACTCTTTCAGGTTCAAGGAATTACGGCAGACAAACTTAAACTTGATGAATTATCACCTAGCAACAAACTGATGCAATTATGGTTCCAAGGAAAGTGTAATTTAGATGTAACGTGGTGCAATTAATGAGTGATACCAATTTTTAGAAAGTGATCATAAAATGTGCTTTATTTGTAAATTAAAAAATTTTCAACAAATTAGAAAAGGATACTATAGCCAATATATACATATGATGGTATGCATAATGCACAACATTTGCATACTGCATATGCTAGTGGTGATGATTCAATAATAATTATTTGTCATTTACCTTCATTTATAATTTATAAATTATTATTTCATGATACAAGACTTACAAAAAGTTTAACTTCTTCATATGTCCGTTTATATTAAATTTATAATACATAGGATACCAGCAAGAGATTTAGATAATATATTATGTAATATGTCCTTATTTTTAAGGGTGAATGAAAAGATTTTGAGACAGTGAAAAGATTATGGGAAAAACTGTTTTTATAAACAATTCCAATCTGTCTTGTGGTAAATGTAATGCAATCTAAGTGAGCCAAACAGGAAATAGTATCACTGCGCTTTTCTCCTAATTTGTGAATAATCTCATATTTGATTCTCAAAACCTATTTGAAATTCATCAGTAATCTTTGAATGATTTTTTGCTAATTGTTTTTATAAAAATAAAGCACAATACATAACTAAATATCTATGTATAAATAGTCCTGTTTTAACTCATCTTTCATCAGTTGATAACACTTTTACTCAACCTAGGGCAGTGATGAATAAAGCGTTTTTATCGCAGGTCAATTCAATTGTCAAATTTTTTTCCAAAGAACGGTGGTCACTTACTTTTTCTTCAAGCAACATCGGACTGTAATATCCGAACCGATAACTCTCTTCGGGATGAAGTCTTCTCTAATCTCCACTGATACTCATCCCTAGACCCAAACAGTGAATTTTTCTCTTTCTCGTTCAATCAAGCATCTCGCGCAAGTGAGATATAAGGACATGATGAGGTTGGCTCTTTTATCCTGCTTGATTATACACAAGTGAGGCTGTGTAATAGAGATAGGATACATCCATCGCACGCCGATGCTCATCACTTACCTCTGATGATCTTTCCAAGAACATATTTCTTCTGTACCAATTGATGGCCAATTCAATTATTTTTTTAAGCTATTGCTTTATTCCATCCATTATGTTTATTGAATTAATATTGTGTTATGTTAATATTTAGATTGACTTCTGTTCGTAGTCTGAGTGTCTGTAAAACTCCCTCCCAACCATCCGACCCTCAAGGGGCGATGTGAGAGCGATTAACTAACCACTAGCCCAGCTATATCCTTCTATCCCTACTCTCTTTCCCTATTCTCTCGAAAAAGGGAGGTTGAGCAACTGAGTAACAAGCAGTTCTCATAGAAAAAATCTGTTAAGGTACCTCCATTAGGAGACCATATGCTCCACGTTGGGAGCGGATATGGAAAAAAATTCTTAGAAGAATGACATTGTAAGAAATATTCATATTTATTGTCACAATTAACAAACAACAACTTAAGTTATAAGTGAATCTCGGTGATAAAGCAATGTTTCAGCATAGGTAGATTATTCAATTCTCTTATGTTTTTATATTCAAATACTGAATATTTTACCAACATAGTTTAATGATTTTCTATAAAAGAAATTGTACCTGAAGTAAATTAATAATCATGAAGTTTTCTAAAATATTAAGTATGTGTGCCTTTGAACAGTAAAAAAATATTTATATAAAATAACAAATACTTTTATTTAGAACATGTAAACACCAAATAATAATGTGTACAAAAATATACATCTCATCAAATTACAAAAGTTTGTGGATATAAAATAAATCATCTTATGCTAACAAAGAAAATTTACCTTCACAGATAGAAAATTAACACATCTCAATTGAGTAATGTAGCAATACACTATTTTAAAAAATAAAACACAATTCATTTGTACTACTTCCACATATTATCAGGACCGGTTTCGCTCATCACGAGCATTATCAACTGATGAATACACTATTTGGCCAATTTACATTCAACTGTAGGAAAAGTTGGAAGTTTTGTGCCAATTTGCAAACATATTAATTGGATATTTTTTAAGTATTATATTTTCTCTAAAAATGTGTTTGTGAAAAATAATATTCCACATTACGCATGATTTTGTTGTTGACTTCCTCGTGTAGCATCAATATTTAACACTTTACACTTGAATGCCGCCATAATCTCCTTCTGATGGCATGTGTAGGGGGAAATAAATCACTCGCTTAAGATGGGTTAAATTAGACCATCAATGCAAACTGAAACATTATTTGATAAAGAAGCTGACCTCAAGAAGTATACCATTCACCGATCAATAGATATGTCACTTCCGTCAGTCCTAGATACAACATATTTTTTATGAATAACAAAAATAAAATGTCAAAACAAGCATTTTCTAAAATTGTTCATGAAAATGTATCGAAATTCTTATTACTTACAGCAATACTTACTTACTTATTAAAAACAAATTAAGTTACTAAATTAATATATATCATTGCTGAATAAACTAAGAAAATTTTTAGCTTGTACGTTTATTTTTCCACATAATTTATATTGATGATAATTTGACTTGAATTAACTCCAATTTGATCAGAATATTTTTCAAATTTTTCACAATAAGATAAATTAATGCAATATAAACAAGTTTCCACTTGACTTCTATCTTTTACTATCTAAGTAATGATTTCTTTGCGCAAACTGCAGTTGAAATTTGGAACCAGAGAGAAATTTCAATGTACGCGAAAACAAAGAAAAAATCAAAAGTTATTGAACGTGAAAAAATATTTACAGAAGCAAAAATGATAATCTAAAATTGATAACTTTGTTATTCCACTGGTTTTGCAAGGAGTGAAACAACCAGTGGGTTAACAAAGTTATCGATTTTTTTATTAAAAATGAATTTCGACAAAGTTACTGCTGAATCCATCAAAATTACAAAAATGGTCAGTTTCATCTCATGCCGGGATAGAACTTGAGTGACTCCTTTTGTATGTAAGATACATAAAACATTATTTCATTTCAACTCATTGACAGATAGATTGAAGAAATCCAAGAATATAACTTCCTAAATCTTCATCTTGATTGGTCCATGAAACATAAACACTTTTATTCAGTTCATCTTCTCCCTCAACTTTAATAAGAACCGACTCTACTGAGATGCTTCCGTCGGTGAGATGAATCGTCCAAGCCGGTAACCGATCCGTCAAGAGTTGCAGAAGACGTTGGGCGGTTCTCGAGGCCGGCCCTGCCGCTTCCAGCTTTACCGTGCTCGTGAAACGGATAGTGTGACGATTGATTCCGGCTTCTTCGCAGACTTCATCTATATCCATCACCGATAGTTTATTGTCTTTCACGCATAAGATTCCGTGAATGATGCGCCGGCGTTTCGGATCAGGCGGGTGAGCATTGTATCTCACGGCTTCCGCTTTTAATAGTCTCAGGGATACGTCAACGGGTATTTTAACAGGAGTGCTTATGATACATGTTTCACCGTTAGCAGGATTGTAACAATTTATATTAAATTCTTCTTTGATTTTATGCATTAAAAATTCCATTTTTTCAGCTTCGCCGTGCACCAGCATTACATTCTTCGGTTCGCAGTATTGGATCAATTGCATAATACCTTTAGCGTCAGCGTGAGCTGAAAATGACATATACTCGACGGCCATCTTTACATCAACTACTTGCCCGTTTTCAAATTCTACTTTTTTGGCACCGTTTAAGATTTTATGTCCTACAGTACCTTGCACACAGAAACCAGGCATGATTACCATATTGTTCTCGTTAGGAGCCCATTTTTTGAAAATAGACAAAGACAGGCCGGCGTGGAGCATGCCAGGGGTTGCAAAGACAACCATAGCTCCGGGATTATCGATGTGAGATTTATCAAATGGTTTTATGTGTTTAAAATCAAACATGTTTCTTTGTACAAAGGTCTTTCGAATTTTTTGATTCGTCCAGGTGATGAACATTTTATAATAATTATTTGCTTTTTCTGTCAGACCGACAGCAAAATACACAGGGAATTTTAGATTCATCCGTTCCCAATACGTTTCTAATAATATGCAGAGCTCTTGAGCCCTGCCAAGAGCGAAAACAGGAATCAGAACCTTTCCTCCGTTATCAACGCATTCATGCACTTTTTTAAGAAAATCTCTCTCACGGCATCTTTTAGAGTCGCGGATAGTAGTAGCGTAAGTGGATTCAGAGATGAGCAGATCCGGTCGGCATTTATCGATCCACGCTGCCCCGAGGTGACGATCCGGAGTCATATTATAATCACCAGTGTAGACGACTGACTGCGACCCTACCTTTATCCAGAACATAGCGGCTCCCAAAACGTGTCCCGCATAGTAGGCTTTGATTTCCAATTCGTTGTCGACCATTACAGATTGGTGCAATGTCACAGCAGTAACCTTTTTCATGCAGTCTTTGATCATTTGAGACGTAAAGATGTTTGACTCTCCTTTGCGCTCCACGGCCACTTTCCTCATGTCTTCCAATAAAATTGGCGCGATAGCTTTGGTCGGATGGGTCATATAGATCGGTCCCGAATAGCCAACCATCTCGGACATGTAAGGGAGCGCTCCGCAATGATCTAGATGGAAATGTGAAACTATGACGCAATCTATCTGCCCCGTTATCGGACCTTCGGGTACAATGTAGGAAAAATCGGGAAATCGTCTCTCGTCGTTGTAACCCATGTGCATCCCGCAATCCAGCATGATGTTCTTGCCGCCCATCGACAGCAGAATGCAGCTTCGTCCGACGTCCTGTCCTGCTCCGAGTGGCGTTATTTTGATGTCCGGCATATTTACAATACTTTTAAACTATCCTAGGTTAAGTAAAATCGAAACCCTTTTTCTCGAATGGAACTCGCAATACAACGCGAAGAAAATGAATTCTACGAACTAGATGAAGAGACCCATTGCTTTACTATTCTTGAGATAATCGGTGTATGTATCCTAACTGAAAACAAAATTCGTTTCAATCAAAACATTTTTTCGAAAATGTCATCGAGCCGATTGTCAATTTAGCTATAGACAAGAGAATTATCCCGACATGCCGAAACTGCATATATTTTGTCGTGATATTGCGTCGTTATTGAATGGATACTTCCAGAAATCTTTGAATTATTCGCGTGTTAGGATATAGTTAATATTTATAATTTAAAATTCAAAAAAATATTTCGTATTGCGACATGATAGTAGGGAATACTTATTTCTGAGGATTAATTTTCTGAAAGTTGCATCATTGTTTACTTACTGCGCAAATGAGTGTTGCTATACGCCGTATAATGACAGATTTTAGTTGTAATTCAATGTTATGGCGACGAGTTGTTCCGATGACAGTTGTGGAGCCCCAAAAGATTTTAATTTGTCGTCAATAGAAGGAAGTGAAAACAGATTCAGTGCTACACATCAAAAGTGTTTATTGTGTTTTAATTTTAGAAAAGTATTTTACTGCAAACAATGCATCAGAAACGGAGATTTCGTCCATTCTACTTCCCACCTTTCAGAGAGGTAAGAGCCTTTGTGTGTTTACATATTATTTCCAATTAGCACTGAAAATTCAAACTTTATCCGTAAACACGATTAAATCGCACTTTCATATTTTTTCAAACGTATCCAAATAACATTGTCTTATGACTACAAATTTATATGACTTGATATAATTACATTCGTATTTGATGACATTGAACACAGAGCAAAAAAATATTCCATAAAATGTGAAAGTATTTTTAATATTTGTCTAAATATTCTGTTAGTAACGCTTTATCGATATCGTTTTTCAAATTATTTGTGCCGTTGTTTACTTGACATTACCATAAAGTGCTTTGTAAAAAGTTTTCAAAAAAAGAAACGTGCAACAATGTCCATAACAACTACCAAGTTCACAAAATAGATAAACCCGTTTATATTCAACAGATAAAAAGCTGTAGGTAACTGCTTAATATATTACTGTATACAGAAATAAAAATAATTACCCTCTGTTTACATATTCGAAAATGTTACCTAAATTTAACCTTTCAAAAATAGAACTTTAAAATAATTGTGAAATTATATTCTAATACTCATTTTCGAATTTAGAATAAATCAATCCCATTGACAATGCATATTCATTCTGCTTTTCCCTAACCATAAAATGAACCTATTTGGTTGATAACTATGGTAAAACAGTAAAACCGTGATGAAATTATAGTTTGAGTAAAACAACAAATAAAATTACCAATATCGAGAATTAAAATATCTAATATGATTCAGATTTTTCTTTGTTTGATTTTTTTTGCATGTCAAAATGAAACCCTATTTGCAGGCTGCATATAATCGTACAGGAGACCTCGTTTCGTTCAGTCCTGATTTAAATTTATACCGTCAAAATAATAGGCATTGGATGGAAAAAAGTTGATACTAATACCAAAGTTCATAATCATACACTAGGAGTTTGTCTATGATGCAGCGTAATACACTAGCTCTGTCTTGTATTACCACTGATAAATGGAACCATAATATTGAAATTAATGGGATTCCTGAATAATGCATATAACACATTGGTCACCAAATGCTTGAGAAGAATTTAGTTGTCTAAAGTGTGGAAATATTTCCTCTATAAAGAATTCAGTCAATAAATAAACTCCTATTTACTACCATATTTGTGTGAAAGCTATTTCTTTATTTTTTTTTCCATGTCCGCTCCCAACATGGAGCATATGGTCTCTTAATGGAGGTACCTCAACAGAATTTTTTTCGAAGAGAGTAGGGATAGAAGGATAGGGCTTAGATAATACTAGTGGTTAGCTAATCGCTCTCGCTACGCCCGGTGAGGATCGGATAGGTCGGAGGGAGGCTTAGACATTACAAACACTCACTACGAACAGAAATCCATAAATCGATTGTAAGATCAATTTATGAAAACCGTCTGCACCAGGAATTGAACCCGAGACATCCGTAACCGTAGCCAACGACGGAACCATGGATCATATTTACATAACACAATAAAACACTCATCAATGTTTTCTCAAACTGATCATATTGTCGATTTAAATGGTATCTTATCTAAATCTTTATCTTACAAATATAATCATTCAAGGACTTCAGTTAAAATTTCGACACTTTTTTTGTTTTTGATTTACTACATTAAACGTTTTTTTACCAACCAATCGCACAACAAATCTCCTTTCTAATTGTAGTTTGAATAATTTTCTCTCGAGTCCTCTTGTGAAATTCTCAGTATAACTGTTAGAGACATTGAGCAAATGAGAGGTCTTAATGAAGTAATCGTAGAAAATTTAGAATTTATATCAATGCAAGCATACTTTCTTATTGATAATAAATATAACGGACAACACAAAACTGATTTCAATACCAATTACTCTAAAATATAATTCCTTCGAAATTTATATGCTCTGCAGAATATGGTATATCTACAAATACGTTTCTGTTAATAGCATTATTATATCTTTTAAAACAGTTTTTTTTTTAATATATATTAACGTCATAAACCTGACGATTAGTGAGATTTAAGTAATGGAAAACGATTTTGGTTAAGTATGAAAAAAACCTACTATTTCCCGTTCACTAGCTAGCAATTGAATCTGTGGCCTTTTGATTACTGAGCAAAATTTTTACTGTTAGGTTATAGAGGCTGATAATATGAGCAAAAAGAGTGCAATTATTTAATATGTCACATCGCTTACTGCTGTATGTTAAAATTTTCAGATTCGCAGAAAAACAGTTACGGATGATGCTAGTGAAAGTAAAATGCAAAGATGTTGAAGAGAGATGTGAGTCAATCTTAGAAAAACGATTCACAAAAGAGAGTGTCTTGATAGAAATAAATAGATGTAAAGAGAAGGTTAACCTTTTAAAGCTGGCGATCCAGCAGAAAAAGGACAACATCAAAAGCAACGCCGACGCGTTGACCGCGCTGAAGAACTACAACGATCAAATGCTGGTCGAATTACCAAAGTATAAAGACAACATAGAGAGAGTCTCGAACTATGTTCAACATAAAAAAGTTGAACACGAACGAAGGGGTGGCCATATTGAGGCTGAGCAGGAAGCTCTTAAAAAATTGAGACGGCAGCGCCTGAAACAGTTAGTGGACTACGTATTCCCCATCCAAGAAATTCCGAACTCACAAAGGTCTGTAATACATTACTTGCGTAATTAAACATTTTTATCACTCAATCTTAAATGTTATCTAGAATTCATAAATAAAGCAAAGAAATGTTGTGTAATAGTTATATTAAAATGAATGTTGCACAATCGTTCAGACTCTAAGCAATTTTTAATCAGAAACCAAAATGGCAGATTTCATGCAAACAAAAGTTATCGAATCAAATAATAAAAGCTTATTTTGGATTTAATCATACATGACTCAATTTTAGTGTGGGTATTGCATCATCATATAACATCATATTACATCACTCAAAGTTTTCATTGTATATGTCTATCTACAATACATAATATCATTATCACTACGTAATTGTTGATGGTTGTATGAAAATGAAAAAACAATTTCTACAGTACAAGTCTACAACTACTTTTCAATGAGACATTTAAATTGAAACAATGAATCTATCAGATCTGATGACGTTAACAGTGTCATTTTGGAATATGTTAGTGAATACTTCATTAGCAATGAAGATTTATTTAAATGCATGTTATAAATTTTTACATCATTTTGCCGCTCACCACTCCACACCGTTTTTTGTTTCATACAAGGATGAAAACTTTGTTCGACAATTTTGAATGGGCTGTGTGGAAAATTATAATGAACATAGACAAACTTGGTCGTAGTTAATTCATTACACTGTCATATTTGTATCCATCAAAGACATCCATCACAATAGGTGTTGGTATTGCCAACCGTTTCAGCCGATGGACACTGCTGTTTCTGCTTCATCATATCTACCTTGCTTGCGTAATACAAATTTCCTTCCTCAGCATTTTTCTAATACGTCAATACCTTTTTTTCATTTACAGTATCTTTATTGCAATGCTTTTTTTTATAATCATGTGAGCTTTGATAAATGAAAATATGTTAATATTTGATTTACCCGGTGTGATATTGTTTATTAAAATAATATTGTTTTTCGGCTGTCCTATAACTGTTTGCTTTTATATCTTTTAAGTAAACATTGTTATTTACTTCAACCTCACAATGTCTTATCAATTTGAAAGTGCAGCAGATTTTGAATTCTCCTCGCTCCTCATGCCTTAGTTTCCGTATTACTTAAACCAGTGTTCCCAACCTTTTTACACCTGCGGACCGTGAGAAAAAGAAAAAAAAATTCACAGTCCACTAATACTGAAATAATAGTTTTTCATGTAATATTTTTTAAATCTTATATTGTGACAGATGGACATAACTATAACTAACACATATACATATGAAATTCTTAGAACTATATTTAGGTAGGGTTTTGCATCTTGTCTCACTATCGAAGAGCAAATATTTCCGTTCTCCCTAAGTGTACCTGAGAAGATTTAAGACTGTCGATTCTGAGAAAACCGACGGCCATCATTCCGCATCATCCTACCAATTATTATTATTTAACAATAACTAAAAATACAAGTAAACATGCAGGTGAAAGAAATCCTATATTTAATATTTTTGCATGGCGAATTCCTTAAAATTTGGCATACTGTTCACGGCCCAGCGGAAAGTCTCTGCGGCCCGGCACTGGGCCGCGGACCACCGGTTGGAGAACACTGACTTAAACCACAGTCAGCATTATTTTCATATAACCATTATTCATATAAATCTTACAGATGCATAATAACGATTTATATTAAAGTAAATAAATTCGCAATTTTATTTTGGACGTGTTCTGTGATTAATTGATCTGTTGTTGTACCTCAAATTGTCATTAACTCTCTTAGTCTCACAGGGATGAATGATTAGTCCTCCATGCATATGGGAAAAATGCCAAGGGCCCATGTTCGTATGTCGATCCAGTTGACAATAAAAACAATACAACATTTCAGTTCACAGTTAAAAGATTAAGTTCCATGTTTATTTTTTATTAATTTACTGTCTAATTATTATTCTAGCAGTATGCGTTATGGCCTACAAGTCTGTAGAGAAAGGGCCTTAGCTGAAGCTTCGAGACCGATGCGAGGATCGGATGGTACACCTGGTTTGGCGCCTCTTCAAGTGCTGTCTGCCTTTCTCCCGTTAGATGGAGACTACACTGCGTATTGTCATTGGGGTATGACATAATATTTATACATGGATAATATACCATTAAAAGTATCAACAAATTAAAATATCATTGATATAAATAATTTTATTCAAATACAATAAGAATTTTGATATCAATGTTTTGTTAAATTTAATCATATTATTTTTTCATATCATTATTTAATCATATCATACGACTTAAAGTGGTGATGAAACTTCAATATTAAATTTTGTACACTTTCACTCTAAGCTCTGTCACTAACGACTCAGGTTTACCTTTCATCAAATTCAGTCATTTAAGTGCATGGATGAACTCTAACTGATTTTTGTAAGATATTACAGTTATCAGTTTTGAAGATAAGAGGTGAAACCTGGGTTGCTAGTGACAAGACGTTTGGAAGTGTACAAAATTTACACTTAATATATTTTGACGGCATAAAGTTCTTTGATTTTACATCTATAAAAATGATTTCTGTTCATCAATGCACATCGATTAAATGCTTTACTCGATAAGCCAACTATTGAATGTTCTTTCTCATTTTCAGTCTCTTCAAACAAAGGCTTAGTAAGCTCTACAGGAAATAACCCTACAAATGTAGAGCCCGTGACCCAAAATCCTGCTTATAGGATTAGTGCTGCACTGGCTTATAGCGCTCAACTGTTGAGAATCACTGCTTTCTACCTCGACGTTAGACTGCCATTCAACATTTCTTACAAGTAATTTTACATAATATTTTGTATTTTCACGATCCTACCACATCTATTTAACCCTTTTAAGCAGTTTTGCGTCATTATCTACATTAATACTGTGTTATAAGACACTCTGCCAATCGACGATTCAATCAATCAACGCTTTCGTATTGTCATATCCCGCTTATGTGATGCGCTAGATAATGATTTCAACGCTGGCTCCAAAATCTCACTGAGAATTATCCCGAGGCCAGGGAATCCAAGTGCTACTATCTTCACTTATGTGCGCTTGTGTAATCTCCTAACGAATAAGTATGAACATAGATATAGTGAACTTTTTTTTCTTATTTCCGAATTATATTGTTTCATTGATTCTCGATTCGTTAATCGACAGTGTTTAGTTAACTAATTGACATCGGTTAACAAGATATTACTGTATTTCTATTCTCATATTTTTTATTGAATTATTATTTTTTTCGTATATGGATACTACACATATCTGTTTTGACAGTCACATTATTTTTGTTATTTGTTTCAAATAAATAAAAATATTTTGGTCAAATAAAAATTGGAAATTAGTATTTAGAAACAAATAATCTGTAGCCATGCTTAAATCTATATCTACTCAATTACCTTCGTAGAATCAATTTCAAAAAAGAACCACCTATCACATTCTCAAATTTATTTAAACACTAATAGAGCCCAGGCAGGAATGCTTAAGGCTGTTATGCTGAACGTTACAATTTTTGTATTTCCTTTATTTAAATGCAGTATTAATTGCGACTATGTTCACTGTTGTTATGAGAAAATTTGTCAAACGTCAACAGTATAAGGTGATTACTTAACTCGAATTTTTCGATTTTTCAATCGATTTATGAATTTCTGTTCATAGGTATGGACGTTTTTGATGCATAAAATTCTCTCCCACCCATCCCATTCTTAAAACGCTGCACAGTGATACCGATTAGCTAACCACTATTCATGTCCTAGCCCTATCCTTCTATCCCTACTCTCTCCGAAAAAGAGAGGTTGAGCAACTGAGTTCTAGTAGAAAATCTTCTCTTGAGATACCTCCATTACGAGGCCATTTGCTCCGCATTGAGAGCGGACATGGTAATAAAAAAATCCTGTCCACTCATTACACGTATTAGAGTGATTGTTATGATACTTGTGATGAAAAGTTACCTAGACAATAACTCACTACTCAAAGGTTCATTATTAATTGGCATACTATTGCACATTTTTAACCACATCAAAATCTTGTTTTCTTGCTAGCCGATTTTTATGTCAACATACTTTTTTTTCGTCAGTTTAAATTTGTCATACATCCTTCTATATGAATGTGTTTCGATATTATTCAGTGACTTGTGCAGTAGTGAACTGGAGGAAAGAAAATTCAAGCGTCACGTCTGGCGTCTTCAAAGCTGCGCATCTGTCCTCTTGGAAGCGGCTGGCATTGCCAAAGGATCACCTAAGAATATGGAAGTAGAACCACCGCTGCATACACTTTTGAGAGCATCGCCTATGCAACTAGATGGGTAACCAATTGGCTTTATTTTACACTTGTTTGGAAATTTGAATACTCTTGCAACATTAATAATATTATTCTATGGACCCTAGAATATTTAATCACTTCTTTTGTTCATATTTACTGATTGTTGACCATTTATGAAGTCATGTCCTAAGCGGGTAGAGGATCTTAAAATAATGTGATGATTTGTGACCATCAGATTATGGTTGTTAGCTACTTACCTATTTAATTTCCAAAAAATATTGAAATTAAAAATTTACTTTTAAGGTGTTAACTATCAATTCTTGGTGGAAAGACATTATATTTTAAAGAATAAAACACAATTCATTTGTACTACTTCCACATATTTATAATGATCAGGACCGGTTTCGCTCATCACGAGCATTATCAATTGATGAATTCTCGTGATGAGCGAAACCGAATAAATATGTGGAAGTAGTACAAATGAATTTTGTTTTATTTTTTAAAATATAATGTCTTTCCACCAAGAATTGACAGTTAACACCTTAAAAGTTACTTAACATGTATATAGCAAATATAAAAATAATTACATTCGGCGTAAAGGTATTGAACCTTACTAATTGGTCACTGTTATCAGATACTAATAAATCTGAGTATAGGACAACGTGTTTGTTATTGCTACATAGATAAAAGTTTGATCCATTATACTGTAATCTATTCAAATGGTTCCTACGGATCCCTAAGGGTCCTTGTGACCGCTGAGGGGGTCTGTGGCAGATTAAAAATAATTTGGGGGTGCGTGGACAATGTCGGAGGGTCCACGAAAGGTTTAATACAAAAAAATATTTATGACACATTTTCGTTATTATGAAAGATGAAATAAATAGCAATCAATAAATTGGTAGCGATTTGTTGGGTGTTGGACCCTTTTGCAAGCAGACCCACAAACTCAGATGAATCCATACTAATACAGAAGCAATTTATTGAATTATCCACAGATGATGGGGGTAAAAGCAATGTTTGAGCAAAGACATCACAAATTCTGGTTACAAAAAATATATCAATTTTATATCGTGCTTTGGGCCTCTGTATAGAGGCTGTTGATTACTTTCCAGCCTTCCTGTCTGTTAAGTAGAACGTGGATTTAGTCCAGCTATGATCAATTGATAATGCTTGTGATGAAAAAAAAAAATTAAAAATTAACTTTTCAGCATACAAGATGACGATGTATTTATGGATAATAGTGAGTATACATATGAAGAAGAAGAGAAGCCTTCAAGAGGGATCTGGTGGGGAGGTGACGATGCGGAAGGAGTTCTATTCGGAGTCTCGGATGATGACGAACCTGAACCGCCGGAACATCTACACTGGGATTGGGAAACTGTAAGAATTTTACTGTGAAAGTAATAATTATTGTGTTTCTTAATAAACGGTGCTTGACTTATAATGGTTTTCAACTATCCCTTGATATTTTAAGCTTTTCACGAATAAATTTCTAAAACAGTGAATGCATCAACATAGGTTAGTATTTAAAATTGTTTATATCAGCCATGAAAAAATCAATCTGTAAATTATGCCTGTTATGTTACCCCACGAAGAATTCTTTTTTAAACTTACATCAGCACGTAATGAGGATGCCTGTCAACATTTCAGTTAGGAGAGATGGGCCAACCCCCGACGCAACCGAGAGGAAGTCAACCAACGCTGAGCGGAGTGGGTGCAGTCCCTGGAGGAGGACTAATGACCAGTGCTGCCGCTTCGATTGTCTCTATATGGAGAGTTTGGACTGCCAAATGATCTCGCATCCTTCAGTGTGTAGTTTTCCATTGAGAATAGATGCATTAAAAAAAGTAGGTTTTGAAACCTAATATTAAGCATTACGATTACTTTAATAATTGTTTTGAAATTCTCTATTTGGAGTCTTAATACTTTTACAGATTAATATCTCACACTTTTCTTGCTGTTTGCAAATTGTACTGTCACAAAATCAAGCATATTTCTATATATATTTCATACAATGCAATTTCCCATCTTGGAAAATATCATTTCTAGGTTCATCAGCCAAAAGCGTGTACACTAGACATACGGCGTTCAAGAACGAACCTAATCCAAATGACTTAATCTTTGAAGTGAATGAGAGTTGCAAACAAATAGAAAATCTGAAAAACTGTTCAAATGAACGTTGTCATACTTAAACCATATGGGATCGCGAAATCGGTTTGCAAACAATAATAAATATTATGTCAATTATATTTTGTTTTGCAGCCTTGTCACTTATTAAGTCTAGGCCAATGTTTCTTAACTTTTTTACAACCGCAGACCACCAAAAAATCAAAAAATGTTTTGCGGACCATCAACATTGGAATAAAACAATAAATATTTATATAATTGATTTTTTATTCAAAACAATTAATTTTGCAACACCGTATGCTTCATATTTTATTACTTGAAATTTAAGACAATTTTTGCGCCCACCCAAAAATTGAGTTAAGAAACAATGGTCTAGGCAGCCATTGATGCGCGAGAGGCGTGTAATTGTATATTATTATATATATCGTCAGTTCGCTGCAAGAAGTCATTTAGTAACAATATGGCCAAAACTGAGTTATATATACTGAAGTGCTTATTTTGTTATTCTGCATAAACTTAAAAAGTCATGAAGTGTCTGACAACAACGATGTTGCTCAATGGCATACCTTAAAAGTCATTATGTTGCATTTCATGCTCATATCGTAATGAAAGAAGTCACCGAGTGATTTTGATGATTTCTTTCGCAACCCTCGCTTGTAAACTTAGCACGCTACAGTTTGGTATTGGTCACCGAGTACATTACAGGATACAGGAAAAGCCTTGAACATCGTCACATGATGTACCTTTAAATTGAGACATGCCTGTATTGCAATAAGGAGATAAAAACACAGGAATGTAATGTTCCGAATCAAAGAATGCATCGCGGAAAAGAAATTAGTTGTCAAAAGAAATTCAATGGTAGATCACGTAAAGACTATCCCGAAAATGGAAAGCCTCCCAAAGCACCATTATGCAAAATTTCATTTTAATGAATTACTAATCCAAACCACATAGCTGTGCTAGAATGTATTAGCAGTGGGTCTGTTTACAAAGCATTCCAGAATATCTGCAATTTTTGTGTATGCCTCCTATCAAGACATCAGAAGTAGGCATTTGAAAGTCAAATATCACATTGAAAAATTTCCAGTTGTGAGTCACATAGTCATGTTATTGCTTTGCTTTTATATCTTGTTCCAACGACCCAATTAAATTCAATTGAGCAAAAATATTCGCTACCGAGCACTCTTTCAAGGAGGTAGACAGTATTTATAGGTTGATCAGTTGATAATGCTCGTGATGAGCGAAACCGGTCCTGATCATTATAAATATTTGAAAGTAGTACAAATGAATTGTGTTTTATTTTTTAAAATATGTCTTTCCACCAAGAATTGACACCTTAAAAGTGATTTATAGGTGCCATAGAAAACCGACAAAAATATAATATATGGCTTAGTCAATGACAGATTAGAAAATCATTATGCAAATAAAGAGTTCTTATAGAAAGGTAATTCAGAAGAAGATAACCAGAGATTATGTAAACCCTTGTCAATTCAGTGAATTTTAGATTTTTAAAAATTAGGCAAGTCAATCATCAAAAATCGATCATTATTCCTGGCGAACTTCACTCTTGGTATGAATATATGCTATGTATAGTATTACCAACATTACTTGGCCGCTGCCGAATTTGAAACTAGAATTGCCAGTCTAGAGGAAATTTCTTCTATTGCCATTTTATGCAAAATAAATATCTTGTTTACTTTTGATAACCATCGCTGAAATATCAGTTTTGAAATTTATTGAAATTTCAGTTCTGGTTGAGTACGGCAATATTCCTACAGTGACCGTGGCATCCTCACTATCGGCCAAGTTAAATTGGTACATCTATAGCAATGAAAGGCATTATTAAGAACATTCTGTAGTTGAAGATGAGGTGTAAGCCGAATAAACCAAAATCACTAATTGCTTTATGAATAATAATGTTATATGCAAGAAAATGTTTTTATGTTGTGTTAAATAGTAAAATTCTTCTAATTAAATTTTTTTTCAAGATTAATGTAGACAAAAGTATGGTAATAAAGAATACAAAACAATTTTATATATAAATTTTTATACGCTTCTGAAATAAGTCAGTTTGAATCAACAGAAAAGTTTTTCATCGATATCTGAAAAGTATCATTTTGTTAGTTAATGACTTCTTGCAGCGAACCGACGATATATCAATATTACCCTTGCAAGCATAGTCGCCAGACGTAATAAGTAACAAGATTTATTACGTCTTGCACTCCATATAGCTGATATGATTTATTATCATTCCTGAACTGATTAATAAGTCAATTCTTCTTTTAAATATTTGATGCCCATATTTTCATAACTGATATTTCGTTAATTTAATTTAAGACATCGACTGAGGGTGCTTGATGGAATTTCAATATCAAATTTGGATTATTGAGATTTTGTACACTTCCATGTATTTTGTCACTAACGACCCGGGTTTCGCCTTTCGGCATCTTCAGGCATTCGATCAGTTAGTGACAAAATACATGGAAGTGTACAAAATCTCAATAATCCAAATTTGGTATTTCGTTACCAAAAAAAGTCTAAATAATTTCCTGTTTCAGTAATACCATCATTGCAATTCCTAGCTAAGAGTTATAATATGGTCCTTCCTGCAAATTAATGGTTAGAAGAATACTTAATCCTCAGTGTCAAAAGTGAATTGTTTTATGGTTACAGTAATTTAACGTTACAATCTTGTGTTGATTGACTTTGTCCCGTGTACATGAGCCATTTTAGATAGATGGTAGTTTCAAGCAATTATTTGAAAATGTGATTTTATTTTAATAAGTTGTACGAAGCTTGTTATGAAATAGTTAGAATATTTTTGAATACCTTGGTTGATATTTCACATCGTAGAGTGACTTATTATGTAAAATAAATATGAAATATTGACTTAAGGTTCTATTGTGTATTATTACATTAGAAAATTGTATGTAAATATTTCTACTGTGAATAAATTCCATATTTTTACATTCTCTATCGTGAAATTTGTTATTTAGGAATATGTGCTTCCAATGTTGTATGTTGCTTCACGTGATCAGAACTGATGACGGATGACGGTGATGCAGTCCGGAGTAGATGTAAGATGGTCGGAGGTTGGCGAAAGACTGCAGTCCCTTTCCTATATTCTTCCCTCGTTATATGGCGTTTTCCAAATATAGCATTCGACAAATTCACACCTGCGGACGGTCTCCTTTTACAATCACGTATTTACTTATTTTTGCACTCAGTAAGCATCTGCGAAGAATGGATAGGAATATTATTACTTTGACATTTTTCGCCTGGTATGGATAAAACACAGTATTTTTTCTAAACTAGCAATGACTACTTTATTTAACAAGTGTCGCAGTGATTATATTGTGTCAAAATATTTTACACTGTAAAAAATGACAACAGGACGGACCCTCTAATCCTATTTCATATAGAAATAATAGAAGTATAGCGTGCGATAATTCCATATAAATAGATGTCGCTAGCTAGTTTCAATAATATTATTTAATTCCCATTTATCGCTTTTTCGCTGTAAATAATAGATGGCGCCATCTGCCGTATAATAAAAGTCGCATGTCACTCTTCAAACAAAATTCAGTCTGCTAGAAACTACTTATGGTGAGCTGCATAAAAAATAATAGTGGCTAAATTGGCATTTGTTGACGTCACTGTATGCTTATTGAATTACAATCTATTATGTTTACAAGTGTTTTGGTGACGAAAAAAATTTGTTTCGACAGAGTGACGTCATATTGACCTATACTGAATCCTGCAGATCCCTGGCAATCGACACCATCCCTGCTGGAGCACCGCATCCTTGGTTAGATCGGTTCCCGATTAGTGAAATCATACGGATCCCTGGCAATCAAAACCATCCCTGCTGGAGTACCGTATCCTAGTTAGATCGGTTCCCGATTAGTGAAATCGTACAAAATAGTTACATAATGAAAACCTTTTCGACACAAAAGTTTTTGAATATTTGCAAATAAGTTAAGGTAATTTTTTTTTCGGTAGATATGAAATTTTATCATCTGTATTTATTTATACACTATAATCATTATCTATTAAATCAACTGTTTCATTGTAGTAATTAATATTATAGTGACAAAACTTAAAGAAGTTTACATTAATGATTCAAATTTAAATAAATATCGGTAGAATTTATTAAAGGGAAGACAATGAATGACATGAATAATATTAGCTTAATTAGATTATCATGCTACATAATACATTTTTATAATATATATTCTTTTGTAACAAAATTACTTAAATAATAAATTAATAATGTTAAGGCTAACCCTAATTTCAATCATAAATTAGGGGTCAAAATTAAAACGGATGTCATCAAGACAATTTTATCTTCTTATTTGATGGTTTGCTGTCGTTTTCACTCTCTTCGCTGTCGTCGTCATCTTCGCCGTCGCCATCTAAAAAAAGTAATAGTATATTACATTGTGTCCTGTGACACAAGCCGTTCACATATTGTCAAAACCGAACAAAAAATACTTATACTATAAGTCATTTCACACAATATATAACGATAAACTTGCAAAACCCGAAAAAAAAATGTTCAAACTCTTAATTTTATTAAGATTTCTTTTTTTTTTTTTTAATGAAACAATTCATTTGTACTACTTCAACATTAGTTGAAAATGCTCGTGATGAGCGAAACCGGTCCTGATCATTATAAACATGTGGAAGTAGTATAAATGAATTGCATTTTATTTTTTAAAATATCATGTCTTTCCACCAAGAATTGACAGTTAACACCTTAAAAAAGATCATATTTATTGCAATTACCAGTAAGTTGCTTGGCTAACAAAAATAGGCATACTGTTCTTAATTTAAAATGCAATAAAAAGGAAAAAAACTATTGTTAAAACAAATAATTTAAGCGTGAAACACTTGTTTTAACTAACATTACGAAGTGAACATGACATTTTGCTTTTAAATCATGTTATGATTGCGTTTAAATCATATTATTATGCATAATCAACAAATTAATAATAAATTTGGATTATTGAGATTTTGTACACTTCCATGTATTTTTTACATAATAATAGGTTAATTAATAATAGGTTAATCAGAAATCTAGTTATATTTATTATTGTAGAGAGCATCTTGTCATAACAAGACAATTGACCGAAGAACCATTCGGCCACTGCAATCGGTATCTGAATATTGCATTTGTGAATATGGCAAGACAGGCTTCGGTTAAATAGAGATGTAAACTGGGTCAAACTATATTAAGCTCGCTTTTCAAATGACTAGTAAGAATGTGGTATTTCCTAATTATAGCTAACATGTGGCTTGCAACATGATATTTACCAGAACAAGTCAGCAGTCATGAAAAAAAACCATGAATTAATTAATAAAAAGTTGAAATATTTCAGTGAGTTTTAATTTTCGGAAATACCTAAAATAATACTTGGCGATATATACGTTTGGATATTGTGCAGTTCAGATTACTTGAAATCTTTTAAGCTATTATTCGAGATTCAATTTTTGAATATAGAGTTGAACTTTCGGAAAAAGAGTAAATATGAAACAATATGCATTACCTTCATCTTCTACAGGAGCTGCTGGATTTCCATTACTCGTTTTTGAAATAATTTCCGTAAGAAGTGAATTCGTTTTATCTTTTAATTCTCTAACGGCATCTAAAAAACTTGATTTTGAAGATATCTCAGCTACTTTTTCAGAGTTTTTATACAGGACGGCGTTGACAGATTCCATTTTCGAAAATGACATCGATAGTATCAATATATTATCTATGGTCTGTATACAATAGACACATAATTATTAGTGTGTATATTATCTATGCACATAATAACCAAAGATGTTATAACCATAATGGAAAATTGTTTTTCTCTATGACCTTTAATAATAAAATTATTTTATGACAACGAAGAAGGTATCTACCTACCTACTTAATTACAATTCATGTATTATACAGTTATTTTGTGACAAAATGTCATTTCTTCATAGTACCTATTATAAAAAATAATTATTTATAGTTTACTTGCAATTTTCTTATTGTTGCAACATTTAATAACAACTGTCAGTTGTCAGTTTGACAACTGCGCTGACAAGGCATAGCAGAATTCTGCAAATCGTGCTTATGTTTTGTACATTGCCGGTACTTCTGTCCTTATCGTCAGTCGACGTGTTGAAAAGAATTATTAATGGATCTCGTGTTTTTAACAGAAATTAATCACTAGATCATTTTTGTTATAATTTTATGTCTTAAAATAGTTTATAATGAGGCAAGAAAACAGTTTGTCTGCAAAATATTTTCATATTTTCACAGTAGTAGCAGCTTACTGGTATGTATTTTTCGATATTATATTAATTCGTTCAATGTATCTTTATTCGACTCGTGTATTTACTTTCCACGCTTCCATTCTTCAGTTCCATTCATTTTTGTTTTTTTTTTAATACCTGCATCTATTATCTTTGCCTCATTCTGTTTATTTACATCTTCAAAGATCATGTCACTGGTCGTTGTTTATCACTAGCGTATTCTTTTGTTGGTTTATTTCACTATTTGTTTGACAAACAGATTAACTTCGCATTGTGCATTAAGAAACATATAAAACATTTAAAATATTAATTAATTCTGCATATATACTTGTATATTCTGTTTGCTAAGAATTATTTTTAATTCCATTGCACTTATAAAAATGCCAGCACAACTAAAAATAGCCGCTAGCTGCAGACTTGCTTTGAAAATCTGTTTTTGTTATTTCATAAATGTTACTAATGAAATGATCAATTATACCAGATTATAATTAGTCCAAAATATCAAATTATTTGCTTATAGAACTGAGTTCTTTGATATTTTTAGCTAATAGAAATTCATTCAATATGTATACAGGCGGCCCTCGACCTTCTCACGTAATTCTACAAATATTTAGTGTACAAAAGTAGAACCCGGTAAAGAAACATCAAAAAGTGAATTATATTTGTATTTATTTATCAATAGGTATAATAAAGTTAACTCGGCGAATTACCCCTCAGGTGTTTTCATTATAAACTTGTCTAGTCTTAAACTTGTCTTGAATACCACACTTTTCATTGTTTTCTTGATAAAGAGTTGTATAACATGCTGCATCTTTATCAATATTGCCCTATGTACTTGAGATATAAGCTTTTCATTGGGATGACATTCTTCCATGTTAGTCAAAACTTTGTCAAGATGTATGAAGGCTTCTTCCATATCGTCGTTGTTCTGGAAGAAGACACTAACTGAAAAATACTAGTTTTGAGTAATTGGACTTTGAAGTTTTTCAAATGTTTAAAATCCTATACCTTTTTCATTTAGTTTGTTTGTACAACACTGTTTTTAAGTGATATTGTAAAAATTTGGATTATTGAGATTTTGTACACTTCCATGTATTTTGTCACTAACGACCCGGGTTTCGCTTTTCGGCATCTTCAGGCATTCGAGCACACGAATGGACTCGAACTGAGAGACAGTAAACAGTGTCTAACGTTTATATAGAAGATACAAATGCGACAAATATTATTTACGAGGTAAGATATTATACGTCTGAGACCCACACTGATACCTGAGTTAAAATTTCGGGAATCTCCCTAATCCTTATTTTGTAAACACCATATTAACAGAGTGGCGAATTGCCGCTTTTCAACTTCTTTTAGAAATACCAGTGATTTTACAATTATAATAGTATTGTGGGTTTTGACGGGATGTAATTCGACGAATGGGTAAATATACACAATCATTCCACATTTAGTGACATCTGTTAGGTGTTTCAACGTATGTCAACGTATGTCAACGTATGTCAACGTTTCAACGTCAAATACATTGGAGTGTACAAAATCCCAATAATCGAAATTTGATATTGAAATTCCATCAAGCACCCTCAGTCGATGTCTTAAATTATATCGATATTGTAAAAATAAGTGCATTCTTTCATGCGGTAGAGTTTGAAATAAGGAACATTTTGGTATAACTAACTCAATATGTAATTTTTTCGATTTAGTGGTTTCTTCCAGAACCACGTCGATATGTTTGATTGACAATGATCTATCAGCTTCTTCTTCGCTTTCATTTTGCAATGCAATACTTAACATGTTTGTGTATTTGAGAAGATAACAATTAGCAACTCCATGAAAGCACACTGTTTTTGCATTGTCAACAACAATCCAAATTTTAACTCACAAACTGCTAACATCTCAACTGTTGAGATGGCAGATTTCAGTGTGTTGAAAGCTGAAAGCTGTGTACAAGTTAATTATCATATTTAGATGTAGCCTGATTTATCCTGATAATCTTCATAAATTTGGTTAACACCAACACTACTGAATTAATTTTTGAAATATTCGGTATTAAAATATCCTTTACACAACTCATCAGGGAACGGGTTAAGAAATGTAACTAGAAAATTCTACGAATGTCGAGGACCACCTGTATATTGATGTTGCAATATAATTGTGTATGATTCTGTCTATACAATTGTTAAAAAACCAAAAGCTTATTCTATATTAGAATTTAAACAATATCTCTCCGCCATAAAGTATTTATCCTTTCAAACTATGAAAAGTTCATTAATAATGCAATTCTATAATTCTTTACAGGACCATATCAATATTGACAGTATTTGTCAACAAAACTTTGTTGAGCAGCAAATCTGTTGGGCTGAATGCTCCTTTATTTGTGACTTGGTTCCAATGTATCATATCATTCTCAATATGTTCAGTGCTAAGCAAAACGAAGGGAATTCCTGGATTATTCAAATTTCCAGAAGGAACACCCTGGAGTATCGAAACAATCAAAAAGGTAACACTATAGTTGTGAAATAAGTTTTTTAAAACTGAAATCCTCTAAATGTGAAGCCGGGCCAGTAGAGTAGTGATCATAAGCTCCATTAGGAGTCCATATGCTTCAAATTGGAAGCGGACATGAAATTAATTCACAGAACATACATATAAAAATCTGATACATATAAAAAGCTAAAATGTAATGTTATAATAGAAGGCGCTCAGTCACTCGTTATCTGACATTCATAGATTATAAACATCTCTAACCCTTTGGTTGCTGATTAACTATACCTGTGACGAAGCAAGGAGACAGGGTGACATAGAATTTTCGTCGCACCATGTGGTGGCTAGGGCTTCCAACAAACGCGTGAACACCTAGTTGTCGTGGGAGCAAAAAAAATTTTGACAATTTCTAACATGAAAACCTGGCTTTTGTTCAATCCCGCGATCAGAAAAGGGGTCCGGGATTGGATGCTCTAATGGTATGGTTAATATATATATATATCGCTGCTACTATATTACATGTCAGCCTCCGCGGTAACAGCTTTATCCTAGCGATCAAATGGTTAAATGGTCAAATTAAAAATTTTCAAATTTCGAAATCTAGGGCAGTGTTCCCCAACCTTTTTTCACCTGCGGACCGGAAATTTTTTCGCCGACCACTAATACTGAAATAAAAATGGTTTTTCATGAAATATTTTTTTTAATCTTATATTCTGGCAGATGGACGTAACCAGTAGTTAGAGGGCGGTCCTTGAATTGACCCCCCCCACACCCCTCGACCTTTTCTCCAAAATTTTTTGTAACCGTAATGACGGAAAACACTCCCCCCCCCCCCACCTTCCCTTGCTACGCCGCTGGACGTAACTATAACTAAAAAAAATACATATGAAATTCTTGGAAACATGTTTAGGTAGGTTTTGCATCTGATTTCACTACCCAAGAGAAAATATTTCTGTTCTCGCTGAGTGTACATTAAAACATTTATGACTGTCGATTCTCAGAAAACCAGTGAGCATCGTGCGCATCATCTCTACCAATTATTATTTAACAATAACTAGAAATACAAATAAACTTGCAGTCGAAAAAAATCCTATATTTAATATTTTTGCACGGCGAATTTCTTGAAATTTGGCATACTGCTCGCAGCCCGGCCGAAAGTCTCTACGACCCGGCACTGGGCCGAGAACCATTGGTTAGATAACACTGATTTAGGGCATGGGTGTTTGATATTAAAAATAAGTATTGTTTTGACATGAACAAAATGTTAACATTGGTTAAAATGTTTGTATTAGTTTAATTTATAAAACGTGTAAATTTTCGTATTCAAAAATGTACTAGTTTTTTTTCTCAATAACCTTGCAAAATATTTGTGGAAGTTATTAATTAAACACCATGTGCATCCAATGTAATCATTTTAGCAAAAACAACATATATGCTATTGATTTTTGCACTTAAAACTAAAAAAAATGCATTGATAAGGCATTAGTAATAGTTAAAAGTTTTATTGATAATATCTACTATCATTACTGATAATAAGTATGGTAGAAGGCCATTTCATTTTACAATCTGACAATGTGGACACATTATAGAAACAGTAAACGTTTTTACCTCACTTACCAAGACTTGGAACCTAAATCTATCAAAAGCAATCATTAGTTTTTACAAATACATACCTTTTTACAACACATCAAGAGTTGCTGATATCAACAGTGAATTTTTTACAACATTTTTCGACAACAACTCATATCGTCGTTTCCTTTGCAAAATTTTATGTCTGCAAAATGTAAAGTTTTTAAAGGAGCATAAAAATAGAAAACACAGAATCAATATTAAATATATATATACTTAACTATAATTTTTGTCAGTTGTCGAGGCGATTTTTGCAGTATTAGTAGCACAAAAAAAATCGAAAACACATATACAATTTTGCAATGGAAACGACGATGTGTATTTCAATAATTCAATTGTTTCGATTTCCTCTTCAGAGATGGTAGAAGGAATATTAGTAAAACTGATTGCTAGATATATCCTCTATATCTCTTCAATGATTGGAAGAGAGAGGAAGCATAAGAAATATCACAAACATACATACCCTCGGATGCTTTTTTGGAGAGAGTAGAAATAAAATGATAACGTTATGATAAGGCTTGTATTTAGCTTATCGCTCCCACTACTCCCGGCTGGGAGGGACTTTGGAAGGAATAAACCCAATAAAAAATCAATTTATGAAAGTGTCTGTACTGGGATTCGAACCCGTGAACACCGCAATCGAAGAGCACATCTCGACTACAGGACCGGCATGTAGTTGCTGCGTCATTAACAATCTGACCTAACAATCAACGGGCCTAGCTGGAGAGCTTGGCAGCTAAGCCTCCATGCTCTTGTGTGAAAGTACGGGGCAGAACTTTTATTTCAACCGGCCTCTTGATATATTTAAATACTTCTAATACTTGTTAATAAGTTTTTAATTTATTCTTTATGCGTACAGCTGTTGCCGCTTTCGATCATGTTCACTGGGATGTTAGCCTCTAGCAACATATCCTTACAACATGTCGGAGTGGCGTTTTACTACATCGGTAGATCTCTGACTACAGTCTTCAATGTGATACTCGGATTCCTTCTTCTCGGACAACGGACTTCAGCCAAGTGCGTGGCTTGTTGCGGACTTATCATATTTGGCTTTTGGCTTGGAGTCGACCAAGAAAACATTATAGGTAAATTGTTTACAATATTTTATTAACACATTCTCTTCTAATTGAACTAAGAGTACATTAATGCTGCTCTAGTATAGAATAGTTTTGCGCTGAGGGCTAAAGGGATACAATGCTCAGCTGTTATGTGACAAAGCAATTGCAATTGACAAGATGTTACTCATTCATCAGAAACTTTTGGGCAAAGATTCGATTCTTAAGAAGAAATGAAATTTTATATTCTCGGTAGACTCGGCGTTAACTTTGTGGAAATTTGTTTTTAACCATAAGCCCAGATGACGTGCACAGCACGCGGATCATAAACCGCTCCCATGGATGGATACGTGCAGGACACACGAAAACAGCTCTCTGTCTTATCATCTGTTTATACTAGCAAAGTTTTACCGATTTCATCCAATTAATAACTTGACTTCTATAAAGATTGGATTGAAGTTTTAGCAAAGAATACTTTTTATCGTATTTTTTTAATCCACATGAATGTGAAAATTATCGTTTTTTTTTAATACGTAGAATTTAGAATAAGTTTTCAAATGAGACACATTTTAAATTCTAATCCCATAAAGAAATATATTCATGAAATTTCTCTTTGTCTAAGCATTATTTAAAATGGTGAAATAAAAATAAATTCACTACTTTTTCTAATGTGTTATATATAGTGCCAGTCTGAGAGTAGATGTCATAAAATCATTTACCCAGAATCTCTCCAGAAAAGGTTTTCAAAACGAATAAAACAATGTTTCCTCTAATGTATGTGTTTACGTGGAGCTTATTCTGTTATTCAATCCAACTGAAAAAAAATTTCATTGACTCTTTATTTTGCTATAAAACCTATTATCTTATATTAGTATCAATTCTACCGCTATCTCCATAAAAAAAAAATGATTTGTCCTTGAAACTGAAAATATATTTCAGATATATATGCCTGAAGAGTTAATATAAAATTGAAATTGATAGCTTTGTTATTCTACAATGCAATAATTACAAAAATATCAACTTCAACTAAAATTTACTTCTTTATTTTCAGGTTCATTCTCTTTGTATGGAACTATATTTGGTGTTCTTGGCTCACTGACGCTATCCTTATATTCGATATATACTAAACAAGTGTTGCCATTTGTAAACCAGGAGATATGGCTGCTATCCTATTATTTGAATGCTTATTCTATTATCATATTTCTTCCATTGATGATATTTCACGGGGAACTCGTGGAAGTGTGGAATTTTGAACACCTGTACGATTATACGTTTTGGCTGCAGATGACAGGCGGAGGAGTGTGTGGCTTTGCCATTGGATTTTTTACTTCTTTACAGATTAAAGTGAGTGATTTAATTTGAAAGCTTAACATTGTAACATCAGTTAAAATAAAATGAATAAATCAATGACAGTGCTCACGGGTTCGAATCCCTGTATGGATAATTTCATAAATTGATTTATTGATTTGTCACTGTCAATTCTCTGTGGAAAAGCATTATAGTTTAAAAAATAAAAACAATTTGATTTGTTCTACTAATACATTTTTAATAATCATTAGGACCGGTTTGACTTATCATGAGCATTATCAACTGATGAAATACAAATCTTAATAAGGCTATTTGTATGAAATAAAGTGTTAATAATTACCATGAATATAATACAATTTATTCAAAAAATATGACAAGAATTTACAGATTGTCATACTAATCATACATATATAAAATTAAATAGTCTCCCACATATCCAATACTAAAAAGGGGCGTAGTGGGAACGATTAGCTAACCATAGATCCTTCCACCATTAAACCTAAAATACCTAAAAATATAAGTTGAGCGAATAGTAACAAGCCTGTAGAAAAATTTCTGTTGAGATAGACTCTTTTAGAAGTTTTCATGCTTCACATTGTCAAAACAAACAAAAAAATGTCATGTGCCAATTTGTTTCTATAATTATTATTTGAATACATTGTTTCTAGTTTGTTTACCATGAAGTGATAAATTTTATTTCCATTAGTACTATTAATATTTACTTTTTTTACTCCTAGGTGACATCTCCACTGACGCACAATATTTCGGGCACAGCCAAAGCCTGCGCCCAGACAGTTATTGCAACCCATTGGTACAATGAAACAAAATCGGTATTATGGTGGACATCGAACGTGATTGTTTTAGTGGCGAGTGCTCTGTATGCTCGATTCAAACAACAAGAAATGGAGAAAGCTTCTTTTTCCAATGCCGATGTAGAAGAGAAAAAAAATTTAGTTTCGGAAAATAAAACTGATGTCATGATAAAGATTTCGTAAAACTAAAATTATTCTGTGTGTGTTGAACACACAAATTTTTATATATTTGAATGGCTTAGTGTGTTTCACAATCTTAATTTTGTGCTTTATTTGTTTTATAGTATTATATCGTTACTTTGCAGTGGCGACTCTTCCATAAGGGGCTGTTACACGATTTTGGCTATATTTTAACCCTCCCCATTGTCACATTTTGTGACTTTTTACTCACAAATCGTCACATTATATCAGCATTTTCATTGTCAACGCTCTCAGTTCTACAGGTAGGCATCAAAAAACATTAGAAAAGGTACCTACTTCACCGTTTTTTCATAAAGTATAAACACATAACTAGCCACTTATACGAAAGTCTTTACCTAAAATCTGAAGTCCTATGTTGTATCTGTAATATCTCAAAATCTTTAAACTTTTCAGCAAAACTTTATAAAAAATAAGAAACCTAATTAAAAATAATAGCTCTGTCCCCATTTTGAAGACAATAGATCAGTGGTTCTCATGTGCGGCTCCCAGAGGATTTTCCTGTGGCCATCAACAGTAATAAATATTGATATTCAAAAAATTAATAATAAATAGAACATTTGTTTATTTGTATTATGTACGTATTTGTAATGAATGAATATTTTTAAGAAAATAGGGATCCTTTTTTAGATAAAAATTAATCAGGATCACTACGGTAACCCAATCGGGTTAATTTGTGCTGCAGTTAAGTAATTCGGTCTGTTGCACGATAACCAATGCTGTTCATTTTGCAATCGTGTAATTATCATTAACGAGTGATTTTCTAAATACATTAAGTGTAACAATGATTATCTTCTGATTTTTTTTTAATGTAGAAGCATCTGTATATTATGATATTCTTTATTTTTCTAATTTTGAAGGGAATTTGATACAATACTCGAGTTAAAATGGGTATAAGAAATTATCTATAAAAAACATTCAGAAAGATGAAAGTGTAAAAATCTAATGACTAATATATTTTTATACATATTTGGAAAACAAACCTGCAGGACTCTATAATATTAATATTAAATATAACGTTTGTAAATATTGTACATATTTTTAAAGAAATTATATTAATACATAAAAAAATTCTGCCTGCAGCGCAAACTTCTGCATCGTGGTAATTTATGGTTAAAAAAAACCTTCAAGTAGGTAATGAGTCCCTTTTTTTAGTAAATGCATCGGCCTAATATTTTAAATCACGATTGGAAAATTTGGTGCGGCCACGAGACATTTCCAAAAGACCGCTGATGTTCATTATGCGGCCACAGAGAAATTTTCCGTGAGAACCACTGCGATAGATGCAGCCATTACTTTGTAACTGCGTTTTGAATCTTTGAGACGCTCTCCTGTAAAATGTCATGTTTGCAGATACGGGATTATACGTAGGGAGTGTCGATATATAGACAGCCCATAAGGGCTGCTAATTTTCATTAATTTGATAAAATTTCCTTTCATGTCACCACATTCATGTTTCCACACAGGCGGAGGAGTGAGTATACTTTCATCGTATTAATGATGTTATTATTTGGGGTGAGGAGGGGGCTTAATTTTACTTTTATTCCTGCAGTTTCAGCAACGTAAATTTTTACGGACTTCCACTGTTATTAGGGTTCTTTTTTTTCATTGCATTGAAGTATTAGTAAAACTATTTGAATTATAAAAACATGAGAAATGTATTTCTATACTTCATAAAAATCTCAAAACAACGAAATTTTACACAAGCGTTGTAGTGTATCAGCTTGAGAGCTAAAGACCGACTGCCGAATGAATATCGGCCGGCGCACGACTCGCATGTAACAATCAAAATAGGTAACAATATTCCGCCGAGGAGCAATGTGAAAGAGGCGATTGAGGTAGGCAGGCACACTCAGAAATTGTGATCCGTGTCAGCCCTTTTGTGTTAAGTATGCTAATATAGGTTTACATAGATTCTCGGTATTTTTCTCAACATTCAATCATCCCCACATCGTACGTTTAAGAAATCCAAAGCATATAAATAAATACACCTTGATTATATTTTCTTTATCAATATATTCTAATACTGTAAATATTCTGTAAGCATCTTTTTTAATACTTCGAACATTAATGCTTGATGCATTAATAATAATTATTAGTGTTGTGGCAAATTTTAACAATGGTCAAATTTTAACAATGGTCAAATTTTAGCATGGCTTAAAAGAAAGTTTTGGATTAACAGATTATATCTTAGAAGACTGAGAAAGTGTGGAAAATGTTATCAAATGATTCATTTTTGAGATGCATTTATTTATGTTCTCTTTTTATAGTTATTTAAAAAAAATGTAAAATATATTATATTTATGTGTGTATATAAAAATATGAAGTACTATTAATTACTATAAACCTTTACGACTTAGCAGAAGTTTTAACCTCGAATAATGTTTATGGGTATCGATCTTCGGAATGTAAGACAGTTGAATTTTTTTATAGCATTAATATAATTACTAATGGAAAGTAAAATATGTGTTTATATCATAAAAATATATCTACTAACACTAGGAAATAAGAATATTATTTTACCCATTCTTTTCGGCTGAATTTCAGACTAACCTACCATCACAGATGGACATTTTTCTAAACGTGATTGTAAACGGCCGGTAAGATTTCAGGATATGTGATGCGGCATTCCGACAATTTTGTTGCCATAATGTAAGTGCAATTTTTATCTGGCAACTGATATTGAGCACTAACGTGAAGTAAAATAAAACTACAATGGCCGACATTCATCGGATATTTAACAGCTGTCACTTTTTCCACATTGTATAAAACTTTGATTTAAGGTACACAGAATTCACGTATTCCCGCTATTTGAGTGCAATTTCTGCAGTCCCGTTCCATTTAGAGTACATTTAATACCGACAGATACGCTTTTATTTCCAGCAATTCTGAGAGTCTAAAATATTCAAAAATTACGTAAATTTTATGATTAATTATGATTTATGATACTTATACACGATTTTTAGGAGTTTAAAATAATATTGACATTATAAAAAAAACTGCTAACCCCCAATCTTATGTTGCATAATATATTTTTTTAGACAGTTTTTATTAGATTTACAATATAACTGAACATTGCATTTTGCGCTAACTACTTACTTTAACTTACTACAATAAACTACTCATACAGGAGTTTTATGTTTATATGGCATACATTCATCCCAAAGTGATTGAAAATATAATAGAATATGATAATAACAACAAAACGTGATATCGAGAATATATCTGACGTCGTCGACAGACCTACGTAATTTGACAGATCTTAAACACATACGAATATATCGAGCAGAGCGAGAAAGGCATAGACTTATTCCGACAATATTGGCGTAATATCGATTACGTTCGATATTCAAAATATCATCCAGTTATGCTGCCGGCAAGTATGTGCAATACGGAAATGTTGCGGCTATTGTACCTTGTTTTGATGTTTTATAAACGACCACACATGGCCGGCAGCAAATTGTCGTAAAAAGTTGGCCGTTTAGAAGTCCAGTATATTCCAAGTCCAAGTATATTATACCTCCCATGGTTTTGCATTTTGAAGTTGGGTGCCTCAAAAATCATTAGCCTTGGGCCTGTAATTTTTCCGTAAGGCCTTGCTATTTTTAATACTTCATATTGATCTACGATACTAAATGTTTCCACTATCACTTTAACGTTATATTTTTTTCTGCAAATCAGATGTAGCGAGGCAATGGTGGCAATAACACAACACGTAAAAAATAGTCAATAATTATATTACTGGTAAATTCCTCCTACTAATTACGCCCCGGCGATTGCAGATTCATTATACATAGGCTTACCATAATTATGAAGCTCTAAACCGGGACAGGAGCGGGAGCTAGGAAAAATGAAAACAAAAACTACCAAAAATTGTTTATAATTTAAGACATCGACTGAGGGTGCTTGATGGAATTTCAATATCAAATTTGAATTATTGAGATTTTGTACACTTCCATGTATTTTGTCACTAACGACCCGGGTTTCGCCTTTCGGCATCTTCAGGCATTCGAGCACACGAATGGACTCGAACTGAGAGACAGTAAACAGTGTCTAACTTTTATATAGAAGATACAAATGCGACAAATATTATTTACGAGGTAAGATATTATACGCCTGAGAGCCACACTGATACCTGAGTTAAAATTTCGGGAATCTCCCTAATCCTTATTTTGTAAACACCATGTGGTGGTGAAGTGTACAAAATCTCAATAATCCAAATTCAAAAATCTCTAAGTTACAGCAAAAGCTTAAATTATTTTATTTATTGTAGCAGTTGTACTTCTCGCCTGAGTGATTTTTTTCAATAATTTTTTATTTTTTTCATGGAAGTCGTTGCAAAGTTTCAAAGTTTAGTTTACAGTACAGTAGAATTCAGCATGCGGCTTCGGTCATCCGACTGAATATGTTTCATTATGGAAAAAACACGCTCCAAAGGTGCGGACTAGGGCATCCAATTAATCGTAAATATTTACTAACCGGCTCCCGGTGTTTTTTTTTTGACAAAAAAACGGCTAGCCGGCTTAATCTGAAATATTTCATAAAACAAATAACCCTCATGTTTTTAAAATGTATTTTAGTATAAATTAAATTATTGATTGCATTGTTGATTTTTGACAAAATCAAGAATAAAATTGTATTCCAACAAGCAAGTTAAAGAACTAGCACACATAGACATGAAAATATTTAATGAATTGTAGGTTTTAATTCTTAAAATTGCTTAATTTTATAATATTACTAATAATATTCTAGTCAACGATTTGTTCAAGATTTATACGAATGATTTCTTACATTTAAAATAAGAGCTATTGTGTAACATGTGCCTTATTTATTACACATAGATTAAAAATCCTTGTGTATTTTGATAGTGTCGTATAATTGCTTATCGTATGAAATCATTTCTACCTATAACTTCGCCACCTTTATGACATAGGTGACTGATTGTTCAACACTATCTATATGAATATTGTTTTTTTTTACATTGACGTCAATGCGAAATATTTTTATTTGTAAAACAAATATATAAACGAAAAAACGCATTTTTTAAGCGACGCGAAAGAACGATTTTTTTTATCCTTGTTTTACGCACAACGTCGTAGTATCGTTGAAAAAACTATTGAATATGAAGCGGTAAATTTATAAATATAGCAAAACGAAATTGCTTTTTCATGTATTTTTCTAAAATCCTTTTTTTCTTAATACGAAAAGTATTAATATGGTTTACAACATACTACCTACTCTTTTTCAATCTTAAAATTTACTTTATGCCGCTTATAACAATGCAAGTGGGAAATTTAATTACAAATAGAAAAATGCCAAGGGAATCCGGGAAACCGATAAGTTACGTATAATTACGTAAGTTCCAAATATGTGATTATGTCTTTTGCATTTTCGTTGTCTACGCACTCAGTTCTATTCGTAGGAATCAAAAAATGGGGAAAATTAGATTCAAAATAGCATCACTGTCCTAATTTTGAAGATCCATGCAGTCGTTACTTAGCAATTGCGTGATGAATCTTTGAAATGCTCTCCTGCAAAATCCCATGTTTGCAAATACATGATTATACATAGGTAGTGTCGATATTTATGCAACGGTCTTAAAATGTAGACAATTTCAAAATTATTGTTGCTATAGTTGTTTTGTTGAACCACTGAAGTACTGGGTTCTTGGGTTATCTTTTAAAATCTAAATTCACTGAGTGCGGCTCTGTCTCTATGATAATAGTGGTTCTGCAAGAAATCAAATCTCGTCTAGGCGTATAGATGATCATATTATTCAGTATCAATTTGACAGCGTGTCTAGCAGTTGTTAAAAATCCATTCCGATACATAAAACATTTATCACAATGGATACGGCTAGCATTTTGAATAATCCTATTTTTAAAAGCTATGCTTATTTTTCGTCTATTTTGATTCTTAAAATGTTATTAACAGCCACAATCACAGTGAAGCATCGCCTTTGGAAAAACGTATGTATAACAACCAATTTCAAATTTATTATTACTTCACTTTTTATTAAAATAAGTAGATAATCTAAAAGATAAAATTCTTTATCTCCTGACAAATTTTATCGATCTATATTACATTTGTTTGATTTGCAATCAATATCAATTTAATATAAAAAATAATTTCTACACATTTACCGCCGAATCCATTTAAAATATCAGGTTACTTTTCAGTTTTATAATTCATACCAAAGATTCTTTTTAATATGAGCCTTAGCATAAATCAATTATTTGTAAATAAAATTTTAAATTGGTCGGGTGGCTCCCCGTTATTATTTTTTTCCCCTCTAAACACAAGTAATTAATATAAGGCGTCTGGTATTGTTTGTGTCTAACGTCTAACACCTTTCTCTTTCTATTGGGTAGACCCAGTTGAAAGGAAAAATCGCATGTTGATTTTAAAATCTCTAAAATGACTGCGCTACAATTAAAAATCTTACGATAGTTAGTTAGTGTGCAGATACTTCTAAAAGAAACGAAACACGCATTAACCCTAGTATTACAACCAATGGAAGAACAAAGTAATAAATGTGTGTGGTGTCGAGGCAGACGACGGACTCTGACTTAAACACAATGGAAGGTAATAAAAACGTATCCCCGAAAAATGGCTACTATTTATTACTCTTATTAATTTTTTTGAGATTTTTTTGTCGAAGACGTACATAATTAAAATTTCCTGTTGCTCTATTTTAAAAAAAAAAAATATTCAGTATAATTCTACTTTAAATATCAATCAGAAAAAGTGCGAGAAAACGTTCTCTTTAATACATTTCAAAAATATTTATAGAATCGTTATATTCAATAAATTTTAAATTTCGTCTGCATCACTTTTTTAAAAATACTTTGTTCTGCGATTTTTCTCAGACAGACACCAAATCTCGATAACCTACAATAAACCCTAATCTAGTGACGGCGTAAAGCAAATAAAAGAATTTTTGAAAAATATGTTCCATTTAAATAAAGACTACAATAGTGTAAACAAATAATTTGAGAGTGCAATTATTAAAAGAAGAAAAAAATATTTCGACGTTTCATATTTTCTAGGCGATGGAAAACGATTAACGATTTTCGAGAAATAAGAGAAAATCTACTAATTCCTCTTAATTATAATGTAAAAAACATTATCAGTATATCGATTTTGTAACAATGGATAATCATTCAAATAATATATTACAAATAGACAAAACCAATCTACGATATGTATATGACATATTGGTATATTGGAAAGGTGCATAGTTAATAGACAGCTGTGATAAATTAACTGAAATTGAAGTCATAAGTTTGAAAAATGAGGCTTTTAAATTTGCCTAATTATTTGGTTCCATGTAAACAAACCCTGCTTTGTACAATTCAATTCTATGTTACATTGCTTATTGTGGTTTTATATTGTATCTAGTAGGCATGAGAAACAAGTGATTATTGGCGACTCGACCCCGGCTATTCGTTCGGAAAGATTCGTTCATTTGAGTCGCCTTATTGAGTCAATGTGCTTACTAATTTTTTTGTTTACCGACCCACATTTATCTGCATGTAGGTTACATGTATGGAAATGAAAGTGTAATTATTATCAAATATAATATGTTCGGCCAAATCAATAATGTTAATAACGTAATATATATACGTATACATTAAAAAAATACTATTGTTTTGGTCGGCACAAACACAGACGCTTATTTTAACTTAATAACAGTTAATTTATGGTGAGGTGACGTGTATACTGCAAAAAGTTTACGCAAGCAAAAAAAAGGAATGCTTCTGGAGTCAGAGGAGCAAATGGCCATAAAGACAATACGCTGCAAACCTTAATATAAGACACCTGATTTATTATCGTTCACTTTAAAGATTACGTCGTTTGGATTCATTTGTTCTCGAACGAAGCAAGACTTAAACCACTTCTTACAAGCGTCCAAGATATAAACGGACGAAAATCAGTGATGGTAGCGTGGTGCCGAAATAGCTATCAACAATATTGAATAATCCTTGTAAGAACTAAATAACTTGATATTTTTCCCTATACTATATATAAAACATGTACCACCAATAAGCTGTCAATTAACTGCTAAGCACATTATAAACAAAATGCAATATTTGCTGGTTGGACATTTGTACCGAATGGCATTTCTATCATGTGAGCTATACAATGAAAAGAATTTTAGTAAAATCTACATAAATAATTTTTATCCGTGTCCGCTCCCAATGTGGAGCACATAATCTCAACATTGTTTTTCTACGAGTGCATCTTGTTACTCAGTTGTCCAACCTATCTTTTCTTCGAAGAGAGACGAGATGTAAGGATAGTGCTGGGGCAGGACTGGTTAGCTAATCGGTATGGCTACGTTTTAGGATCGGATGGGAGGGAGGAAATATTAGAGACCACAGACATCCACACTTTCGAACAAAAATCGATTGAGAAAACAATTTATGAAACTGTCCCTGCTAGGATTCGAGTCCCTACACAACCGAAGCCTACGACATTGACCAATCGACCACGGACTGGGGAAAATAATAATTTTAAGCTACATAACACTTGAAACAATTGAAAGAAAATTTGGGGGGGGGGGGAAATAATTATTGCGTCGCCTCATTATTTCAAGTACATACGGTGATAAATAAAATTGACAACTTTGTTATTCCACTTTCAATTAAATATCATGGTGTAAAAAGTACACGGTGAGCTGGTTAAAAGGTGACAGTCGCCATTTTTGTATTTGTTGACGTCACTACGTGCTTATCCAATTACAATGTACTATGTTTACAACTGTGTTTTGGTAATAACAAAAATTTGGTTCGTCAAAGTGACGTCACATATAATACAAAAACAACGATCCAGCTCACCTTGTACATAATTACACCATGATATAATATTTAAAATGAATGTCCGTAAATTAACCGATGAATGAAATGCAGTGTAAATTTTAAACTTTTCTGTTGAATTAAACCACAATAAAATGTCGTGGTCTCCAAAAGTAAAAATTTCGAAATAATGCTAATCTTATTCAACATAGGTAGGGCTGGCAGGTGTCCCGGTTTCGAACTTCTCGTCCTGGCGTCCCGATGGGATCTTTCGGGACAGAAATCCCAGTTAAATAAACTCGCATTTTTTCAGAAATACCGAGTCCGTGCAGTTACGAAGTTGCAAAAACAAAACTTGTGCAATATCATAGTCATCACTTTAAAACGTGGGAACAATTTTCTTTTTCTTCCTACAAACGACTTTAATACGGAATAAACGACGGAAATACTAATTTATATTAGGAAGGACTTTCTTTACATCTTTTAATTTGTTATTATTTATTTAATTTGAAAGGCGCTTACTCACAAAATCAGCGCCTAAATATTTTGTAAAACGTAAACAATCTGCGTAAAATAAGAAAGTAAAAAATAATCCAGCAAGTGTATCATGAAATATGATTTGTTTTACAATTTAAATTAAATGTCCCCGTTTGGATGTCAATAAATCTGCCAGTCCTAAATATAGGTAATGTGAAAAAGATAATATATCAATATCCAACTACCCATGTATGGTTTGTGGAGGCAATTGTGTGTATTACATTTATCTGCGGTAATTTTAATTTCAGATATTTGCCAACCCTGAGGATTTAACGCGATTTGGAAATAAAAAGTCATTGCTGAAAACCGACGATGAAGATGTGGAACGATCTAAAAGGTATTATAAACATGTGGAGTTGGCCTCGATTTCCGTTTTCCATAGGCCCAGTTCTTGAAAGGAAGCACTAAAATCGTATCGAGAATTTTGCTATACAATAACTATCCTTTTTTGAACTTTGGCGAGCTTTTAATGGACGAATTTTAATTTCATAAAAGTGAGATCTTATCTGATCTACAAATGTCAAAAGAGCGCTTAATAAATTGGAAGATGTTAAAAAACATCTAGAGAGTGCATTCGCACAATATTAAGACCTAATTTTTGATACCCAACAATAATGTCAAATGCGAGAATTTCGGTATTCCGAGCGACTATGGAATCTCTAAATATTTTTTATCCCATTTTTCAGACTATAAACAGTGCTGTGGTTGTATATTTCACAGAAGGCGTACGGTAACGTACTCTTTGAGCAATTTCGTACACCCTATAATTTATACTCTCGTATTGTAGTTGACCGAGTCGTAGATTATAAAAAGGAAAATCATGGGAGCAGATTAAAATTACCTATTGTGATATTTTTACGGAATCAATAAAAAAAAAGATTAGTCAAAATTAAAACAACAAGCATATATTTAATAGTTATAATGTTTTTATAGTTTGACATTATTTACATAAAACGTATTTTGATTTAACTTTTACTCTAATTCTACGAATATTGCAGAGGGCACACAGTGTATACTCTTCACTATAGTAATGCTTATATTATTAAGGTGCGAAATAGAATTTTGCTTTTTCATTTTAAGGTTAGGTCATATTCAAGATACAAACTTCAATCAAAATCTTCAATTAAATGGATTAAATGGACACCTCTTCAATTTTGATTAAAATTAACTTTGTAAAATTAATGTTTATGGTTACCGACCTACTCAATTTATTTAATAATTAGTAATTGGCTTTCTTACGCAGGAATGAAATCGAGAATTTATCGGCTGAAAAATTATTCACAGGAATTATTAGCAAAAATCTTGCATGCGAACGAAATCTACGATTTGAAGAACTATTCCTAGGAAATATTAAATATGACATATTATTTAAAATATTTTTTTTAATCTTTCAGGGCCCATCTGAACGACCTAGAAAGCATTCCAGCCTTTCTTTTTGTTAGCGCGATTTACGCTCTGATAGTTCCTTCTGCCGCATTTTACAATCTATTGATGAAGAGCTACACAATTGCCAGATTCGTCCACACGTTTGTCTACGCTGTCATAGTCTTGCCTCAGCCGTCCAGGGTTTGTGCCTGGCTGGTGGGGTACGGAATCACAATTTACATGGCTGTGAAAATTATCATTGAATTTAAAGAATAAAATTGCTTCATGACATCCAACACTCCCGTATATCCATTGTGGTATCGCATCGGTCCAGTTCCTTAGATCCAAGGATGCTGTCCGTTTTACATAGTATGGTTGTACGAATCTATTCGGTAATTGGTCTTTCTATTTTACATGACTTTCCCAGCGGAGTCAACTAATTTATATAAATCGATTACTCAGATGAAGGCATTACAAAATCGGACACACATGTCAATGCGTACTGGTATTTAGGTCTTTTTAAAATTGGAATTCGATAATAGATGTAACTTTTGCAAAAGTCATCGCGTGGCTGAATGCAAATTAATAAAACAGTGCACCTGAGCAATAAAAATGTTCTATTAACGACAATCTCGTACTGATAGACGCCTAAAACAGTAAACGGGAGTCTGGCCTCTCACAAACATTGTGTTTGTTAAATTAAAAGACAGCCGGTTTTCATATTACCGGTATTGCAATCCCCACTCTGGAGGTTCTTAAAATCACAACAACACTCTTGTCACCAGGGCATCCATTACCGGACCCGTTTTCTAATCCCGGGGTTTAGGGATTGACTTTTTTTCAATTTTATACTCTCATCCCTCGATTAACGTAGTAGATACGTTCCATAATAAACTGTGAAAATGAAAGCCGTGAAAAAAAGATATAAATAATTATGCTAATACAAAATTTTAAAAAAAACTGCGTAAAAGATCATTTATGATACTTATATACTATGCATCAGAATATATTATAGGTATAATACCGATTAAATAATAATAATTCACTCGTTCAATCAAAACATAAAACAATGTTCTTTTATAATTTAAGACATCGACTGAGGGTGCTTGATGTAATTTCAATATAAAATTTGGATTATTGAGATTTTGTACACTTCCATGTATTTTGTCACTAACGACCCGGGTTTCGCCTTTCGGCATCTTCAGGCATTCGAGCACACGAATGGACTCGAACTGACAGACAGTAAACAGTGTCTTACGTTTATATAGAAGATACAAATACGACAAATATTATTTACGATGTAAGATATTATACGTCTGAGAGCCACACTGATACCTGAGTTAAAATTTCGAGAATTGCTTTAATCCTTATTTTGTAAACACCACATTTACAGAGTGGGGAATTGTCGCTTTCCAACTTCTTATGGAATTACCAGTGATTTTACAATTATAATAGTATTGTGGGTTTCGACGGGATGCAATTCGACGAAAGGGTAAATATATACAATCATTCCACGTTTAGTGACATCTGTTAGGTGTTTCAACGTATAGGATATAATAACGGAGAATTAGGAAGGTTCAAAAAAATGTTCTTTTATTTTAAAATACTACATGTATTTATCTCTCATTCGAATATGTTTAGGTGCTGAGATTTTGTGAATCTTGTTGTAAATTTGTCTGTTGGACTCTAACAAATTTAATACGATGTCAATAATACTTTATTAAATTTATTACATTTACACACAAAATATTTTTGTAAATACAAAGAGATGAATAATAATGAATAGAGTTTGTAGTTAATCAAATACTATATCACGAATTTTCTTATTTCCATATAAAATTAGTTTAAGAAGTGATTACAAATGTAGTAAAATAAACACTTACCCTGTAATTACTATATATTGAAATGTTGTTCAAAATTATAAATGTTCAGGCTTTGGAAGCGCCTGCTAATGTCGGGAATGTTGTCTTGTACCGCCAATAGTAACTACCCTTGAATGTTAGTCTGGTGGCTGTGGCCAAGATATGATTTATTTTTGTGTTTGGGTGAGGTAATAAACATTTGCTGCCCGTTTGATGTCATGTTTGGATTTAAGTAAATAAGTTGGGGCTCTATTAATTGGGTCGTTTTCTAAATTTTCTAAATTTGTATTCTCTTGTTTTATCACTGCCACGGGGGCATGCGCTCATCGTGGGAACACTTGCCCACCAGCACACTGTAAAGCACTGATTCTTAACCTTTTCACATCTGCGGACCACCAAAAAATCAAAAAAATGTTTTGAGGACCATCAACATTGGAATAAAATAATAAATATTTGTATGATTGATTTTTTATTTAAAACAAATTATTTTCCAACACCGTATGCTTGATATTTTATTACTTGAAATTTATGAAAATTTTTGAAGACAGCTCTCGTGAAGAGGCGACTAGTAGGGTCGTCTTAAATTGTAACAATAATCGTATGAAAAAATCTACCTACACAAAATTAAAATATTTTAATCAAACTACCCGCTTTTACGGGTGACAATAAAAATTATTGTTACAACATGTAGATTTTTTTCGTAAATTTCATACGATTGTTGTAACAATAATTTTTATTGTCACCCGTAATGTGGGTAGTTTGATAAAAAAATATTTTTTTTCAAACTACCCACATTTACGGGTGACAATAAAAATTATTGTTACAACATGTAGATTTTTTCGTAAATTTCATACGATTATTGTAACAATAATTTTTATTGTTACCCGTAATGTGGGTAGTTTGATAAAAAATATTTTTTTTCAAACTACCCACATTTAGGTGACAATAAAAATACACGAAATCAAAATATATTTTTCAAACTACCCACTTTTCCGGGTGACAATAAAAATTATTGTTACAACATGTATACTTTTTCGTAAATTTCATACGATTATTGTAACAATAATTTTTATTGTCACCCGTAATGTGGGTAGTTTGATAAAAAATATTTTTTTTCAAACTACCCACATTTAGGTGACAATAAAAATACACGAAATCAAAATATATTTTACAAACTACCCACTTTTCCGGGTGACAATAAAAATTATTGTTACAACATCTATACTTTTTCGTAAATTTCATACGATTATTGTAACAATAATTTTTATTGTCACCCGTAATGTGGGTAGTTTGATAAAAAATATTTTTTTATCAATCTACCCACTTTTACAAGTGACAATAAAAATTATTTTTACAATTTTTACCTACACGAAATCAAAATGTTATTTTTCAAACTACCCACTTTTACGAGTGACAATAAAAATTATTGTTACAACATGTAGGTTTTTTTCGTAAGTTTAATACGATTATATTAACAGTAATTTTTATTGTCACCCGTAATGTGGGTAGTTTGATAAAAGAAAAACCGTAAATTATTGTTACAAGTTTTATTGCCGCCCGTAAAAGTGTGTAGTTTGTAGGGCATCCAATCCCGGACCCTTTTTGTAATCCCGGGATTTGGGGATTGACTTTTTTAATTTTATACACTCATCCATCGCTTTGAGTAGTAGATAACTTCCATAGAAACTGAGTAAATGAAAGCCGCGAAAAAAGATATAAATAATTTTACTAATACAAAATTTAAATGTGAAAAAGAGGAGAATTTGGAGCTCATACAAAATGTGTGGATATGTTCTGAAAAAAACGTGTAAAAGATCATGTATGATATTTTTTTACTATGCATCAGAATGTATTATAGGTATAATACCTATCAAATAATAATAATTATAAACACATGCAATCAATCAAAACATAAAACAATGTATCTCTCATTCGATTTTCTTAGGTGCTGAGATTTTACGAGTCTTGTTGTTTATTGAACTCGAACAAATTCAACACGATAATATTTTATTAAATTTATTACATTTACACAGAAAAGATTTTTGTAAATACAAGGAAATCTACAAATAATGAATAGAGTTTGTAGTTAATCAAATACTACATCACGAATATTATTATGTAGGAATACGATTCCAATGCTGTTGCTTGTCGTGATTAAGCAGTAAATACGGGTGATGTTGATGAGGACGATTGATGCTGTCCAGAGTTCAGACAGCGGGATGACGACAGGTGTCAGCAGAAAAACGGATGTCGGTCAAATATTATTGCAAGCGTATCGAAATCTGCCACGTCGTGTCTTGTCATTATTTGCCAATTAATAATGCTTACTAACAAGCGTGATGTTTCGGTGCCGGCGAGTATTTATATTTCGAAACCTGCAGCGTCAGGTCTAGCCATAGGTACCCCCTTTCTAGGGGTTAAGAGGTAACCTCGATGAAATTTGCTTCAGGATGATAATGTGGATATGAGTAGCAACTGCCAGACGATTTAGTTGTCTGCACAGCTACGATTAGTCTTGACGGTGCTAATGGTGCTGGTGCTGGTTGGTCTTCCATTAGGTCCCACATCTGGTACCATAATTTTGAGCAGCATTGGATGTAGTGGGTTTGCTTTTAAGCAGGTGCCAATTAGTTGGCACTGTGTCCTTGTGGTGTGCGTTGTTTGCTTGGGCAGTAGACTGCAAGCAGGTACCGGTGAGTTGACAAGGTGTACTTGGGCTTTATATATAAAATTAGTTTTAGAAGTGATTACAAATATTTTGCATTCAGATATTTTAGAAGTAACTTAATAATTTAGTGAAACACTTTTTTTTAAAAGAGTAGGAATAGAAGGATAGAGCTGGGAGAGAACTAGTAGTTAGCTAATCGCTCGCGCTACGCTTCATTTTTGAGGATCGGATGGGTGAGAGGGAGTTTTAGACATCACAAACATTCGTATGACTACGAACAGAAATCCATAAATCGATTGAAAGAAAAATCTATGAAAACTGTACTCACCGGGAATTGTACTCAAGACATCCGTAACCGTAGCCAACGATGCTACCAACTGAGCCACGGAGCCGAAACACTTACCTTCTAATTATGGCGTATTAAAATGTTGCTTAAAAATATAAATGTTCAGATATTGCATTATATTTATTTTATAAATTGAATTCATTCGAACATGAAGTGCTTCAGTAGATGCACCTTTAATTTTTAATTCGATTAAACACTTACCCTTAATTTATTGTCCATCCCTTTCTTGCAAATGGTATTTCCAAATAGAATATTCACAGTAAATTGCGTGTTTATTGTCATCGAAAATTGTTGTATTTTAAATTTTATTAAAGAGAGTTTTAATTATTCAAAATTAAAAACATTACAATAAGATGACAAAAACATCACCAGCCACGTGCAGGTGGCACGTATAAAAAAATATTCTAACTCTTTTTTTATGGATAATGTCGCAAAAAAATAATGTCAATCAAAATTGTCTGTTAATGCCTATAGCTGATTCTTAATATGAGCGAAAGGAAGAGGACAATACAAATATTAATTTTATTCATTATTAATAGATCATCGGGTAAGAATTTAGATTTTAAATATGAATTAATTTTTGGCATTTTATATCGAATTCCGGTATTTGTATTAATCCAATCCCGGGATAACGGGATCGATTAATTGCTCGGGATTTCGGGATCTCAGATTCTGGGATTGAAAACCCTACTTGTCACACACTTTTGTCACAAACAATTCCAAATATTCTTCTAAGATTTTTTCTCTCAAAAATGTGCTCTAAATAATATTAGATATTTATATAATGAAGTATATGTACTAAATGAGTGTTTTTATTAATAAATTATACCTTTGTTATTTCATTAGATGTCTTTTTTTAGTATGGATTTATTGACTGAATTGGCATTTACTTGGTAGAACTCCATCAAGTAATCTTAAATATAGCAATGACGTTTTTAATTTGTGTTAAGACCGTAGTTACTTGGTTGAATTGACATTTAGTAGCTACTAGCGAATACCCGGCATGCGTTACAATGCTACTCAAAAAAGTTTTACCAAAATGTTCCTTATTTCTAATACTACCGTTTGGAAGAACATAATTATTTTTATAAATTATACTTTTAACAACAGTTTTGTACAAACGAACTAAATGAAAAAGATATAGCATTTCAAACATTTGAAAAACTTCAAAGTCCAGTTAACCTTTTTCAATAAAAGTGCCAAAAATAAGAAACGCATACGTGGGATTACTCTAAATTGTAGAGTTCAGACAAGTGAAACAATCTTTTGTCGGATTGAGGAAGTAACACATCATCATATATATCATTCGGGTGCCGTAGCGGCCATTTAAAAACAACACCTTATCCAGTATTTTATTTATAATTTCTTAAGAGAGTTAAGCATATCAGTGAATGTAAGCATATGCTACTTTACTCAACTTTACTTTTGTCTTGCAAGAAGGTCTGATGAAAGATTGTCATGAAACCCTCTGATTAGGCATGGTCAACCACTGAAAAAAAATGTGGTCAACTACGGGAGCTTTTAATTTTTTAGATGGTCAACTACTGACTCAAAAAATTGTTGTTAAAAATTTAACACAATTTTTTTAAAACAGACGCTGTAATGTTGGTCTAATGCTAAACGTTAATCGCAGTTTTTGTTGAATTTTTCTCTTAAACGGTCCACTACTGGTACGTTTACCTTATATGGCTTAGCAAAGTAGCGGCATCAAAATAATTTTCTTACTAAGTTATATTAAAGCGCTTATAGACTACCTTGAACACTAAATTATTTTATTGTCATCATGGTGTTATAAGAACAGTTCGTTTGAAATGTTTTCATTATCTCAACCAACAATGAGTTGAAAATGTTTACTCACTAAGTAAAACTGTTTCACTGGTGTTAATATAAAATGAGATATGTTGTATACACACTCATGTCTTCAGTTTATCGTTAACTGTCAATTGACATTAAACAATATTCCACTTTTGGATAAAATTGTCTTCGAATATTGTTCAAAACTAATTATGGGGAGTTATGGTCCCCTGAGGTATCCACAGCATATGTCCAAGCCAGGTTCATTGTCGCTTTTTTATTTTGGACGTAATAAGGGGCTGGTTAGCCCGCTCTCTTACCTTTGAGTTCTTGACAAAGTTAAACCACCATACACCTAGGATTCGCTGCAAAAATCTGTTTTTTAATCACACTAAACGGTTACCCTGTATTTTCATAAGATGCCATGACTCGCAGCTATAAATCAGCACTGTCAGGCTGCATGCGTTGAATAGGTGGCGCTTGGTTCTGATCGAGTACAACCGTGAGTCCCAAATTTTTTTTTACGGTACAACGCTAAGCAGCTAATGATTTGTGCTTCACAAAATTGAATATCTTTTTACCTCAGCAATTTCTTTTTTATTTAGAAGTTTCTTTTTGAAGAAAAACAACATAAACTACTAATCTCTTTATATTTTTTCACTTCACCACATCACATCTGGTAAGTATCTCGAAAGATTCGCTAAGGTACGGTTGTGTCCAACCGTTTCGAAGAAATATGCAACTTTTAGGAATGTAAAATATATTCAAGAAATTCTTTTTCAGCAGCACTACGCCGTTTTTGTAATAATAATTTTTGTGGCGAATGGGTTAATCAACTGAGACATTTTCAACATTTTAGCAAGCTGGATTTGATTACTAAAATAAAAACTTTTTCTCATTAGATGTCACTGTTTCGGCATGCCTTTCATTCCTTAACGTGTCGACTGTATTCCACGCACATGAGCGTCATAACACACAAAATGACTCCGTCAGCAGTCGACGTGTTGTAGCTCGATGCTCGCAGATATTAAAAATACTTAATTAGTTTATTTTAATTTTGGACAGAAAATTATAATTACTTAAATAAATAACTACTCACAAATAGAAATGAAAGAATTTTCATTCTCACATTATGGTTTAAGACAGGGGTGTCCCAACTTTTTGGCCTAAGAGCCACACTGAGTCGTCCGCTAACTTCCAAGGGCCTGTAGTATTGAATAACGTGTAAATTTCGGTTGGTATTTACGGGCAAGTGTCAAGACATTGCGGCGGATATAGCCGATAGCCGATAAGGAAAAAACCAGCTTTTGCTTGATTATTACACTCATACTACATCCTTTCGTACGTACTACGTACTTTCGACCAAAAAATTGGTTGATCAGTTGCATTAATTTTCTCGAGGTTTTTTTCCACTTTCGGCACTACTTATTTGTGCGAAGAAACTATGGCGCGCCGGATACCGGCCATGTCCATCCAGCTACCGCGAGCCGGATTGGTGATGCTCGTAGGCTGTAGTTTGGAGACCCCTGGTTTAAGACAAAATAGCTAAAACAGATAGTTTATTGCAACCCTTGCCGCCATATACCATGTGATCAGATATCCTACTGCCCATGTCGCCACCCTGGAAGGCTGGGGGACCACTTTGACAGCGTAGACAAATGTGTGGCCAATTCTAGCCAGTGTAAAGCCCATCATCAAGACATTGAAAATGAAGCGTGACGGAGAAGTTGTCGCGAAGAGAGCACTGATGAAGAGGAAGACAGGTATATTCTCAAGATCATTTCGGTGTGCCCTGAAAGAAGAATTTATGATAACATCACGAGTAGTGAATAGATCAGTGGTTCCCAAACTAATTATGCCCATGGACCCATTCTTAAGGCAAAAACCTGATCATGAACCCCCAACTAAAATAACTCTAGATAACTGCATAATAGAAAAATTCTATTTTGCAGTTCTTATTATTCTAATTTAATTTTGATGTTTTGAATGGTAAATGGTGATTTAAAAATACAAAATTTTGATACTTAAAGTATGATGAGGTTCATAGCTGGACTAAATCCACGTTCTACTTAACACACAGGAAGACTGGAAAGTAATCAACAGCCTCTGTACAGAGGCCCATGCACGATATAAAATTGATATCATTTTTGTAACCAGAATTTGTGATGTCTTTGCTCAAACATTGGTTTTACCCCCATCATCTGTGGATAATTCAATAAATTGCTTCTGTATTAGTATGGATTCATCTGAGTTTGTGGGTCTGCTTGCAAAAGGGTCAAGCCCGGCCCGACCCGAGCCCGAGTCTCACACTTGTTACCCGAACCTACCCGAAGCCCAGATTTATTTCTCTCGGCCTCCGGACCGATTTTTTTTAAAAATATAGTAATACATTAATACTTTTCAAACAATGTATGTTATTCTTTCCATATTTCCAATGATATTCATAGCACATGTGAAATAAATTATTTAGGTTACGAATACTATTGCCTTATGGCTGACTCTTGACCGATGTTCCCTCTAAGCTGCAGCAGCAATTTGATAACTCCCGCGCACTTGTCAAGGATTTGCGTGCACTCCAATACAACTATTCAAATAATCTTTGGAATACCGCAATTCAGTTACAAAATTCTCTCTCGCTTTGTTAAAACATGTGTTGAGCGTTGTAAAGTTGGCTGCTCGAAATGTCTCTATTGTATGAAGCCACACAAATGTTTCAACCCTAAATTGTCAATTTTTGGATTCTCGTCGATAAATACTGAGAAGTTATTGCAATTGAAATACAGAAAAAAGGTCCCGATGACCGCCGAATGAAACTTACTGAAATAAATATAATATATAAATAGAAAGGAGTTTTTCAATCTTGAAATTAATAAAAAAACTATTAAATATTAACAGTGAGTGATTTGAAATTCAAACATTCCAATACGGTCAATACGGTATACCAACTGGTAGAAAAAAGTTTGATAAGATTATTGACGATTTGGCGAGCAAAGCAAAGCGATGAAAAACAGATTTGTTATATTTTTGTCAATGTTAGTAAAATCTACTGAACATCTTGTTCTAAATTGATTCAGAATTTTGAGTCATGAAATATTTTTCTTAAATTTGTATTCCTTACACGGACCTGAGCCGGGTAAAGGCACGCGGGCCAAGCCCGGGCCCGTGCCGACCTCTAGTGTCAGGACACTAATACATCTGAGAAAAGTAGGTATCGCTGATTTGTCTTGAATAGTCGAAAAATTGTCTCAACATCACATTCATTTTTAAATATACGCTTGTATTTATTTATATGTTGAGTTTTTTTTATGAGGTTACTATGTTGCGGCCTCTGCAATATAGTAACCTTATATTATATGTAGTCTGAATAAAAAGACGGCATTTTATCCATTGAAAATACGGGGAAGAGTTGGTTTTGAAAGTACTCAGGGTGGTGTACGTTAAATATCACGTAATTCCTATAGGAGTTACTATAAATTTATCTTTCTGGCTATGAAATTATTGATATATTATTATGTTTAATGTGCAATGAATATGATTCTCAATAAAATACCTTCTGACTCGTTCAATGTCGATATCGTCGAATTTCAGAGTGCCTTTTTTATTTCCAAAATATGATGCGTCTTCACTATTGGAGAATATCTAAAAATTGTAAATGTTTAATACCTTTTTGAATTAAATTGAAGATATAATATTACGTGAACTTGTTATTTATATTTAAATTTTTTTTGAACTCGACAACGCTGACAGTGACATCTATTGATAAAAACAGTAAGTAATTAAAGTTTATGGCTGTAACTGTCAACGGGTATTAAAAAACAATAAATTATAATGTACAATACCGTTTTTTGTGAATGCATTATATTATTATGTGTTATTTCAATGCTTGCGGAAGTTACTGTCAAATTGAAAATTGTTTGATGGTTTCATTTCATTTAAACTCAGAGCTCCCTTCATATCCTTCGTACCTTACGTATCCTTCCTGCACAAGTTCCGCATTTTTTAAAATATTGCACTAACAAAATCACTCAGAATAAAGATTTTTTTTTAAATAATTTTGAACATTTAAAAAAATGATTTTGTTTCAAATTTACTAGTTTATAATACTCAAATAATATACAAATTTAACGATAGATATTTTAAAATCTGATATTTCTTTTATCAAAAAAAGAGAACATCGTGGTTTCTAAAATTGACATTGATTCTTCAGAAATATTTATAAAAAAATATGATTGATAATATGTGTAAATGCACACCTTACTACCAAAGTAACTTTTTATGAATTCTAGAAACAATTTTATTATTATTTTTGGAGACACCAAAAGAAAAAAAACTCTAATCCCGAGAAGAAAGCTTCGCAAACATTGAGTAATGGCAGAAAAATCGTACAATATTATAGCCTTAGGACTCAATCATACATAGTTATTAAATAATACGACTTTTAAGTCATTTACACATCAATATACAACATCGGTATCTCCTATATGACATACTTTGCCACTGCAATACTATATCGTGTCAATACATTTCTAAATATGTATGTGAATCTTTGTTTGAATAACGCATAAAAAGCTACAAAACAAGTTTTTACATTCAAATGACATACACAGAATCGATGAAATATTTCCGTGCAAAGTCCAACACATAAAATATAATAGCTTGAAATAAACTTTTTTTATTTTTATACATTTTAAAGAAATCAATATTATACATAGATATATATATATATATATATTTAGACATTTTTTGGTCGCATAAACAATTCAAGATGAAACATTCATGGCACAAAGGCTGAAGAAATGTTAATATGGGTTGCATGAACAAGTTACGAAGTTCATAAATTATTAATTCATTTAAATCAATCAACTATTGAATAGCAACATAAGATTTAGAGCTGTCAATCTTTCGAATATCTCAACTATTCGCTACAGGTGCATAGCCCCGTTATATCGGGCGCACCCCGTAGCACTGCAGTGCTAAGCGCTCTTAAATGATTGCCAGGAATCCCTCAGGAGTAAATAGATATGCGCTGAAGTGTGCTTGAAAAATTTTCTGTGGGTAATCGAAAGCCTCTAGAGTCAAGAACTAATAGCTCTACGTATAAAAACTTTGCGGCGACATGATACAAGAGGTTTACAAATTAACCATATGGCTATAATGAAGGTAATCATTATTGTATATAAAAATATTCATAAAATGATAGCTTCACCACTGTTCTAATATCTGAGCATAAAGGAAACAAATAAATTGCATCATACTATTGTTGTTGTTCTGAAAGATGACAATAACTGAAAAATACTAGTTTTGACTAATTGGACGATACATCGTCGCTGTTCTGGAAGAAAACAACAAAATGAAAAAATTACATATTGAGTAGTAGTTATACCAAAATGCAAAACTTTACCGCATGAAAGAACAAACTCATTTTTATAAATTATACTTTTACTTAAACAGTTTTGAACAAACAAACTAAATGAAAAATATATAGCATTTCAAACATTTGAAAAACATCAATGTCCATTTACTTAAAACTAGTATTTTTCAGTTAGTACCTTCTTCCAGAATAACAGCGATATAACATTTACCTACGATATATGATCATAAATAATATGTAATAAATATAGTATATTGACAAAACTTACAGCGAATGTATTGGCACAGAAAATTTAAGTTCAATGTACCGGTAAAAATGTGACATCTAAAAATGGTGTCTACGAGTAAATATTTGAATAATGTATAATTTATATCAAATTTGGATTATTGAGATTTTGTACACTTCCATGTATTTTGTCACTAACGACCCGGGTTTCGCCTTTCGGCATCTTCAGGCATTCAAGCACACGAATGGACTCGAACTGTGTGCTCGAATGCCTGAAGATGCCGAAAGGCGAAACCCGGGTCGTTAGTGACAAAATACATGGAAGTGTACAAAATCTCAATAATCCAAATTTGATATTGAAATTCCATCAAGCACCCTCAGTCGATGTCTTAAATTATGTATAATTTATATATTTACATTTTTCTCCAAGCGATGTCTGCTGGTAAGGGGCGCCATTGCCAATGTTTTTCCGACCAATATAGCCGCATAAAATGCATAACTTCTGAACAAGGGATTGTCGAATATTATAGGAAGACTAGACATTTTATATTGTTATGATAGTAACAAATTAACAGCTTAGGTCAACAGCAGTTTTAACACTAAATTGTAAAAGCCAACTGTTGAATAACTTTACTGTTAACGTCAGATCATAATATATGAAAAACGTGTTTTTTTTTTAGTTCATTCGTTTACTTAATGAATTGCGTACATACAACCATAGGCGGATGCAAGAAAGACAAAATTTATTAGTTAAATGTTTACAGAAAGTAATCGACTTACGACGATTCGCACTTAATTAAAAAAAACAATTTTTATTGCATCACGGTTGTTGCATACGGGAAGAAAGATCAGTAACAGCATTTACAAATCTGTATATCTATTTATATAAATATGGTAATTGTACGTCATTTGACAGTTATAATATAAAATTTGAGAAGTGCGCTCTGATGTGTTAAAATGTATCTGTACCACTTTTGGTTGCAGTTGCTTTATTTCCACAAATGAAATTGACGCCGCTAAAACTGACCTGTACAGTACAATATTTAATTTTAATATTTAGTATGGAATTCGACTTAGGACCAAAGTTCGGGAACGTATATCAGTCGTAAGTCGAGGATAACCTGTACGTGTTAATTAAAATAATAGTGGTGAAATTTTTTAATGAAAAAACAGTTAATGCTTAGAAATACTCTCAATATTAATTAAATCTTAGTAAATTGATTAATTAATTATTCCTCACAAAAAAAAGTTTTCATTGTACAATTCCAGACCAACAATAATTTTTAAACCAAAAAAAGTTAAGTACCACGAGCATCAGAATTAAAGTAAATATTCGTTAAATATACATCGATATATCACTATGATGAAGTGATATATCGATGGCCCAGTTCCATAGGACGATAAGTCAAAAATTTGATATTTTTATTTAAGTTAGCCACTATATTCGAATACCACTCTTCTTCAGTTCCACAAAAGTACAACTTGTGAAATGTACAGGTTTTCTATCAAAAGGCAGATATTTGCATGCGGAAATTACCATAATAAATATGTTCTTAGTTCAACATACATACGTATCGAAATATCGTGTTTTGGAAATATATTTTTGTGAATCGTGGCGTTCCATAAAGAAGCAACCATTAATCCTAAAACTATAAACTATTGACCACATATTTGAATAAAAATGTAATACAAATAATAGCCATCACTTTTTACGAGTCAGTTTATATGAGTCAAAACTTTGATCAGCCATATCTCAAAACTACCAATTTCTAGTTGTATCACTATGGAACTGGGCCGTCGATATATGTTCAAATGCTTTTTGTATAATTAAAAATTTTTATACAGTGGCAGATTAAACACTTCAGAGGCCTCAGGCTCAATATAACTTGGATGCCTTGTTTTTCGCATAACATTAAGGAATGCAAAACTCCAGGTAGCATAAAAATAAATATTGAAAACTGAATGGAAAATATATGGGTTATAAATAGATATATTAGTTATTTTTCACCTAAGTTCCTAAGGTTTGTAGGCCCTAAGCGCGCACACTTATCGGGTAATCCGCCACTGAATTCAAATATATATCAAAAAGTTCAACGACAAGTAAACAATTAATATATCTCCAAGATAAATTGATTTGCCGAAAGTAATTTTAGGAGCCGCTTTATTTTCAAAAAAAATAATACATTTTGTGTTCTTGTTACCCTTGTATGGTGTCAAAAGTTTATTTTTATCGTAAAACAGTCTCATTGGGATCATTTTATTGAGTGTGCAGTGATCCTGAATTATTTTAATTTGGTGAAATATTTTGAATGTGATTTATGTAAAATGCAACATTTCAACATCATTTCATAAATGGCATCTTTCTGTAAATAGACATCTTTGTTTTCAAGGAAATTTCGGAGTCTTAGTGACACAAGGGCGAAAGTACAAAAATATATTTAGTTAAATATACCATTAACACTTTTTAACTGAACTACATAAATATCATTTTATTCAATCCCGATCAGGCTATGTTGGAAATGTAAAAACGTAACCTTATTTCTGAATCTACGGTTGTCTGACGCCCTCTTCGAAAATTTTCTGAGTCCGCCAGTGCAATTTACAATTACCTAAAAACATGTTGAATGTACGTAATAACTTTCATATGTATGTTGAATATAGGTAGGTAAAAGATGCTGTATTCACTGCTTCTGATAATTATATTTTTAATGGAACAAAAAGCGTAATAATTCTTAAATGACAACAAATCAATGAAGTTTCTGTTTATGGTATGGTAATGGTATTACTATATAGCACAAAATTCATGTAGAAATCTGTAACTCCTTCGAAACGGCGCAGATTAGCGACGTGAAACTTTCACACGTCATTTTGGCTGAAATTGTTAGTTCAACTGTGATATTTTCAACTTTCAACCCTCAACATTTAACTTTTAACCTAAAACTGAAAACGCGATATTTTTGACGTTTAATAATAAAATCAACAAACGCCGAGAAGATTTCCTAGCAACAGCTCCATATCAAATATTCCGTGATTATCGCACCCAGAGTACTTTAGTGTATTATTTCAAACGATTCATTTTTTAGTTAATAATTCAGTTTTATTCAGCATTTTTTGTTTATTTATTGCTTTAACGAAGTACCTCAATGTAAACTGCGTTGTAATTGAATCAATAACTTCACTATAGTATTTTCAAAATATTAAAAAAAAACTTGATTGCTATACTATATTATTAAGATATAATATGATTATGTATCAATGTGATGTAGGTATATTTTTGGTGCATTAGTGTATTATTTTTATACCTAGCAACCGATTTAAAAATCAATTTGGTAAAAAAAATTTGTAGCTTTTCATTTGAATTTTAATTTGTAATTTTAATTTGTATTTTAATATTTTTAATCTGTATTGATTATTAATTTTCAATATTTAATTTAATTTAAATATTTGAATTCCTAATATTTAATTTGAAATTTTTAATTTGCATTTTAATATTTAAATTTGTATCTCAAAAATATACAATGAATTTAGTACAGTAAAGTACTCATGGTGCGTTATCATCAACAAAGTGCAATGTTGCTTAGTGATTGTAAATATGTTCTAATATTATAGATGTCACAAATAATAATTTTTCATGTGAATCGTAAAATTAGTAAGAGATTGAGAGGAAAATTATCCATTATTTAAAGAAAATAATCCATTATGGAAATAAGGGAAATGTTGCGAGAACTGGCATATGACTCTGATTTAATGTTTAATTTTGTGGCGCAGAAGGAGCTATTTTTAAATGCAGATCAATAAGCCACATATCAAGAAGTTCTGCGGTGGCAAAACAAGAGTGAAGGAGGGGTTATTTTTATCGATGCACGGGAGAAACCGGAAAAACCTTCCTCATCAATGTGTTGTTTGTTAGAATAAGAGGAGAAAACAATATTTCACTCGATGTAGTAACTTCAGGTATTGCTGCAACGCTGATGACTGGTCGACAAACCGCACATTCAATGTTGCAAATCCCGATTAAATTGTTACATAACGAAGTGCCTGTTTGCAACATCAAAAAAGAAAGTGCAAAAGCCAAACTGCTGCAGGAGGCTAAAGTACTGTTCTGGGATGAAATTTTGATGATGCACAAGGATGGACTCGAAGCCGAGAACAGAACCCTCCAATACCTTCGTGACAACAAAGATCCTATGGGAGGCCTAATTGTTGTCCTTGCTGGTGATTTCTGGCAAACGCTTCCAGTTATTCCAAGAGGCACGATGGCAGATGAGAAAAAAACATGCGAGACAACAACACATTTACAATAATTCCAAAAAAATAATATTTGCTTAAAATTGGTGATGGAAAAGAAGCAACAAATGAACATGGGAAAATCAGGCTCTGCGATGAAGTTTCCAAACTCTGCCCTACACTGAATAGTCTTATTAACCACTTGTACCCAGATATCACATCGAATATTCAGAACCAAAAATGGCTTCAGTAAGTAGAATTTTAACACCTCTAAATGCGAAAGTAGTCGAAATTGGTTCCACGATACTAAAAAAAATTCCAGCTGCCGCAAGAACACACTTCTATTGAGAATGCTTAAATAACAATAAAGCTACGAACCATCCGGTAGAATTTTTGAATTCACTTAATCGCAGTGGCATTCACCCACATAGATTAGTGCTGAAAGTTGGGTGTCCAACTATGTTGCTACGCAATTTGGACTCACCGAACCTATGCAATGGTTCCAGACTAATAATGACGCCTTTACACGCTTATATCATCGAAGCAATCATTTGAACTGGGTCATTTGAGGGCGAACACGTCCAGATTCGAAGAATTCCACTCATTCCGACTGACTTGCCGTTTTCATTCAAACTGTTTTCTGTTCGACTGGCATTTGCAATCACAATCAATAAGGCGCAAGAGCAATCACTCAAAGTCGCAGGCTTGGAGATGACTGACGAATGTTTCTCGCATGGGCAGCTGTATGTAGGAATGTCAAAGGATCCCTCAACATTGTTTATCATTGCCGATGATCAACAAAACACTAATATTGTATATGGCTAAGTATTCCCATAACCGGATAAATACAATTAATATAATGAATAAAGAATGAGTTTGAATCTATCCCGGGAAAAGGTACCTGGCTATTTATATATTATATAGCAGAAAATGCATGTATCAATCTGATTGTCCGTCTGTCATAAACGGTTAACAATAGCTACGTAAAATTTGCACATGCCATTTCTTGGTTAACTATGCAATTTTATTTTTTTTAAATAAAATTATTAATTATTGCCAAAAAATAAATCGAGCGTTCCGTTTCGTTAAATTTTACATTTCGAGCCCTAGTCCACCGGTTGTATAACAATTATTACAAATACATTATAGTAAGGGATTATAAATATATTATTATACTGACTGATAATATAAAGTTAAGTTTGAAAATTATCGATTAAAAACAAAGATAAGTTTAAACGTTAACTGCAAATTTCCAAAAATAGATTTAATCTCGAATTAATAATTTATTTTGATAACAACAACTGCCTCAGATTCTGTTATCTTGAAGAGGTGTAAAGTTAGCCAATCATAATAATAATTATAAAAATAATTTAATAAATAATGAAACATTTAAACTATTTATGATATTAAATAAGTAAAATAAAATTTCAATATACCTACCACCGCACTCACATTTATCATATCACATATAGTTTAATTGATCGAGTGTTTGAGTTTAGGTACATCGTTTGGTGTCACTGGTAACTTGGTTATATTATTTTGTTAATGTTCTGGGGTTTTTCATCAGAAATAATTAATAAAAACACTTGTAGTTTAATGTTTAGATTATGTTTTTCCCGGTTAAGTTTACAAATAGATTTTATTGAAGACTTTATGATGTGAAAGCAAAACAAAGATTGCACTGCAAGCCGCGTCCCTGCGAGTGTAGAATAGGTCGAAGTGCGCCCCACCCGTAACAATTAAAATATGTAACAATAATTTAATGAGTCGAGAAGCGTTCGAAGAAGAAATGAGAAAGAGTTGGGTGTGTCACCCTTGAGAATGAAACCTCCAATTGTTTGGAAACGTCGGGTGATTACTAGTCATGCATCTGTGTCTTTACAAAATAATATTTTTGTGAGTTCAATGCCGCGAAACCCTTCAAACTTTTAGTGTAAAAGTAAATGACAATTCTTCTAAATACAGTATACCTAACTGTTTATAAAAATAACACAGCATAACATTTGTCATAAATTTATTCCACAAAGAAAGTTTCACGACTTGTTTAGGACTGAGAGACAAAAATGAAGTACTTTCAAGTGTGACGAGTGACGAGTAATAATAGCAAGTAATTTGTATAGCATAATAATTATTCTGTTCACACTGAGATAATAACGAAAAATACGTAGGTAGATATTTATTTTGTAATTAAAATCGTCGCTGTCAAACAGCTATCAAGCAGATTAAAATAATAACTAATCGATTTGGTAAATATTGCAATAAATTTACTGTGCACATGACAAATACCTCACAATAATTATTTTTTAAATAGACCATTGCCAACTGTGCCGTAATATCAAGATACATCGCCAGCGTTAAGTTGGTTTTTCTATTATCTCGACCAACTTTTTTTATCAGATATCTGATTTATAATTCACCGTTCCACGTCACACGGTGTTGTAATATAATTTATTTCGGGTTGCATATTGGTTGTGTGAAGTAAGACATTTTTTACTCAAAATGACTCTCGTCGGTGATGTTTACAATTTCAAAAACCCAGCCTACAATGCATTTGTATTCTATACATGCGTTTTAGCTGTTAAAATGCTGGTGGTGTCATTTTTGACGTCTATGAAAAGGTATTCAAAAAAGGTTAGTGGTTATTATTACCTTTAAAATATGAAAATAATAAATGTTTACGTTATTTTTTTACAAAACTACAATCTGCAACGCATTTTGTGTGTAGTTAAGTAATTGTGTAAAAGCCAGTGCTGTATTTGTTAATTCAGATAGAAGTTATGCGGCATTCGTTTTTATCCTACATTAAATTTATTGTATTCTACTGTACGTTGGCAAAGAAAATGTACATTTAGATTAAAACAGTATTATGCTATTTATTTTACAAAAATATCCGTGTTTACGGCATATACAGCGCTATAATCTTTACTACAACATGACCTTGTTAATGAAACAACACCCTAGAAGGGTTGGCAATAATTGATATCGTAAGATCCCCCTCCATTATCATAATACGTCACAAAATCGTTGACCAAAATCACACTTATAGTCCCTGTTATGTTGTGATGCTCTCGTGAATTATTTTACTGTGCCAAAGTGAGTTTATTGACAAAATGGTTGTTGATGTCAATAATCAACACAATCAAAGCAACCTTAAGGGGAGTTTGACACAATACATCATATATTATAAAACCCCCTCTGCTATAAAAGAACGTTGTGTAAAAAAAATAAACGAAATGATTTTAGCTAGGTGCGCATGACTTGCATATTTTCCAATTATTGCTTATCTGTTATTTAAAAAAATATCGTATAAAATAACAAATTACATAAGTCTTCCATATTACCTTGGAACTGCAAGATAGTTATTATGATAAAATATTTCATAACAAGCTCGTTGTAGTTATACTCTCCCTGACCTTTATTATTAAAGCCAGAGGTTACCGAATGCTATTTAATTAATAATTTCGATGGAGAAATTCATTTTTAATATAAAATTAAAATTCTTAGCTATATTATTCCACTGATTTCGTTAATAAATGTGACACGTGTTTCGCCTATTTGAGAAGCATATTTAGAATTACTATATCGCAAGGTTATTTATTTCTAAGGAAAACAATGATTCTAATTCTTAACTTAAAAATGAACGATGGAACGACGACTATTTATTCATACTAGGCCTGGGGATGGAGTTAGACACAAACGATAATTGTACTAATTACCATAAAACTACTAATCACAAAATTTATTTTTGAAGGTGAAAATCCGAAGCGAAATAAATTTAATAGTGGTGAGCCACCAGTCCTATTGATCACTGTTAACGGTGCCGTCTTACCGCAATAAATTCAACATAGAAGGTCACTTGAGACATCTGATTTTATTATTTTTTAAAAACTCTAAACTCTTCATTTTAATTCTTTTATTATTTACACAATGGAGTATTTCTAGGTTATTTTTTTTTGTTAAAATTATGATCATTTTCAATTAAATGTTTTACAAACTCTACAAAATTATTAACTTTGAGATATCTTGTAATATGTTCTTTAATTAGACATCCATCGATATTCACGTGTACGTGTGGATGTTTCTGTGGGGGAGATCGTACCGCGAACTGTCATGGTCAAACTTGATGAGACTCTCCGCGTTGTCGTTAGTTTCACCACGCCTTCTCATCACTCCGGAGCGAAGCAATGAATCAACCCTACTTCCGCATTGAAGTCCCCCATTACTATAATGAATACTAGGTCTAAACAACTAATTTCCGTTCTAAACTCAAGACAATTTTTGGTAGTTAAATAACCATTTCATCCCATTCTAGATTTTATATTTTTACAAAAGCTGTTCAAAATCTACAAATTTTAACCAAATGAATGAAAAGTCGTTTGTGGTACCAATTTGTAGTGAAACCTGTTATATTGTTTCTTGGTGGACGGTAAAGTAACGCTGAAGATTTCATGCTAATATACAATAACATAGGAACAAAATAGTATTTGAAACTCACACAAATATTAATTTTTATTAGATAAGATTGTTAACATCCTGATTGCTATAATTTTGAAAACATTTTAGTGGATTTAGATACCTACTACTTATAATACTATTTCTCCATTCGTATAAAAGTTATCAGACGGAGTAGTGGTACCTTACAACGGTGATGTATTATTTTTGTCAAATTAATACAATATATTTTAGATCTAATTTCCTTAGAATTCCATTCAATGCTTTATTTTTTGTAGATAACAATGACAATGTTTACTGGTTGTAATAATTGCTTATTTGGTTTACCTTTAATGACCACGAAAGAAAGCTTGAAGACTTCTGTTATCTACTGTGACAACGTAATGGGCAAATAATCATACCTTGGAACTGCCGCAGCGCCCATAGCTATGTTTCAAGCCGCCACACGCAATCGAGCAGCTTCTACAAACGAATGTTGCGCAACCGTGTTCTAAGAATGCAACCATCTCTACGAACTTGGCAGCCTAACATAAACCTAAGCCATGTCCATATAACAATAATTAATTTGGGATAATTGTATCACTCCTCAATGTGCAACCCAACTTCGAAGAGTCGTCAATTGTTGGTCTCCCCGTGCTTCATAAACATTAACAATATTTATTTTAAAAAATATCTTATATTTCGTTGGTTTTACGCGCCAGGTTTTTTCCAATCCTCTTCGTAAGAAATCATCACGTCATTCATTTTGCGTCCTGACAGCAAGCATAGATGGCCCAAATACGTATTAATTATAAGATCAAATTGATTTTGAAAAATACCTTTAAATACGTCAGTTGTTAACTCAATGCAAAATAACTTTGATGAGCCAAAATTGGCAATTGAAAATGTGTTTTTTTTCATTTGGGTGCCTTTACGAAGAATTTGTCAATTTTTTTAGATATGTACTCGTCTACACTTTAGTTATGTATGTTACTCCACTGGGATGACTCTACTATTCTTTGCGAATAGCATTATTTCCAAATATATATCGAAACATGGACGTCATTTCAATTTTTTTTCAGGAGGCAAAAGCTGCCAACTTATTTTTTATTTCGTCTCTATGTGCAAACCAGTGCAACAAGATATGATTGTATGTTTCTTCAAATTCAGTGGAGGAAATGACTGCTCTCCCCAATTGACGTCTATTTAAGTACATACTACAATTGCATATTTACAAAATGTGCGTGCAAAATCCTCATAAGTTCAAAAAAATGTTAACTCAAATGCTGTTGCGCAAGCATGTTGAGCACCTATGAATAACTTTAGATTTTTTTAGTTCTAAAACTCAGGTTGCTTGTTATGTACCCACAGATAGCGTCGTTGCTGTGTTGACCGTGTCACCTTTGTCCAGAATTTAAGTTTGAAATAAATCTTCAAAATGGTTCTCGCTAGCGAAGTTTTCTCCTTTTCAAATCCCGCATATAATTCTTACGTTTTTTATGCATGCATCCTTTCAGTAAAAGTGCTTGTAATGGCATTTTTGACAGCAAAGCAACGAATGTCAAAACGAGTAAGTTGTTTTCAATGTCACTGTCAATTTACCGGTTCATAAAAGTTGTTGTCACGTTTTTTAAATCGTGATTAATGGTTATGATATAAATAAAGCAAGTAATATTTCACATGTAGAGTACTGAAATCTTGTTTTCAGAACAAAACGTACATTTATTCTTGCTATAAAACATTGTTTCATAGCAGGTGTCGCACATTTCTATCGGATCAAATTTTATGACGTTACATTAATTTATGATTACATACTAGATGCAATGGAGTAACTACAATCAAGGGGTACCCTAAAAACAATCCAATAATATAATATTAGTTAACACCATTCAAGTAATTGTTTAAATTTAGAGATTTCTCAATCCCCACGCACGGTTATGCCGCTGTTGTTTTTCCCATTACGACTCATAATGACTATAGAGCAGCAGTCCCCAACCTCTCAGACCTCATGGATTACTCGACTCAGAACCTTAAATCCAGGGGCATTATTTAGGGTGCTTCATTTCCTCTGAATTGGATGAAACAACATTTATCCTCTGCTGCACATCGTAGATGAAACAAAAAATTGACAAACTTGCAGCTTTGGCCCACTGAAAAAAGCTGAAATGACATTCCTGCTTAAATCCTGCTAACCACTAAAAATACGATTGAAAGAAAGTAGATAATTTCTGATGTATTTATTATTTTACCTTTTTAGGCATTCGCCAATCCTGAGGATGCTTTGCTGCCCAAATCAAAAGTTAGAGTGGATGAAGACGTTGAGCGTGTCCGAAGGTGAGAAGATAAATAATAACGAATTTTTGCGAATATATTATATCAAAGAATAGTGGCACAAGTTCAGGAAACAAAATTAGCGACACATCTCGAAGTTGATAGTATTTAATTTGAATTATTGAGGTTTTGTACACTTCCATGTATTTAATTTGATAGTATGTAGTTTCTTAGCAATTGAAAGTTTTACCCGTGATCTGTGACAGATATGAATGTCATCAATTTTGCTAACTTTCCTGTGTTGACATGTATCACCTATACCCACAGAGTAGTTCTTTAAATAAAATTGTTACAATCGGTGGAAAAACCACCTCACGTTGCCTTTCGTCATTATTGAAATCTCATGAATACAAACTGTTTTCAGTTCAAGAACCTATAGTTTTTGTTTTATAATTCGCATGGCTTCAAAAGTAAAGCTGCAATTTATAAAACAATTAATATAACTTTGTTGTTAAATTATGTTGGAAAAAGATTTCTACAAAGTAACCGCCGAATATGTAGTAATGAATAGTTTATCTGGAATTGAAGTGATGTTTCTTTTGACTTCAAACACACTCCTTATTTTTTCTTTTGATTTTTATCAAAATAATGTTATTTTTTAAGGTGCATAAGAATTTATGTGTAATTTATATCTAAAAATTACTCTATTTACAATTAATTGATCTTTGTAACATATATTCACTTACCAAAATTCTCTTATATTCTAGAGCGCATTTGAATGATCTGGAGAATATCCCTATCTTCTTGCTCGTCTGCCCCCTGTACCTCTTGACCGGGCCGAGCTCATTCCTGGCCATCTGGCTGATGAGGGCATTCACCTTGGCCAGAATCACCCACACTGTCGTGTACGCTGTTGTAGTCATCCCGCAGCCTGCCAGAGGCCTCGCGTTCGGCGTCGGCATTTTGATTACAATGTATATGGCCGTAACAACCATTCTTTCATTTGCATCTGCGATGTAAAGATTCGTTTCATTTCATTAATCAATCATCCGGTAACGAATAGTCATAGATTTGAGGTTCAATGCAAGTTCACAATATAATTTTAAGTGGCATTAATATTACTCAATTGAATTTATAGTAATTTAAATCTATTAATGACAGGTTTTGTAACCATGAAACGTCGAACAAATATTTTTGTCAGAACTCTAGCTGTTTTTTCTATTTAAATAATATATACCACATAAACAAGTGAAACACTTCCATTTCATACAAGAACATCCATTATAGTAATGTGCATTTATTTGTTATTCAAATTATTACTAGCATAAATGAAAGAGCTGAAATTGTTTTTATTTAAGACTTGATTGACATCATGTAAATGTATTTATTATTGGTTGAGATTGGAATAATATAAAGATCAATATTGCATATCACATAAACATATATTTTTATACATTTGTATTTTGTAAATAATTTGTTATTTTTATACACTGTTATCAATTGAATATGTAATGGATTTCGAATTTCTTTTATTAAAGACTTTTTATTATAACACTGTTTTATTTCTCTTGAATAATGTGGGATAACCTATTCTCAACTTATAAAGAATTTAAAAAAATAAAACACAATGTCTTTCCACCAAGAATTGACAGTTAACACCTTAAAAGTGATTATAAAGAATTTCCAAAAGGAAACAGTATTCTTAATCTTTCTGTAGCTGCTTCCCCCAGAACATTCTAGAATATTTTCGAGGCCCTCTGCTTGCATATGCATGCAGTGAAATCATCAAATCAATTTATTGTCAAATCATTTATGAACATCAAATTAAAATTGACAACTGTTATTCCACCTTCTGAGTAGAATTGTTAATAAGACAGCTTGTTACGATTTTTCAAAAAGTAGTTGTTTAAGAGAAAATAAAAATTTGCCATAGCCTTTCAAAGAGAAACACGTCAAATAAGTTTTTATCATTTTTTCTCCTTAGTAGCGCGCGCATTGGAATATTTGGTGGTACTTGATTTTATTATGAAAAATGAAGTTTTTAAATAACTTATCAAGTACTTCTCTAATAATCATTTTTTATAAATAGCCTCATTCGAGCTTCGTCTTTGATTACTTAGCTTTTAGAAAACTTTTGGAGCAGTTATACAAATTCTTCTTTCTTCGGTCATGTCCAGTATCAATTTCGAGCATATGGAAAGCGATACCCACCCTCAATCTTTGATTTAAGTCTTGCCAGGATCTCTAACGGACACAACCTATGGATAGTCACCATCGGTTTGTCAGGATTCCAGATTCCATGCGATTAGAGAAGAGGTAAATTAAGGCTCATGGGGCCCACCTGCAGCACATTCCCAAACCAGTACCATTTACACTCCATAATTTTTAACTACACAAGGGCTGCCTATTTTACCACCTTCTTCAATTTCCAGATGAAATAAAAGCACAGTTTCACTAATATTCATTTTTGTTTTGAAAACATTCTAAGTAGCTACTATGAATTTTCACGAAAGGTGCCACGACTAGTAACTATCAAAATTCTTGCATTGAATAAGTGACAGTTGGTTCTGACCGAGTTACGAAGTTGACCCCCACCCCAGACCTACATATTCACATAAAAACAATTGGAAATAAGGTAAATAGAAACACTTTTTTACTATTTGATTCCCCTGTTTCGGGTTTAATTACAAAAAAAGTTTTTACAACAGTAATTATGACGAAACTTGATGTAATATGTTGTTTTGTGATGCGAAATTATTAAATAAATGAAACTCAGGAGTGCAAAAATCAATACCACCACAATAAATGCAATAAAAATATGATATTCAACTACCGTGGATGACTTAAGCAGACATTTTTGAAAAATTCTAGTATTTGAAACAATTACATCTAACAGTTGTTTAATTGCTAAAAAAAAAAAAAAAAATTAAGCAATATTCAACAGAAAGCTTACACTATAATATGTATGAAGAAGTGAGAGATAATGATCACATAAAATAAAACTTACACTAAAAAAATCTTTCAAATCACCAATTAACTAATTTTTTATTTAGCAGAATTAAAAACTTCAATATTTTTTTAAACTCAAATCAAATCAATTTAAACTTAACAATGTACTGGCGTTTGTTAAAAAAAAAGAATGCTTCAAATCAAAATGACACAATTAGGGGTCGGTTCGTCCATAAATGACTTCACTTGATTTCGGATATTTTTTGACACCCTCCATCGACAGTCACATTTTGCCTATTTTACCCCTTGACTAAATTGCATCATACTGTTTGAGACCCCCACCTTTTCCAGGGGGGACATTACAATACGGACGGCCCAGTATTTGTATTCAAAACATCAACTACTGAAACAGATCCGTTCTCATTATTTATGTACTACTACAACAAACGAGTGAACTGTTTTCGCTTTTCTATAACTTTTCAATCTTCAGCATTGATATAACGTACATTAAAACTAAAACTTTAAATGATTAAAATTATTGTACCAGGAAACAATATTTTGCCATCAGACATGAGAAAACTAATTATTAATTAAAACATTGAGTGAATATTTCCCTACACACAACTGGAAAATCTGTGCATACTTAGCATTTATGTATATTCCTCTTTGAAATAATAAATGTACAATCATTTACTATTTAGTTTAAATCGAGGATAGGGGATGGCAGAGATTTGATGTAATCGTGTGAATGACCAAGTTTAGTATTGAGGGAACAGAAAGAAGAATATTATTTTAAGTAGGTCGCACAAAGAGATTGCTAGCAACATTTATGTAATGGTTTCCCAAACGTATCCAATTATTCAAATCAACAAAACAATACGATGCAGAGGTCTGTGTTGATCGATGATACCGGCAAAATCAAAACAAAAATGATCGGGATGCTGTCGGTTAGGTCACAGGTGCTGCTTGGCTGGACAACTACCAACAATTCTGCTGACCACCAACAAGTATGCTGGGAGCATGGAATTCCCATCATTGGAAAATTGAAGCACTTAATCAAAAAATCGCTCAATAGGCAAACCCAAATGAAAGCGTATTTCTTAGCAATCTCTGTAAACCATTTTGATTGAAACATATTAAAAAATATATAGAATAGAGAGTGAGGAGCTTGCTACATCGATTGCAATGCTTCCAAAGAGCAGACATTCGTGGAAAAACATAATACACTCTAGTAAACAACTATAAAACAACTTTTTGGATTAATAGTTGAAGTATAATAGTTGCACTTTTTACATATTGCGTATTGCTAAAATTCTCTGGGTAAATTGGCATTAAAGATATTCAAAGAGGATAATGATTCTGAATGTCAATCGATTCACAACAGACTCAACCTAAATTGCCAATTAAATAAATAAAATACCAGAAGTCTTTATAGATGAAGCAAAATGGAAAATTTTCACTCAGTACAAAAAATAATAAATGCCAAGATATTATCCACAACAGACAAATATGCAATATTTATCATAAGAAATTCCAACCACATTATTATTTCAATAAATGATAAATATAATAATCCTTATATGTAATGAAATCAACAAATCAATATAATTTGATATCTCATACTGTTCTGAACAGAATGATATCAGTTTCAAATACTGCCAAAAGTTGGTGAATGCAATTTGCTTGGAGTCTGTGATGAATTTTGAATGGCCTTTAATATCAGAAAGACAGGTTTTAAACTTAGTAAGGATTATATTCCAGTTTCAAAATAAAAACTTATCAATTTTCACAAAGTATATTAAAATCTACCTACAATTTAAGTGGCAGAAATGAGCATTCTGTAATCTTAATTTTTGCAATAATGAAATTGTTATTACTCATTAGTTACCAACTTTTGACAATATCTCGAGGGCAATAATGAAATTACTGCATTGAAGTTTTTTCTGTTATTCAATCATATTACTTGAAACAATCTGTGACACAAAACAAAAATATTCAAACTGTTGAGCTACTGATTTACATGAGGGGATAGTACATTTTAATACATGATGCGAAAACCTTCAATCGATGTTAACTTAAAATGACAAAATAATCAATCTGACTAAGAACTGATATAATGGTAAGTGATAGACAAAAAAATGATCAGTCACAAGGAGAAAAGTCACGACACAAATGAATGAAAATAAAATTTGGTTCACCTCTGTAAGATGGATAGTAGCTCAACAGTTCAAATGAAATTCACGTGGGCGTGTTATTTTTCAATATTGTAAGCAAGATCACATAAAACAACAAAAGTATGTGTGATGAAAAAAAGAAAATTATTAAAAAAAAAACTTAGACTAAAGCAGGTATTCGAAAGAAAATGACACAGAGAGATGGCAACACCAAGTAAATCAAACATGGTGATACAAGTCAAGTTTTAAAATTATTTGCACTCTTCTCATAATAATTATTAGAATAATACACGACATATTATTTGTCATAGACAACAGCGGTGTAGTGTATGTAGTTAGAGTGGTCCAGTACGAATTTCAGGTATTTGTTTTGGACCCAAATCACATACTGGTACCATTTTATATTGCCAGATACAATTTATTTATTGATGCCGAAAATTAAACTGAAACAAAGATTTATTATATTCAGTTTCAAGTGGAGGTAGGAAAGATGATGCATTGTTGGCACATCAAGTAGAGTAGTAAAGCATAATTTGAGTATAATTTTGTTTACTTCTGCTGTATTTCGAGATATTATATATTATTATATGACATGAGCAATATATGTCAACTTCCATACTGGACCATTTGGGATAAATCGACATTACTTCCCTACTCCGAGGATTGAATAAAAGACAACTAACAGCTAATGATTGAGATACTCAAAACCGTCACTCCTTTTCACGGTAAATTGATACTGTGAAACTGGTCATTAGTAGAGTTATATGTGTTTGCCATACAAAATGCCTCTTTTGTTTCAATTATTGATATAGTGCTGCCACACGGGCATTCATTTCTCACTACACCACTGGTAAATAGCATCGTAATTAAATATTAAAATATACATCAGGTAACATTTTTCTCACCTTACAAACCTATGTGTCATTGGGATTTTGGTTGATTATTTGAAGTGAGCACTAATTCTTTCATCTTTTCTTGTTCAATAAAAAATATAATGACAAATCAGCGGGGAACGTACATTATGTGGCCTAGAAAATATTCAATAAACACAACTAACGCCAGACAAATACAAAATATTATATTAAACTGTCAGAAGTTCAACTATCCTGTTTATTTCAAGGTCAAGTATCCATAGGCAAGAATTTGATAATGGTTTTACCGTTTTTAGCCTTAAAGACATTCAAAAGACTTTGTCTATGAAATTATAAAACATGTAAGCAAAAATTTTTTTTCGACTTAATTAAAATATGTCACAACTCTATTGCAATAATTACGCATACAAATAAAATGTGACTAAATATTATAGTTTAATCAATGAAACTTTCAAATATAAAAAGAAACATTAAAATGGTTTTTTATCGTTATAAAATATTTGTGTGTATTTATTTACTTTTAACTAAGAGATTCTTGTAGTGGATGATTTATATTATTATTTTTTATTGAAAAAACCTATATTGAAGCAGCCTTGAAGTAAAATGTTATCATTTTCCGACATTTATAAAGCATACTGACAGTTTGGTTCGAAAAGAAAGAAAAATTCATTATTAAAAGAATAATTCAGCTGATTTGAAGCAAAACCGGTTTCTATTTGTTTTAGCAGAATTATATAAAGGTGATTTCTAAAAACTTATCAGAAAGCAATCTCAGAACATGCTCAATTTAATGTTAGTATTTGGTGAAAACGGTTATTGCTTCTAACAGCTGCATTTTAAAATGTTCAGTCTTTGCAGTGATTACTGCATCATGTATTTCAATATTGAGAAAGTGATACGTTTAGTTTTTATCAAATATGAATGTTTTAAAGACGTTTGAAGTTGTTTTAAAACAAACACCGATGTAATAATTAACATGCAACAGTGATAGGCTGGTATTGATTCCATTATTTATATTGCTTACATGAAAGATTTAAAGCCCACACTCGGAGAGCGGGAAAGACGCGTTTTAACCTCTTCAGCTAATATCTGCGTATGAGTCCCTTTTCAAAAAAAAAAAAAAAATGATGGCACTCAATACAAAAAAAACCCGTAACAACGTACTTGATAGTATAGTAAAACGATAACGATTTGAATATACAGTAAGCCATCGCCTACAATTTTTAATTAATGTTGAAAGTGAAAGCAAACACGATGAAGAAAATTTAATCAGAATCGACGACGAGCTTTCGCAATTCATACATAACGAGAATCGGAAATTTGCCAGGCTAGTACTGTATATGAAATCATAACAATTAGAAAAATATTCTGATCTGTTATTAATTCACTATAGAAATAACATTAAAATAAAACAATACCGACGGCATACAAATTTTTTTTGCAAAACAAAAATCGCATAAAGGAATCTATCGCAATAATCGTTACCTACATTTTCCACTAACATATTTTCCAAAAATAACAAAATATTATAGTTTAAAATTGTCTCATGCTGGAGATGTAATTTATTGGAAATATATTAATTTTAATCGACGGTCTGATATTTTTAAATTTCGATCTCGACAATTTCGTCCGGCCGGGATAGCGATTTTGGTAAAGGCGGTCACGGTAGGTTATAATATTGGGGACGCAGTGTTCACGTAATGGCAGAATAATGATTTCTTCAAAGGGATTATATGGTATACATCATATACCATATAATTCAGAACGATCGCAGAAATCTGGCGCAGCTGAACGGCTGACTGTTGACCCCGATTTGATGAAATGATGACGTCGAACGAATGAACATCGACGCGCAAGTTTCTGCGAATTCGGTAAAGTCTACTGCTCGTCTTCGGGGACCGGTTTCTTTTCATATTTGTTAATTCCCAATTCGTCCATGTATTTTTCCATCAGAGCGTATCTGCGAAAAAAAGATGATAGAAACGTTAAATTAAAAAATAATGGAAGAGTAGATAGGATTCATGAAATTAATGATGGTGACTTAATGACGATTCAATAAAAAATAATACAGAGGAATGTCAATGCACCGTTCCCTGACTAATCACATCCCAAGAATTGTTACACAAAAGATATTGCATTGTTGGTACCTAGCAGTAATGTTTTCAAAAATTGATTAAAAAATATTAATAATGCCGGCAGCATATTAATAATGGTAATTATTACTATTACCGAATAATTTACAAGGGTCATCTTACATTATTCATTTGATAAAACAATCAGCCTATTCAGGTTTTAAATGGCAAAATACACAATACGAAGATATATCTTACTTATCATAAAGTCCTCCACCTGGCAGAAGACCGGGTAGCTGTCTCAGCTCCACCTCGATAGCGGACAGGCTTTCCTCTCCTTCCTGGATTAGTTCTGTAAAGTTCAAGAGCTTATGAAGATATTAACCAAAGAAGTAAAACCAAGTGGACCATTACATTATTAGTTGATGAAAAAATAATAAGATTCAGAATTTATCAATTGTATTATTGACGGTCCTCTAGATCAGGAGTGGCCAACCTTTCAGACCTCACAGACCACTAAACGCCACGTATAAGGTAATCATCATAAAGTAACATTTTTTTAATATGAAAGGATACTTTTTTTTTCCGTCCACCTCTTATCCAATACTGAATGAGGTATAGAGTGACTAACAGTCTCTTTTCGTACCCGATGACTATTGTATTTTTTTTTATCAGTAATGTGCTACCAAAACAATGATTTAAATGCAGTTCAATTGTATTTTTTAATTAACGAAAATGCTCAGCAGTGAAAGTTTAATCGTGGGAAAACTGTGCATATGAGATGTCTTTACAAAAAGTTCTATCGGCTTTTGCTGCTTTAGCGAGATTTTCCGAATCCATTGAAACTGATGTCATCAGTGAAAAAGTGTCCAATACACTTTCAACAGTCTGTAGGGTATTATTTCAGAGGTACAGTATGCTTCAAATTATAGAACACATTTTACTTATTGATTATTTATGTTAGAATAGCGGTACGTCTTGCATAGTATTCCCAAAAGGCTCGGTTACCAGAGAGGTAAGATGAATGATGAATAGTCGAATTGAAACATAAGATCGATGAACAGAATGAACATTGAGAGAAAGTGCCAGTGTTAAATTTGCAAATGCTTTTCAAGGAAATTACTTTGATAAGATGAAAAAAGTTTGAATACTGATATGCAGCATTAAATCAATAAAAATAGAACTACAAACGCCCTTGGCATTAAAATTTCAATGTCCTTAATAGAGCCGAGGGAAGCCATGCAAGTGATTAAGCATGTATTACGGACCATTGTTAAGAGTTGCCAATAATTACTGTTCTTTTGTTTCAACGGTCGCACACTGGCAACCGTCCAATCTCCGATAAACAGACCGGAGCCAAAAATATTAATACACAAGCAGTGTTTTATTATCAAAAGAAACGCAAGGTGCAATTCTGCAGACTGATTAACAACACATTAGAGAATTTCGATAAATCTTTTCTTGATACAGTAAAAATGATGTGGGAACCAAAAGACATAGTGGGAAACAAGTGTCGGGGATCCGCTTACCAAGACATTATTGAGAGATAGAGAGATTGTATTGGTGGTTATGCACATGAGCTGTGATAGGCAACTAAAAGCAAATTGAGAATACTTTGGATGACCAATTACGGTATATTCTACATTCGGGATTGATGATCATTTGGATCTGACAAAAAATCTTTCTCAACGTAGATGGAGAAAATAATTCAACAGACTTTCTTTTCCAATGAAAAACATAAACATTATCATCAACTTGATATCATAACCCTCACTAAAAAGGATAGCACTGAAGAAAAGCATTGGTTAGAAAAAAGGTATGTAACTTTTTATTTAGCTTTTCCAGTTGTGTTTTCCTAATCGGTATATAAAGTCATCTAACAATTCCTCTATTTGATGTGTTGACCTGATTGACAGAAGACCCAGAAAATGTCTGCAACATACAGACAGAATTTATATGATAGAGTGCGTTGAGAAGTTTCTCACATCAAAAGTGAAGTATTTTTTCAGGACATCGATGCCAAGGCTACGATAACTAACGCATTGAGCAGTGAGAAAATCATGGTTGAAAAACATTTGAAATTCGTTTTCAATTTTTATTCAACCATGAGAACTGCTTGTTATGCTCTTGTTATTTGCTGATGATTTTAATTTTTTTTTGCAAGTTGTCAACGTTGAACGATTGTAATAGGATAGGATGAAGTATTTCTGACGAATGCGTTAAACCGAAATAACTATCAACTAACTAATAATATTTAGTTGAACTAAATACTTTGATATTTTATCCTATTATAATGGATGTCTACCAATTAAATGCCAATTCAAACAATTGAAAGATTGTCACCATCTCAAATCTGATGGAGACAATATAATTAAAAAAAACTTTGAAGTAAATAAAAATATGATGCGCGAAATATTTAGACATAGGAAAATCATTCAATAGATAAACTCGATGAGAAGAGAAGAGACGTCACAAACACCCATTGCCGAGATCACAAATTTTAGTTGAAAAAAATCTAAATTTGACATAAACCTTGCCGTAACTTGAACAAAGACCAACTTGATCGCTAGGGCAGAGCTCTTACCATTACACTGCAGAGATTGGTAAATGAAATCTTTTGCGTTTACAAGAGGGTTGTTATTCTTTCGCTATTCGGTGAATGGTCACTTTCATCAGTTGAAGATCATGGCGTACAATTTGAGAGCAAACTGACATTCAATAATCAAATTATAATTAATTGCAACGAAACAGTGCAAATGCTAGGCTTCATCATCCGTACCACCAAGATCATTTCTGGAGTTACATTTGTCATTACATATTACAATGCTTTAGTTTCAAACGGACTTGAGAGTGGGTCAGTTGTTTGAGGAAAGAAATTTTTGTCAATGATCGTCACAAGCAACTGTAATAATATATGACAATGTTACGCCTCAAGAACTCAGATAAATCTGCGAGTACATTAAACGTATGAGTTGTAAATAATAACTTAACGAGATCTAGTGTTAGTGCTGCACGTTGATTCAACTCAAGCAAAGCCATCCTAAAAAAATTGCCATCACTGGTGAGTAACATTAGTCTACAGTTAAGAATTATCATAAAACGTATTTTTTTTCCCATGTTCGCTTCCAATATGGAGCATATGGTCTCTTAATGGAGGTATCTTAACAGAATTTTTCTATGAGAATTGCTTGTTATTCAGTTGCTCAACTTCTCTTTTTTTTTTTTTTCGAAGAGAGTAATGATAGAAGGATAGGACTAGGACAGGACTAGTGGTTAGCTAATCGCTCTCGCTACGCCCTGTGAGGATGGGATGGGTGGGAGGGGGGTTTTAGACATCGCAAACACTCAGCTACGAACAGGAATCCATAAATCGATTGAAAGATCAATTTATGAAAACTGTCCGCACCGGGAATTGAACCTGAGACATCCGTAACCGTAGTCAACGACGATACCGACTGCACAATAGACGCCGACGTGGACGTAATTTAGAAGCTAAAAATAGTTTTAGTGTTGATTTAAATATTGGTATCCTTGGAAACATATCTATAGCATCATTTTCACTTTTATTTTTTCATTTCAATAGCTCAACTAACTATTGTTACCAAGTGTATGACTAAGCGAGTCCTAATAAAGAATATTACAAATAATAATATTTAAGAGATCTAGAGACGTCTTTGAATAGATATTGAATGCTACAAATTAGAATAAGCTAACTCTTTAGTAAACTATATTACAAATTATCGAGAAGTGTTTTATTTATAAACATTTAATATGCACATGCATAGATAATTTCAATATACATCTGCACCAGTGGCGTGCTCTTCATACATATCGACTGTGTTTTGGCCAATTGATGTAACACTCAAAACTGAAATTGTTCAGGAGAGAGTAAAAACTGTTTTCATCGAAAACATTATATGGTGAGTTGTGAATCTTTGAAAATCACTTCTGTAAATTAACATGTTTGCAGATACAGGACTATATTTAGGGAGTGTCGATATAATAGAGGCTTACATCAAGGGTCAGAATTTTTAAAAACCAATGTAAAATGATGTTTCCCTTCCGAAAAGTGGCCAATTTATTTTTCTAGTTTACACATTTGGTCGAGACCTGCTTTGTCGTCTTTAAAATGAGATCCAATCCTTTACTCTTTTCGTATTTTTTGAGGGTAACATCAATATGGTAGACGCGGTGCATGCTTTAAAACTCTGAATCGTAAAAGGCTTTTTTCTCATATTTATGAAAAGTTTAAATTATAATTTTAGCCAGTCCTGATCATTATAAAAATGTGGAAATAGTACAGAACAAATTGCGTTCCACCAAGAATTGACACTTAACACCTTAAAAGTGATTACAATTTTTCATGATGATAAAACTACTCCGCATTTACACACTAAATTCAGATAGTGTGCGCGTCCTGACTGACCTGTTTCTTCGTTCTATTCAACCGTGAGCGCTACGATAAATGTACAGCCTCTGACGAAATTTATTTGCATGCATGTGAGCATAAAGTTTGCTTTATACGCGAATGCGCACAAATGTTAAATCCAATTTGTGCATGAAAGTTAGTATGCGAATCCATGCGTTTAATTAATATTTTATTAATATGTATCTAAAATTCCCTCCCACCCATCCGATTCCAAAAACAGGATGCAGTGAGAGCAATTATCCTAGTCCTATCCTTCTATCTCTAGTCACTTTAATGAAGAGTTTGAGTAACTGAGTAAAAAGCAGTTCTGTTGAGGTACCTCCATTAGGAGGCCATACGATCCACACTAGGAGCGGATATGATATGATATAATATATATATTGTTGCTACAAATATGTTGTGGATATCGATGAATTTTATAAGAGCACCGAATAAAATTGAATTTCAAAATCTATGTTGCTTATTTTCCAACCTCACAGAATGCCTTGCATAAAAAATCACCGCACGCCACTGATCTGCACATAAAATACTGATTTTATCTCAATATGCTATACGATCTGCCCAGCTTATTTAAAGCAATGAACCCGAGTAAACATCTTATCTAAAATACGACTCATATAAGTAAATGAACCAAGTGTGTTTGAATTAACAACATTACTTTCTGAATCATTTTTAAGATTAAATAAACATTGCACTACGCGGCCATCCATGTATCTTAATTGGGGATGTAACATGATGTGATAATATTTTCGATGGAGGTGACTTTGTGGAAATTCATTTTTAATATAAAATTTAAATAGACAACTCTGTTATTCCACTGGTTGTCTTACTAATTGTCACACGTTTTTTTATATTTATCAAGTACATATTGAGGCTACACTGACAGAATGCATTTTTTTGATGATTTTCAGTTTTAAATGTCAAAATGTAGACAATTTGTGCAACACGTGAAGTCATAGGATATAATGGCTTTGAAATAGAAACAGTATTGTCATACTGTTTTTCTTTTATTGTGGGATATGGTATGATATGACTATAATTCATCGATACCAAATCTAATGGTTTGTATGCCAAAAAGATTATTCTTCATAATGACCAAAAAATAAAAACTTGGGAGAGAGCACTTTAAAAAAAATAACAGTTTGAATGTGATCATTTAAGAACTTGTTTTTACGACTTAATACCTTTACAGTATATCATCAATATTCCTATATCAAATCTCAATAACCCAAATTTGATATTGAAATTCCATCAAGCACCCTCAGTCGATATTCCTATATGTTTATTTACATTGTTCTAATTTCATACACTCATACGTTTTCAGGAACCAATTAATTACAAGAGTCGAGAACCGCTTGCGCTGGTTTCTGATGTTTATATAACCATCGATTGGAAATTTTATCACAAATATAATAATTTCTCTAATAAAAGATAAGAATGAAAAAAGCAATAAATCATAGCATACTTTAACTTTATTCAAGGTGTATTGACATGAAGTCTTAGCGTAAATGTGAGTATCTTCTAGTTTGCCGCAATGGAACAAAATCCCCATTTATCTACAATCTCCAACAAGCTCAGCCCATGGTCTACGTTAGTTATACGTGTGTTTTAAAAATTAGTCAGATTTTAATGAGTTTTCATTGTCTACAGAAGAAAGTGACCAAGTGTAAAATAGTAAAATGATAGAACATTAGTTATCAATATAAAAATACCTCACATCCCAAAATACACTTGGTCACTTTTCTCTGGTATTTCGACAATATTAAAGCTTTTTGAAACTGAATCCTTGTTAAGAAAGCGAAAATTCTCATGTTGTATGAATTATTGTTTTGTTGCCAGTTTAATTCTACTACTTCCATGGTTAGTTTATAGAACAATAGATATTATCACAACCTGCATTATCGACACTTGCAAAAACTTCCTACCACATGAGGCGCAGTTTATGACTGTGTCATATTTACATCAATAATCAAGCAAACTTTTTACTGGCCGTTTATACATAATTGCTTAAAATTGAAGTTTGTACAAAAGTGAAACTGAGTCTCCCATCAAAGTGTCCGATATTGAGAATGGACAAGGTTCTTGCAAGCGGGTAAGTTAACACTAGTTCCGAAATAATTAGTGATACATCTTGATATTTGCAACAGGAAAATGTAGCCGGATCGATTTTTACACTAAGCTCTGATGCTTGAGGTTATAATTAGTGATGACAGCTGCTATTGAACTCAACTGTTGTTGTCAGAAATCTGGTGAGTAAATATCGAAGGTTTTCATCATGATTCCATTCTATTTTCAATCATTGCTCATGTAAGACCGGAGAATTAATTGTTGGTAAGTATGACATGCCCATGCCATTTTGTTTTTTAATAGAGTGCGCCAAAAGTACACAATATGTTAAATAAAATACTCATGCAATAAGACAAAACAGCGTAATAAACTATATCGCTATATCAATGTAACAAATTTTTGAGTTATGGCTGCTATTTTAAGCAAACCTGACCTCTGCGATGGTAAGAGCTTTACCATACCAACTAGACCGGTCCGGGTTCAAATCCCGGCAAGGTCAATATCAATTTGAGAACTTGGACGTGGGTCTTGATCTTGAATGACTTCACAAAAAAAAAATCAAATACTTGGCGTTTTGGCTGTTGGCTATGATACCAGATATCCAAGAAAAAAAATGTTCAATTTAAAAATATAATCACGAATCTAATGCAATGAAAATAAGAATTTTGTAGCATTAAAAATGGACATTAATTACAGTGACATTTATTGCATACTATTAACGCAATGGAAAGAAAAAACATTTTGTCACTTGCAAAACTATTGTATTGTTTTGAATTTAATTAACACGGTATCTTTCCTTCATACTACGTGACACAAAATATTTATGAGAATCCCAGCAAAAATTAATTGTAATGTTATTATATATAAGTAATAAAAAATGTTCAAAATTATGCAAATCACAAAACAGCCATTATCTCAAAACTAAGATGTTCAGATTGACCTTCTGTTGTATTGATGTAGTGATTGACAGTGTTCGAGTAATAAAGGGTCCACAAGTTTTAATGTTATAAATGAAAAATTATATTTGAATAGAATAAAGAGGAGTCATAGGGGGAAACTATTCATGATAGCTTACCAACAGTTTACCATAAGTTCACTTTTAAGGTGTTAACTGTCAATTCTTGGTGGAAAGACATTATATTTTTAAAAAATGAAACAAAATTCATTTGTACTACTTCCACATATTTATAATGATCAGGACCAGTTTCGCATCACGAGCATTATCATCAGTTGATAATGCTCGTGATGAGCGAAACCAGTCCTGATCATTATAAATATGTGGAAGTAGTACAAATGAATTCTTTAATTTTTTTTAAATTACCATAAGTTTATGCCAAGAACATTGTTTATACAGAAAATACTGCCTTTCACTAGATTGAAAATGTACTTAAGTGTAATGTGACAAATTGTTTGGTTAATTTTATATCTTTATTAAAACGTCACACGATTTTGGCTATTTTTTAATCCTCCCCTCTATCGTCAAATAACCTTTTACCCACAAATAACAAATTATCAGATTATATCTGACCCCCTCCCCCCCTAGAGCATGACGACATATATAGATGGCCCGGCTCTTACGTAAAGTTTATATTTAAAATTTATAAAAAAAATAACTGAAAATATTTCAGTTATTTTTTCAGCAGCTCTGCTGCGAATCATGATTGCGATATATAATAATCAATTAAATATTCATTACCTTAAGACAAATAAGATCAGCCCCACTCTGGCAAAAACGTTATGTTAAATAGTTTTGTATTCTTTTTTCAAGCTCTAATATTTCAATTTGCGCTCGATATTTCTTCCTAGGGCGACCGTGATATATTTAAAAAGGACATTTTAATCACATAATTTCTTAACGGCAAGGTTTAAATTATCAACAAACCACCTCATTCCCAGTTATTTAATGTAAGTAGATATTGTGGGTTACCTCCTTTTACATGAACAAAAAGCCAATTAGCATGCAGTGTAATTTAAATAAACATAAATTAAAAAAGGGTCGATACTTTTACAAAATACACAAAATAAAACATCCAACATTTAGCTCAATTACAATATATTTATTTACCGACTATAAAAATATTTGGCTTTAAATATTATATAATAATAGTTATAACATACTAATAATCAATTTTTAGGCACATATGATTTATTAAAAGAGGTATTTGGAAGAGTCTATATTTTTCTATAATAGTAATATATTAAATATTCACAACATAATATCAATTATTATAAGATATAAAATATATATATATATTGTTATTTTGTTAATTTGGCACAGGCAAAAATACTTTTTAATGGGTTAAATATTAAAATTATCACCATCCCCACACATTTTTTTTTTGGTAAATAGGACTGAAGAGGTTCTAATTTTTCTTTCTATCACTAGGAGTTGTCTCACCTATGAATCAAAATTATTATTAAAATATATATCTAACTACTATTAGAACTCAAAACAATATATTATTAACCACTCGAGTGCTGATCATTTTGTTTTACCCCATCCCTACTGCCACTATTGCAAAACTTCCTCTGCCATATCAAAAAACGAGTTTATCATATTCAGAGCATAAATATTTTTTACTCTATTGCAGCACAGTTGGAGTGAAATATTGCATCGTCTAATGTGTTTAACGAGGTTAATAAAAAAGATTATTATTTCTTCATTCATTGGTTTGCAAGAAGATCGTTGCAACACAAAATTCATAAGGTTTCTGAAGAAGCATTTCAAAATATGCATTATGATAAACCAACCATATCTTGACCGATATAAATAATAGGTAGCATGGATATTTGTGATATCTAGAATTCCCTACCACTCATCCGATTCTAAAAACAGAGCATAGCAGGAAAGCGATTAGCTAACAACTAGTCGTGTCTAAGCCCTACCCTTCTATCCCTACTCTTTTCAAAAAAATGAGGTTGAGCAACTGAGTAACAAGTAGTTCTTGCAGAAAAAGCTGCATTAGGAGTCCATATGGCCCACATTGGGAGCGGACAGGGTAAAAATAATTTAATTATCAGAAGCAATGTGCATTAGTTAGACAGCACAGACTAAAATTTGTCAATAAACACTGTTCATTCAATGCATGTATTTATTTTGGTACCCCCTCGTGAGCACGGAAAAGGCAGGAAAAGTTTTAATAATATCATTTCATAAAATCAAAATACAACATTAATTTCACTGAATGCAGGAAATTACGCCATTTCGCAAAAACAAATAAGAAGCGATGTTTTAAATAAATTGAATGCTACTGAGACGCTATGTTGAAATCGGTGCATAAACAATAGAGGAACGTTCTTATGTATGTGAATTATTGGACATTATTACGAATAAATGAATTTATTTCAGCAAACTGAGCATCTTAAATGCATGTCAGAAACGACCGTTGAAAATGTATGCGTGTATAAAAAAAAAAAAAAAAAAAAAACAGTCGACGCAATACTTACAGAATATATTATGAAAGATATATCGCAATGAATCCATAAAAAATTTATTACGACTCGTAATTCAAGTGTCTAAATGTAAGAGAGTATAAGACTGTTAAAAATACACTTAATATTCGTGTTGTTCGGAATGGACTTCAATTTTGATAATGCCAGTCTTTACTAGTCGAGTCTATATGGTACATAGATTATGAGACGATTTAAAGAAGAAATTGCCACTGTTTTTGAACAAATAAAACTACTGAGTAGTCAAAAAGAATAAATTTTTTGTAAGCATGTCTACTCATAATATGAAATATAAGGACTTTTATTCAAAAGAAGTTGTTCTACGTGAACCGTTTATTAATCAACCCCACTTTTTTAGAAATAGTAAGGATTGAAGGAGGACTAGGACAGGACTAGTGATTAACTAGCCAATTGCTATCAGACCCTTGAAGATCGCATCTGAAACCGATGACATTGACCAATTGGCTACAACATAATGAAGTAGTTAACAATCAAACAATCAATCTTAAGCCACCTCATGTCACATTCACATGTTTGATTCAGTTTTTTGACATTTGCGGGTATACTGCCCCCGCTAAGTAAAAACAAAATATTTAAAGAAAACGTCGAAATTAAAGTGTGGGGTATTATAAAGCGAAGAATTTGGAATATTTTGTACTAAAAAATGGTCAAAATGTTTTTATACTTATTGAAAATTAGCTTAATTTTGTGAGTTAAAACACAGCTTCATTATGTTTCTAAGTAAAAACACAGTCCTTTTTGTGAAAACAGTGTTTTTACTTATAACTATATACATAGCACCATTGTAGATTATCCCAATAAATCACCATACAGATATAACAAAAAAAAAAGGTAAATGAAAATAGAAAGTCTGCTTCAGATGAATCGTTGAACATGCAAATACTGTATTTTTATTTAGCAGGGCAGTATAGGTGTCTTATGTTGGACATTAAGATATCAAATAGTTCTGCATTCCATTTTGTGAAAAATAGACTTAGTCACTTTCTCATGCTTGACTACAATGCAGGTTGTGTCTGAGGTCGCTCAATGTCACACTTGTGAACTGTAAATATAGAAACGCTTCAACAAATTTATAATGTAATAATAAACATCAAAAATTATAATCTGTCCACCTCTCAGCCTCACCCTAAGCGTTCAGATGGTTCCAGAGAATGTTTTTTTAAGTCGCCGGGTTTAACAAGAAAGGTATCATGAGCGTCTACCTGTGCCCAAAACCTAAATTTTAAATTAAAAAATATATATATTTTTATATACCTACATGTTGACCTTTGGACTTGAGCCCATGACCATCTGACTGCTAGAGTAAAGCTCTAACCACTACACCGCAGAGGAAGAGTATCTATAACATTTATTTAAACAACTGGAATGGTGTAGATATCAATTTTAATTCAATAATAAATCGAAAATATTCATTCCAAAATAGAAATATGTTCTTTTGAAATTATTCATTAATCGAATATTATAATAAGTACATAGTCAAACCAATGCAGGCTGCTTTTACTATATAAGAGTAACCACTGGCAATCATTCAATATGCGAGTATCGACATACTTTAAGTACTAACAGGGTCATATTTACAAAGAAGTGGACAGATATGGCAAGCTATTTTATTATCAGTCACAATAAAAAAAAAATGGCCGATAAATTTTCTTTACAAATAGGTACATCTGTCAATGAAACTTTGATGATTTGAACCAGTATTCCGAATGAACGCAGGAAAAAACCAACATTTAGTCGATTGGTTGTTAAATTTTATATTAATATACGAATATACATATATGACAATAATTGAAATAATCAAAAAACCGATTACTGGTCCATAAGAAAACTGTTAAATAGTTGGTAACCGTGACTTCAGAGTTGTTTCAAAGAGACGAAAATCAATTTGGTTTCTTTGTTTCATTATCATTTCTGACAGTGATATGACGATGGTTATCCTTCTCCCATTGATATTCAAAACTGACTAGTAACTTTTTATTGAGTATTAATAACACGTGTATTGACATCTTCCATGTAGGGAATATTTATCCAAATATTACCTTCAATGGGCAACAATTATGAGTCGAAAATTTCTGCAGACTATGGTCTGAGAAACACTGATTTAGATAACAAAATTATGTAGCCGATTCATTTTAAGCATTCAACATAGCAGTTTTATCATGTCTGCTCCAAATATTAAGCAAAAAATGAAATTCTAATGGATCATCTTTGTAGATAAAGTTTTTTTACGAAAATTAAATAATCGGTGTAGAAAAATTTCCTTTCACAGATTCGAGACAGTGACCTAGCAATCGAGTAGCTGAAATCTAAGAGCGTTGACCACTCGACTACAGGAACAGCTGACCTTCAAAAGTAATATAAGAAATTATAATTTAAAATTCTTATTATAGAATAATAGTATTTCTTTAAATAATATGTTTGGTTTATGTACTATACTCTTGTTTGTTTCTCTAACAAAAATTAAGAGAATAGTTTATTTAGAATGTTCACAGTTTTAGGCCGATTTTGGAGTATGCAAGTAAAGTAAGCGGGTAAAACAGTAAGCTATTGTATAGACATGTTTCATTTGCAGTGTGATTAATTATCTCTCACGTCAATATTAATATGTGTAAGCCATTCAGAGGATTGTTTTCATGCAATTCAAAAAATACGCAAGTAAAAATAAAATAGCAAGTTATCATCTCTCAAAGATGTTCTACAGTTTCAATGAACAAAAAAAACTCCATCTTTAAATGTTCTTTAGTTTTACATTGAAACCACTTTTCTATGAAAATAGTATAACATGGTGGTTGAAAACCTTTGTACTAAGTCAGACTCCCTTAACGGTTTGCATATGACAAAAGGCACTATCTCTTCACATTCAAATCAAGTGGGAATTCACCCACGCACTGCCGTGAGTCACGAGTGATCAATGTATTCATTGTTCGCTCTGCTCGACAGCGATACAGCTCGACTGGCGAAAAAGATATTAGCAACATCATCTACTTTGATATATATATAGCTGTGCACTAGATATTTGTCACAATGTGATCTGTGTGATTTTAGTAAACAGTTTGTGACAGTCACCTTAAAAACATGCTTAGATTTGTCAAACCACTGATATAAAATATTTTATATATACAATATTATTCAGGTTCTACTGTATTATATAGACTCGCTTAACCGGGCTAGATGGTGTAAAAAATATACCGCTCACTCGATTTATCTCTTAATCCCAAGCATTCTAAAAAAAGATCAAATCTATTATTCTAGTAATACAAAAATCAAAGTAATGTCTTTTTTATCGCTGCCTTATAAAAAGTATCTTAAAAGATATTTCTCAGAATCACTTATTACCAGACTATGCTATCATCTTCCAGTTTAGGTTTCGAAATTATTTTTTGAATCTAATTCATTGTAAATCCACAAGGCAATGTCTATAACTTGTTACTACAAAATCAAGTTTTCCGATTGTATCAAGTGAATATTGATTGAATCTAGAAGGCAGGAAATGTGCACCAAACTTTGAATGGCTACCTTACTTAAAATGCTTTATTTATTAAATATCTAGAGATGTATTATATGCAAGTATGCAACAGAAAAGATCTAGTGTAAAGACTTACTTCCCAACACAATATTTCTACAGTGTAAAGACACAAGAGTATCAATGGCAACATTATGGGAGAAAATATTTAAGGAAGAACATTTGTTTTGTATCTGACCATTATTGTGCTAAACGATCTTTTAGAAACAATTGAACCGGTGCACGTGGCGTCACATTTGCTTAAGGATGTGCAATCATGAATCAAGACGGTTAGGTAGTTTTTGCATTCACCTGTCTGGAATATAATGTTCTAATCATAGATGCGAGAGAAAATCATCTCGTGTAGTATTGATCAGCCTCTGGACTCTACTTGATCATAAATTCTTGGAAACCTATACTGAAAATGAGTCCGTCCTTAGAAAAAAAAATACTAACGTAAAAGATTGATAAAAACCGAGCTATGTCTTTATCAAACTTTTTTATATCGTTTGAATACTACCGATAAGGCGAGCAATATGCAGTGGTGCTTTTTTTTGGCAAAGAGTGTAAAAATCAGGGATGGCCCTGGCGTGAGGAATGCTTCCGACCGTTGTGGCGTATGTGATGTGAATAGCAACCTGTGATGCGGCTGTACATGGCCTCGTCCAGTCTCTTGTCGTTGCGCTGCGCCTCCGGTGACGGCTTCGGCGCTCCGGGGAAAGCGACCAGCACCACGCTCATGTTGTCGTAGCTCCCCTAGAAACAGATATGCGATCGAGGTTATTATTCAGGGTTATACAAAAGGACACTGAAGCAAAATTTATCAACGGTCAACAATATTCAATAAACAAACATCAAATGTATCATATAAAAAATAATATTAACTGTTTTTCGATATTTATTACATAATTTGTTTTATATAAGTAAATGTTCGCGCTGACAGATCAGTTCTGAGACTTTTCAAAACCATTTAAGCATGCAGACAGATTTACCCTCGGTCTTGGAAACCTGTCTACAACAAATACTGAGTGCATGTATTGTGTTAGGGGTGTTATATCACATGTTGCAATTGCTGCTTCGCATAACACCTGAGCATCATTGTCCTTGTGTTCCTTTAGCCCTCAGCACAGAACTAATAGTCAAACAAAATGAGTTTCTAATTGAATATTTATGCAGTGTCAATGTACCTACTCTTAGCTATATTAGCATTGAACGTGTTAACCCTTGAATACACTGCAACGACAATCCTTTTATTACCCTAATTTAGTAGACGGATCCTTGTTTTCTGCCTTCAAAGTATTGGCACAGATGTCACTTCTAATATTAAACTGAAAAAAAGCACATATTTGGTTGATTAAAATACCCAAAAATGTCGCTAGTGTCTGGGCATCGAATACACAAGACTTATACCTCTCGTCACGGGCGTCTAACGGGTTAATATACAACTATTTTACTTTCATGTTTCTAAATAATCAAAAGAATTTATGAAATACACGATTTTAGTATGGTATTATTTGTGACATTTAGATTATATATTTTGGGTTACTATGCCAACAGCCGAAAACAAGGCGGCTTTAACATAGTTTTACTAAATCAAGTAACTTAGGACATGTGCATGTGAATACAGCTACAGGTAATACAAATGATGTACCGTGTGGTTGTTCTTATATGAATCACTCAAAAGTCATCTGAGGAAGGTCCCAGTTGGACTATGATTTAGAAATAACATGTGAACAACTGTAGAAAGTGATGTCCCATGGTCTAAATGGGAGCAGTACCAGGTAATACAACGGTAAATAGATAAAGACACCATAGACAGTACTTAATGATTATATCTGATAATTTAATATAAAAACTTTTTCACTGGACGAGTATTATTCATTGATGTATAAGTACCATGCTGATAGGTTTATTATTTGTAAACAAAACGATTCAAGCATTGCGTCTTAAATTAGATAAAGCACAGTTTTTATTATGTGTGCATAGATGGCAACTTTATGAAATTATCTGTCATGTAGTCTAACTAAAATTCAAGATCAGGTATGATGTCATATTATTACACAGCATTAGCAAATAGTGCATGTTTTCAAACATTAGCAGGTAATCTACGCCAGTGGTTCATTATCACTGCGCCGTGACAAACTTAACCGCTGGTGAGTATTACGAAATCACCAATGTGAGACAAGACAAATAAAATTTTACCATATATTTATAAAAACTCAATATATACAAATAATTTTATTATTATGAATGTAAATGTGTTCGTAAAAGGCAATTTTCACTATACTGTGGATAAATCAGTACTGACATAAGTTCCTTCCATAAAATGATCCAAAGTGTACATTCTTTGATGTGATAAAAAAAAATAGAGCTAAAACTTTATGAAAAGACGACGACAATTGCGAAACACTTGTGAAAAGAGTAATGGGACCATACAAGAGTATTATATAATTTGAAAACTTATCATTTTTGGTAAAACTGGACAACAGACTGTGTTTTGATTTAATTTAAGATATCGACTGAGGGTGCTTGATGGAATTTCAATACAAAATTTGAATCATTAAAATTTTGTACACTTCCATGAGTCTTGACACTAACGACCCGGGAGTCGGTTTGAGTTTGTCCATGCGCTCGAATGCCGAAATGAGAAACAATAAATTTACTATCATCTCCTTTCGGAATTACTGTTTTGATTATTTCACAATAAAAAAAGCGAAAAATGCAATCCTATAAAACATTGAAAAATATAAAACCAGCGATGGATCTGGCATGGGAGCATATTGTAGATGTCACTTTCTTCTAACTGACAGGAATTCAGTCAATATGATATATTTAGCAGAACTACAGCGGCCTGCGTTGACCTTTGTGGATCCAAAAATACTGACAAGAAAGAAGAGAATTTGAGTGAAACAACTTTGAGATGTTCACATGTTTCATATCGAGACAGATTATGAAGAGTTTTCTGAAAAACAATTGATATCTGCATATGATTCTCATAGATTAGCAAAGCTATGATGGTTCAATATGTTTTTCATAATGACTGAAAAAGTAAAATAGTAGTATTCAAAATACAGACCTATTTAAAAAAATAATTTTGAAAGCCGTCAAACAAGGGAAAGGTAAAACGGCATACACTTCATTTTATTCAATGAAATAATATTATATTGATAATTTTGTAACAATAATTAAAACAAATTGTCTGGCTTAACATGCAAGTGAGTCATTTTACTGGGGAAATACAGTTCTTCACGGAAGCTTAATCATATATATTAGAGAAATAGGAGATTACAAATCAATTTATATGAAGCCAAGCATGTGCAGAATTACATTTATGTATATACACATAGGTTACCGTCTGCCGTACAGATGGTGTTACATGTCTGCTAATAAGTAGCACTACATTTTAAAGGAATTGTGTACTAGAATTCGTTAGGTAATATGATGGCAATGCAAAGGAAATCAAAAGGAAAACTAGTTTTTTTTAACAATATTTGATACTAATAAATTAATCAATAACATATAATACATCAAATTTGAGTTATTGAGATCTCAATAACTCAATAACAAATTTGATATTGAAGTTCCATCAAGCTCCCTCAGTCGATGTCTTAAACTATATAATAAATCGCTCCGTTTTCTTTATTAGTAAATATAAAAAATTACCAATTAATTTAAGAGTATTATTTATGCTACAAAAAAAATCAGCCAATGCGCCAGATATTTTCTTTTTTTTTTAAATTATTAAATCACATGACATCAATCGAGATCAACTCAAGGAGAAGAGACATCACAAACACCCATGTCTAAAATCTCAAATTTAAATTGAAAAAATTCAAATTTGATAATGACTTTGCTGGGACTTATCTCAGACCCATCTGATCACTAGGATAAAGTTCTTATCACTAGACCACAGAGGCCGAGATAGCCCTGAGAAAAGATAAAAGTAGAAGGATGGAATTAAGAAAGTGAAAAATACAGTAGTTTGCGAATTATTGTTCTCAGTATGCTCCTTTTCATGCAACAGATATAGGGTGAGTGAGAGAGAATAGAAACAATCTATAAATTTTTAAATTTTTAAATTTTCAAATTTTCAAATTTCAAATTTGATATTGAAATTCTATCAAGCGCCCTCAGTCGATGTCTTAAATTAAATCTATAAATTGTTTGAAAAATCAATGTATTAAAGTTTTTATTTAGGTATTGTAATATTTGACCATGCATAGTAAGTAGGAGAAGAGTTCTAATTACAGGTACACATGTTTGGGTTTCACCTACACTAGCACAATCGAGAAAATATTTTTCACCAGAACAAGGGTATACTAAACCAGCAATATTAAATGAAAAAATGTCAATTGATAGTGCATCGGTTGATATAAATTGTATTGACTTCATCGCGCATCCCATTAAATATGCTCCAACTAGTGAATTATCACAGCAATTACAAATAACTAAAATCTTCAAACAATGTGACATAAGATTGAATATATATCCATTACTAAAGGTTCCCTGGCATTATGAATTGGCACTGACTAATCCGGAAGATTATGAAAACATAACATGTTTCTTAACGATGTTTTATTTTATTTCATACTACCTAGATATAGAATTTTTGTGTTTCAATATTATAAAACATTTATATGACAGCCATAATATAATTGACAGGCAACATAGACAACACGGATGAAAAAGAAAAATACAAACACCAATGATGTCTGTAAAATGAAAAGAATATTAATTATTGTTGAATGGCACCCTCTTTACTTTAGTTGGTACTTAAGTTTCGAAATGTGGTGACTATATAGGATTCAACTTTAGTAAGTATTACATAGAAAGATGGTGATGGAACGAATAATATCCAATTGCTCAATGCAGAGAAAACATAACAAATTCCCATGTCTTTGGATATACTGTCAGATTCAAAATCAGTAATGACTAGTATAGCTAACATGCGAACACCGCAGCTGTGGATCGACATGTAAGATCCTTTCGGGTCACTTGGCAAAAGAATGGAATAAAATAAACATCATAATTACCTTGGCCAGGCATGTGTCGATCAATCTATTAGTAACATCTTGCAGATTACTAGTGATGGTGAGCAAGGAGTTCACGTATGTACACACATCTTCATTGGATATGACATCCCAGATGCCGTCACATGCTAATAAAAGGAACTCATCAGCGTTCAAGTCTCTCTCGTAACACAACACTTCCGGTTCCGGAGACACGAGCTGTTCGCACGGACCCAGGTTCTTCATTTTTTTGTAAGCGTAATCCCCCAGCGCCCTGCTGACGGCGAGGCTCCCATTCACGCGATTTATCATCACGGATCCGCCCGCTTGCTGAATGCGTTCCCGCTCCTCGGGAAGCTGGGGCTTGTGATCATGCGTGGTCAGAACTGGGACACCGTTTTTGCAAATAATCGCTCTAGAGTCGCCGCAGTTGGCCACGTATATCTTATCCGAGGAGACGAAAGCGCAGACGGCCGTGGAGCCCGAGGGCCCCTCGGAAAACTCCGGCAGCTCTCTCATCTCGTCGTCGAATTGCAGGAAACCCGTATGAATACCTTTGGCGACCTCGTCGTGCTTAAATTCTGTGGTCCGTAAAATACAATCGAGCAGATGCGAGGCGCAATGTTTCGAGACCCCCGCACCCGCGTGCCCGTCGAAGAGCGCGAAATATGACCAATCTGACAGTTCGCCGTCCAGCCCCGTCTTCGCGAGGTGGGTGTCTTCCATGTCGACCCTCCAACCCTGCATCGAGGCGACTCCATATCTGAGTCCGTTCCCCGCGCCCTGCTCGTTGCACTTGTCCGTGATGGGTTTCTCGAGACATATACCCATTCTGGCTCCCTTTCGTAATTTTATACCGTCCGAAAAAAATCAATCACTATCTACACATCTTCCGAGTTCAAAATACGTCTGCGAACTTTATTTCACGATCGGCTCATTCGCGATGTGACACATTACGATGTAATAATAGTCGGAAAACACTGCGAAAGGACACACTAGAGTTACAAAAATATATGATTTAAAATATCTCGACGTCCGTCAACCTTAACGGGCAATTATTCTTTCTCAGGCAGCCCAGCAATCGCGTAATCCTCGGCGAAGGAAAATGAAAACTATAAATTGAATGCAATCCTCGAAAACACCTAACCTAAATAAATTATTCATACATATGAGTGGAAGATAAACTCAAAAACGACACAAATAAAATCCAATTCATGAATGACGGAATAAATATTGAATTCGGTCGCTTTGTCAAAAGTGTAAATTCTGACTATGGTGGTGAAGGATATTTGAAATCTATTGGCTGAAAGATTTTTGAACCGCTGTCATTGGTCAGTTTTATAATATTTAATTACGAGGCCGATTCTATTGCACATTGAAAACGAACGAAGTATGTTACAAAAACGCATGCGCTACGATATAAATAGAAAGAATGACCACATGAGAACACAATGTAATAATATATAGGAGTATTTATGTATTTAATTTACAATCGTTTAAGATCCACAAAAAGAAGCAAATCTTGACACATTTTGTAACGTAGTGAGTAAACAAAATTTATACTATTTCTTATGATATATTTGTCTACCTTGGTTTCAAATTATGAAGTACCTACCTATAGATACTTACATACGAATGTTGTTTTTTATTATTTACCAATTGCACAATTTGTCTGCATAATTATTATTTTATATGTATAATTTTAATTAATAGAAAAACTTCACAATACATGTCAAATTTTAAATAACTAAGCAGATTGGTTTTTATTAATACATTTCATTTTTATCAATTCAATTGTTTTTATATGAGACTAGATAAGTAAATAATATTCTTGTACTTAAACGTGCTGTTTATAAAGCCTGCATATTTTTTTGAAATTGAATAATTTATTTATACTACATAATAATTATAATTATACTTTCAAAGAATCTGGCAATTCAGTTGTAACCTATTTGACAGCATTGAATTGACAGCTGAGTAGTTGAATATTAGGATATATCGTCGAACTATTTTGAAGCGTTGAAGCCTTAACATGGACGGAATTTCAGCCTACAATAAATTCGTATCGCTTCATCGCCCTCAGTTGCAATCCTCCGCTGTTCCTGAACACTTTTGGCCAGTTCTTTACAGAAAGTTATCCGATCAACTGTTCGACGCTGGCGACACGTTCTCTTTACTTCTCATAGACTACGAAGATGAAAAGAAACCGTATGAGCCAACGTGGAGTGTTCAAGTCATAAAAGAAGACGGCGTCGACTGTCTAGATTCGTCTCACATCTATTTAGTGGACCATGCCTGGACTTTCCGGATCGAAGTCGCGAGGCAGCAGCTCAGACAAATCCCAGGCCTGTTACAGCGAATGTACAATTTATTAGGCGGCGGGCAGTCGACGTACCCCGAAAATGATGAGAGAGATATGGTAGATTTTGTTTTTGATAACATTTGGAAGTATTCCCAGTCCTACGCTCTCAATACTCAGAATATATCTGCTGAAGATAGCGTGCCAATATGGTATTTAATGGATGAACTTGGTTCGGGCATTCAGCACTCGGACGAACCCAATTTTAGGACTGTGCCTTTCATTCACATACCCGAAGAGACTACATATACTCTTCTATTCCCAATTAAAAGTGTAGCCGAAGGAGAGACCGTTTTTCGAAATTATATTGAAGGTAGTTTTGAAAGCGATAAACATAGAGACGCTCTGCTTATTCCCTGGCAGGCATACCACCACTTCAATGAGGATTTTAAACAGATCGAACCGAGCTCAGAATATTTTTTAAGCGGGCGCATTGAAGAGACCTTGCCGAATTTGAATTGCCATGTCAGAGAATTGAAAGATCCCAATACTAAAATCAAAGTTTTCTCACAATATGCGAGAATCAATGAAAATTTAACCCACCCAGGATTCGAAATTGTAGATGATGAAGCGTCCGCCGAAGTCCTGTGGTTTACCGGACATTTCAAAGCTTACAAAGAATTCAGCGAAATAGCTCCGCACAAATTTGTAAACCAGTTCCCATTTGAAAATGTCCTTACCATAAAAGACCTGCTGAGCGCGGTGGCTCGTAGGAAATCGACCAAATTGGCCGACGATAATACTTTGCACACTTATCCGACGTGGTTGCCGACAACTTTCAACTTGAAGACGGAGCTCGTTAATTTTGTATCTTACTATAATAAACGAGAACTCCTCGAATTAGACAACTACTGGATCTGTAAACCGTTCAATTTGGCGAGAGGTCTTGATACGCACATATCTAAAAATCTCAACTTTATCACGCAGCTCTCTACGACTGGACCGAAAATTGCTCAAAAATATATTGAACGCCCAGTCGTTTTTCACAGATCAGAATGCGACGGAAAAGTCAAATTTGACGTGCGTTATGTTATACTGCTTAAAAGTGCCGAGCCGCTGAGTTTATATATTTACAAAAACTTTTTCTTAAGATTTGCCAATAAACCATTTGCAATGAATAACTTTGATGTATATGAGCAGCATTTTACCGTAATGAATTACAACGAGAACGCTACCCTATGTAGAATGCTATGCGCAGATTACATTGTCGAATGGTCTCATCAATATCCCGATATTCCGTGGAGCAATGTCGAGGGAGATATTCTGAAAATGTTGAGAGAGTTGTTCGAATGCGCAATGGAGAAACCGCCTCCGTGCGGTATCGGTGCTAATCCTCAATCCAGAGCTTTGTATGCTGCCGATATAATGCTGGCGTGGGAGAAAAACGAAAAGGGAGAAGAAGTGATTCAGCCGAAACTCTTGGAAATGAACTGGATGCCCGACTGCAACAGAGCATGCGAATATTACCCTGATTTCTATAATGATATCTTCTCATTATTTTTCTTAGACAAAGTGCCTGAAACTTGCAAAGAAGTTTTACCCATATGTTGAAGACCTTTTATACATTGAAATAAAAAATACAAAAAACCATAGTTTTTTTTTTTTCCTTTTCACACCTCCAATAAAATAGTCATATCTCAAATTTTTCAGTAAAAACGCTACTAAGAAAGTATTGCGGTCGCATTCAAGATTGAAAAATGTAGTGGCGGGTGAAAGGCAGATTTGAAAAAAATCCGAAATGAAGTATGAGATTTTTTTATTTTTTTTAAACCATATCTTCCCAATGTGGAGCATGTGGCCTCATAATGGAAGTATCTTCACAGAAGTTTGTCTACAAGAACTAACTGTTACTCAGTTGCTCAACTACTCTTTTTCGAAGAGTAGGGATAGAATAGGGCCAGGACAGGATTAGTGGTCAGCTAGTCGTTCTTGCTACGCGTTTTTAGAATTGGATGAGTGGGAGGGAATTATAGACATTAAAAACAATCAAGCCTACGAACAGCTGTACACAATCAAAAGCAAATCCCATTTGTTAAACGCTTTCATTCTACCTGTGCTGCTTTACGTTAGCGAAATATGGCACCTGACAAAGTCTCAAAAAATCCGTATACTGAGCTTCGAGAATAGATGCTTGCATCGGATATTGGGGGTGAAATGGTTTGACTTCATGAGGAATTCGGAGAATAGGGAACGGACTGAGCAACTCCCCGTCACATGGGCGGTTATGGAGAGACGTTGGAGCGGGCTGAATCACGTGCTGCGAATGCCACCGGAAAACCTCAATCCTGGTTGCCTCTTCTTACAACCTGTGGGATTCCGGCGTCTTGAAAGACCATCAGGTACTATCCATAGAATGTACTCAGTGGAACTGAGGGACTCTGGCATGTCATGCTCGTGGTAGCTATGTGCTCCACATAGGGAGCGAATATGGAAGAAGAAGAAAGAATTATAAACCGTTTTGCTGCACACATTTGACTCTTGGTCCAAGAGGTTGCCGACACATGGCCTAATCATTTGGATGCGAAAAAGTGGTGCAGTAATAAAAAATATTTAGGTACTCAATAAAACTTTATTATTTTGTCCAAGAAATTAAATATAATAATTATTGTTTTCAGTCAAAAATAATTTACATTTTACAAGAAGTGTTTGATAGAAAACGTTTCCGATATCAGTATATTGGTTACTAAAGGACTATTTAAGAAACCAAATTGTGTTTTTCGCCTATACGAACACTGCAATTATTATCGAGGTATCTGGCTTTTGGCAGTACAAATTAATTCAAGTATCACAGCTCTGTGGGATAGTTAATCTTAAATTTAAATAAGCTTGCGACATTTTGTTTTTGAAAACATTTTCCATATTATGCAAAATCTCACCGACACTTTGTAATGTTTGTGTGGCCTTATAGCCAGTTCCTAATTAATTCCCCATACCTTAAATTAATGAGGAATACTAATTAATGTACATATTTATTTATCCTAGTAAAAAACATTTCCATCTCCACCGCTCCAGTCACAATACCAGATTAAGAATACTCGTAATATATTGGAAATCATATTTTTTGTATAAAAAAAACGTTTACTTACCAATGTTGTTGACACCGTGATAAACAGAAGATTAAATAACAAGTTGAAGCAAGTCAACATCTTCCTACTAAACCCATAATTTATCACCCTAAAAATAACTATTACTTCAAAAACAGTTTAAATAAAATAGTTTTCCTGCTAATGGTAAGGGCTGTGCTCTGCAAGCGGCATCCTTGAATCCAGTGTTGACATTTACCCGGTTCACAATTTAATGGCTACTATTTTCTGGGTTCGCTACACCAAACCATATGAAGCGCCAAAAACCTAAAACCGATATCTCCACTTTGCAACCTAAGTAGTAAACAATGTTTTTGTTTCACGCTTAAATTATTAGTTTTAGCAATATTTGATTTTTTCCAAAGTATCGTATCTTCAATCAAGAACAAAATACGTATTTTTAATAGCCAGTCAAACACTAATTGCAATACATGTAAGCAAGATAAAATTGTACATATAAACTAACAACCAGCTTATTTACATTTTAACAAAATGTTCAGGTGAGCATAAAAACTGAATAAATTCAGATTTAACCAATGTTATTCTATGTATTTCACATATGTTATATGAATAATGTTTTACTATAATGTAGTTTGCTAGTTAAGCCGACGATATCATCATTTAATTGTAACTATTGAACATATCAGATTCTACGTGTCATTACGAGTTTAACATTTTTTTCTATCCTTTTTTCGGATTTTGCAAGTTATTTATCATAACAAGTTGTGTGAAATGATTTAGAGTACATGTACGTATTTTTGTTTGATTTTGACAAAATGTGGACTTATCGGTTTTTGCTTTTAGATGCCTCATATTATTTACAATATGTAAATAAAATAAGTCTTTAAATAAAAAGTTTACGAAAATTCTGACACCTTTAAAGATATTGATTTTGCCGAAACCAAAGTTTATAGAAATCTTCTTATCAAACTAATGCCGCCATTAAACATATAAAGTCGATGTAATAATGAATCTGTCCGTACTTTTAGGAGATTCGAGCGCGTGACATCCATTACTGAGGCCAACGACAGTGACCACTACACTACGGACACGGCAAGAGATATAAGTTTTGTAATAATAATATTAATAAAGTACTTGATGAAGCATCAGCAATTTTTTTAGCAATGTTTAGTTTCAGTTAACAGTCCAACTTTAAAAAGATAAAAAAACTGACAAATTAAACAAATCTTCGCTTACTTTTTTAACAAATGAGATCTGAATAGATATCATTAAACAGAAGAAAAATATGCATTATTTATTTGAGCTTATGTAGAATCAGAATCTCCCATTCGCACTCTGTATTTTCTTCGAGCTCGTTTGACTCGTTGTCTTTGCTTCACTATGACTAAATCTTGATTGCTGGGCTCTCGGTCACTGTCAGCGACCATCTCTCGAACGCGCCTCGAAGTCAAAGATACAGTTTTATTTACGGAACTATTGCAGGGGTGGTCGTGAACTCCGCTGTCAGGTGTGGCCGTCTCCGTAACGGAGATGTGTTTATTCGGCGAGCTGATTTCTTCTAGGGCGCTCTCCGTGCTGCCGTAACTGCTTTCCACTTCGCTTTCGTTGGTTTCGTTTCTTAATCTTGCCAAGGTGGGAGTGTAGGGTAAGATTCTATCGCTCCTGGAGTCCCAGTCCGTTAAACTAATTTGTCGCACGTCATTTTCACTGTAATATCCGTTTGCAGACACAGCGTTGTGTCCGATATCGTATCGGTCATTTTGTGCGTTCTGCCACGCGGGGAAATCGAGTTGGAAGCTATTGGTAGATTTACTGCAGGAGCCGTTGACGGGTGTCGGCAGAATGGAGACGGGGGAGAGGTTCCGGCAGTCGGAAGATTGTCGATCGTCGAGAGGAGATTTGGAGCAGCCGCCGCTGGATTGATCGTCATCCGAGTCAGCCTCATTGATACGAAACAAAGCAACGTTGTGATGACCTCTTATACCTGAAATAAAACGAAAAACTCAATAATTTCATCTTCAATTCCAAAGTAGGAATTTTGGGTTTCTACAGTACTATTTTGACTAAAAACAAACCTGTACTCGTACTAGGAACTGCTAAATTATCTTCACTATATGTCGAGTCATCCAAATGGTCTCTGCCGTGGCCTATGAATAAAAAAGCATAATTATAATGAATTCTAATTTCATGTATCTAGATATTATTTATTACTGTGTTTTGGAATAGAACATTTTTAGTAAGAAAGAAAAAAGATAGAGCTTATTACCATTCCTCAAATCCCCACTGTTGGGTCGGAAACATAATGTTTTCGGTTTGTGCTTATAATTCCTTGGTATACTCATTCGCCTTCTATTTGATCTCGTCATCTGACAGAAAAGTAAAATAAAATTAGAATTACCACATCATATAGCATTTAGTATCAGCATTTAATATATTGTCGTTTTGTTTTCGATAGCTAAATACCACCATTTCATTGCCATACTATAAAAATATGTGGAAATCACTGGATTATGTGAACCCCTGGTATATTGCAATACATGTCTTACAACTTACCTTGCTGACATGTCTGTTGGCTGGAGGTCTAGGGGAAGGAGGCGTATCGGAATCGGCGTCCGTGTCAGAGCGTGGCTGTGCATTAGGAAGGAATCCAGAATTGTTAGCTGTCGGAGGTTTACTGGGCACACTTCTTCTCCGCTGACCGTACCGAGCGCGCAGGGCACGTATTGCACGGAGACACCGCTGTTGCGCCGCCACTCCTCCAAATGTGCACATCAACCGAGATTTGCTATTTTGGCGATTGCTGGCGCAGAAAATCATAAGGAAAATTTTTAACTGTACTATTGAAAAAGTTCTGTAAGTATTAGACTTGCGCAGGCCGAAATTTTACAAAATTATCTTCCTACGCAAGCCTCTAATAAGTAATTTAAGACATCGACTGAGGGTGCTTGATGGAATTTCAATATTAAATTTGGATTATTGAGATTTTGTACACTTCCATGTATTTTATGTAAAATGTAAAATACATGGAAGTGTACAAAATCTCAATAATCCAAACTCTAATAAGTAATGTCAAATAAAATATTACTGATGTCTATTTCCTTCTACAACATTGTAGAATATTTGTGTGAGATAGAGAGATAGAGAAATATTCTCGGAGAAGACTAAGACCCACACTGGATTTTCGGATATTGTTGAATATAATTTCATTTTATATGTGCCAGCAGTATTCAGCAACTCAAATTCAAAGTGTTAATATTAGGCAAAACATGCTAATATACTTTGCCAACAATATTAATACAATTATTAATATTTTCAGTCACGATATTTTGTTGTAAAACAAGCGAATTACTTCAGCAAGGTTTACCTGGAGCTGTTTCTTTTACGAGCCACAGCCAAGCTGAGGAGTTTGGAGTGTCTCGTAGCGACCAGACGAGCTATCCTGTTTGGACAACGCTGATTCCTCAACGTATTTGATCCAGAAGCTGAAGTTTAATAGAAAACATAATCAATTAAAACTACAATATTTTCAGCTGGCCCTTCTTGGGCATCCTTCTTATTAGGTTGCGGTGACCACGGGTTCGAATCCCTGAATGGATACTTTAATAATTGCTTTGTCAATTTTTTGTTCTAAGTCATGGATGTTTGTGATTAATCACTTGTGATTTTTTCCACACAAGATATTGCATTAGTTACCAGAAGTAATGTTTTCTTATTCGACAATATGAATTATGTCCGAAGCCAAGAAAATGTCTTCCTCTTCCATTGCGGTGTCCATAGGTTCGAGTTTCAGTACACACCTTCATCGATCAATTTATGAATAAGTGGCTAAAAGCATGGATGTCTACGATGTTTACATTCCTCACACCTGTCCGATTCTAAAAACGAGGTACAGCGAGAAGGACCAACTAATAATATTGAACTGTGCTGAATAACAAACCTCGTTTTGAACGTGTCGGGCAGATGTTCATGTACATATCTTCACTGTCGGTAGTGTCAGAACCTCTGACCGGTCTAGTGGGTGCAGGTTCAACGGTCCTGACTGCGGCCGCAAGTCTCTGCGAGAATGATGCGGCAGGCTGTAGACGATGAGTGTTGATTTGATTTGTGTCTCCGCTCATAGAGTCCGTGTCCTCTGAGGACCAACCTTCCATCTCTCGCTGAACTAGCGAATCGAAGAACGCCATCATTCGAGGGTCTTCGTTTGTAGATTGGTCCCCGTGATAGTGAGTGACATACTGAAAAAGTAATGTACATTCATATAGAAGCCGGTAGATTATGACAATTTAACAGGTATATTATGAAATGTCAAAATTAATTTTGTGCTAATGTGGTTTGTTCTTTATTAATGTCTAATTTAATTGATGATGTTCGATGGATACCTTCAGACATAATAATGGGTGTTTTGATATATTATTATGTTTGTGATAAACATATTCTCTCATTAGGTTTATCTCGAGTGACTTGCATTTGGCGCAGTGACAATAATTGTTGGGTGTAATACCAAATATTTTATTTAAACACTAAAAAAAAAACAGAAATTGATACAGCACCTGCTCACTGTCGTGTACTAGAGACACATATCCTTCATGTGAGTATAGATCTCTCGGATTATCAGGCCCTGATTGTTCTTCTAGTAGAGATCCTCTGGAGCCTGGGATTTCTATCGGTGACCATGTCTGTCAAATAAAACTTACAGTTCAATTAAAATATTACATGTTTGTGTATAATTTATTAAATTGTATCGTAATTTTTATTTAATATGATATATTCAAGACCTTTAACTAGTTGCAGACAAGCTTTGTAAAATTTTAAATATTGGAAATTAACCATTTATTCAAAACGAGGAAATTATCACAATCAATGGAAGAAAAGGGACACCCAACATGAGATTATCCATTCCGAAAGCATCCGAGATGTAAAATATGGAAGATTAATAAAAATAAAACAGGGACATATTGAGATGTGTGGCAAAAAGTGGGAACTGAAAAAGTGATTATTATGTAGCCTAAATATGTAAATCATATAAATAATGAAAATTGCCTCTATATAGCTCTAGATATAATATTCCGAATATTTGATAGAAACTGAAACTGTATTCTCAGAAAATTTACGGGACTAAATCAGAAAAACAATCAAGAAAAGACAGGAAAAGAATATGCTTCTTGAGAAAACTGGGCTAACGTAGTAGATGTTGTAAAGGTTAACAAACGTTTGATGTTTCAAATCATTGCCCAATAGTACAGTGGCTCCGCAAATTATTACTACAGAATTCTTAGATGAAAGACATATAATGTAGGGACTATCACCCACACAATCAAAACCCAAAAAGAGCTGTCGTCAAAGTCCTCAAATAATAGCCATAGGATTAAGGGTAGTCTTTCTGATAGTAACAGGATGTGCTTTGCAAGCCGTTGGACTATATGGAACCAGAATGATAATAACCAAAGATAACATGAGGATTTGGTTTAGTCCAATGATTTGTTACGTTTTTGTTTGACAGCACGTTATGTCCAGCGGCACAACGATGTCAATAGCGTAAAGCCAAGGAGCAAAGCATTGCTTAATTCGTGTCATGAATTCGGCTATATATTGTCAACACATATTTTTGTATCACAAAAAAAAACAGATTACTGTAAAAGTGTTGCAAATACCTTTATTATTTTTTCTACTCCGGCCGAAGCAATGATGCAGTATTGAGGATTATATCTCACTTGATTAACGATGGATCTATGTCCATACAGAACCATATGTGTTTGATCTACCCAAGTATCTGAAAAGAAATGAAAACAATTGGTAACAATCAAAAAATGAACAATAATACGATACGATAAATACAACTTTTTATTCTTTCAGTGATACTTCTAGATGAAAAAATTTCCAACCTGGTGTATCAGAAACACGCCACATGTACAGATTAAAGTCATCAGATCCAGAGAGAACAAATTGATCCCTATCTCCGGCAAAACAGCAACTCTTCACAGTGCATGAGTTGTAGTAATCAGGATGGTAAAAATGAGCCGTGGGTTCAGAGGAATCGATAGAATACATGGCGGGAGGCAAGCGACGCCTCAGTGCCAAGATTCTAGATCCTGTGCTGTCGAATCTCACACTCATGCAGTTCTGGGACACCCCACTGCTTGATCCATACTTTATGATTGGGCTGAAAAGACGGGAATTCATAAAAATTAACATTTAAAAAGCGTACGTCTTATTCAGTTCTATTCAATCAACCAAGTCAATCAACCAAGAAACTATTCAAATTGACGGGTCTGCAAAATGTTACAATCATCATTTTTTTATTTTAAAAGTCATCAAAAAATATGCATATTATTATTTTAAAAAATAATATGCATCAGTTAAGGGTATGATTTCCACATGTACAAATAAAACACGACTAGAATGAAGTTGGTTTCGGAAGTATGATGGACATGAACCTTTGGTCAAGAAAATTTATAAGTGTATTCCATAATTAGGCAACATAGACAGTATTTTTAAGGTAGCCTTTACTGAAAGAAGGTGCCATTCAATATTACTCAAATTGTGGGCTAGTTAAAGTGTGCCGAGTAGTGGAGTTAAAACTATAGTTTTTTTTATTGTGACACATTCTGAGTGAACTTTTCCTTTTTCTTGGGATCAATAATTTTCTTATGCTTACTGTTTCGGTTTTCGTAGATCCCATAGATTCGCTCCGTCTCTTGCATTAGCAGCTACGATAATGCCAGTTTGTGTGGGATGGAAGGCAACAGCGTGGAAAGCTTTTCGGCTGCGAGAAACCACAAGAGACTCTGAAAAATACAGCAGAACAAATGTTGTAATAATATGCATTAAATCTTAGTTAAAATACTTTTGCAACTAAGAATCGACATAAGGATCTTTTCAAAATGTAACAAAGATTATCAGTTTCTCTCTTAAAACTAAAACATTGGTAACAGACTTCTTCTTTATAGTATTTCTATATCAAATTAAAATCACAGGAAGTGTCTACTTTTTTAAGCTAATGTCTTTTTTCAACGATTACATTATGGATTCCCAATGAAGTCTTTCGTAGAATTGAAGGTATTTAAATTAGGCTCGGATATAAGCCAGAAGCACATAGAGACTAATTTTACAGACCGAAGATGTTTTACAAGAACTGCGTATTATTCAGTTGCTCAATTTCTCCTTTTGGGAGTAGGTAAGGAAAGAAAGATGTGGCTATGAAAGGAGTAGTAGTTAGTAATGGCTTGACCTACGCCCCACGATCAAATGGGTGAGATTGTGCATTTACCTAATTTTTGTCAACTTTGATACACGTCAACTTTTGCCAGTATGGTAACAATATTTTCTTTATTAAATTTCTCGGATGAGTGTTGGCCACTATGGTGGTCATTCATTTGGCAGATGAATATTTTTAATAAATTTATTTTATGTATAACAATTACCATTTACTGATTGTCTGGTATCAAATACCAGCAGCCTTCCATCATTTCCAGCCGTAGCCAAGACTCGGGAGCAGAATGGGTCTATAGCGATTCCGCAAACTGCTTTGTTGTGGGGTAAAACTTCGATGACGCCTTTTCTGAAGAAACAAATAAATTAAATGTTGCAATAATATTTTAGAAAATTAACAGAGCTTATTGCACAATGTCAGCGTATTAACAACTTCATTTATATTAAAGGTGAACTTTTATCAATATTTCTGAAGCATTTGGACTCCAAATGGAGCTTATCTCAACAGAAGTTTTCCTACGAAAACTGCTTGTCACTCAGCCATTCAACCTCTCTTGTATAGAATGAGTAAAGATAGAAGGATAAGGTTAGAACAGGATTATTGGTTAGCTAATCGCTCTCACTGCACCTCATTTTTAGAGTCGAATGGGTGGAAGGGAATTAAGACATTGCAGACATCCATGTCAATTTCATCAACCCAAATCCATCAATCGATTAAAAAAAATCAATGTATGAAAATGCCTATACTGGGTTTCTAACCAGTGAACTCAGCAACCAAAGCCGACGACGTTGATCAGTCGGCTACAGGCCTGAAGATTAATCAATGGCCACAATGAAATTTTTATGTTTGTCAATACTGCTGTAGAGTATTCTTCTTCATTTTTAACCATATCTTATCCAACACATGTGGCCACCATGTCGCACATCCGGGATTTCCCATAACCAACTGATCGTTTTTCCTCTCGGGTCTTGCTATTATTACTCTGTATGATTTTAAGCGTAACACGACGTTGCCTGGTCCATTCACATCTATATCTGAATTTCAGAAACCATCTTAGCCCTATTATGACTCCTACTTTCATCTATTTTCAAAGTTCAATATATTACATGATTTCTGATTAACAATTCAGATCTGAATAACATTTATGCTGCGCATATGGTTATAAGCATGCTGACACTATATGCAAAACAAACAAAATAGGCACAAATGTTGTATGCACAGAAAAGGTTAAATCCCAGAAATCGTCATCATCTCAGTCAAAACTAACATAGTTCAACTAGCTGAATGTGTCCACGAGTCTGTTTTAAATTGATCAGTCAGACAGCCCTCGCAACTGGCATGTCATACGGTTGATACGAAGAACAGGTTTTAAGGAAATAAAAAACCCGATCACTCGTATTGGTGGTTTTCTATGGATTTTTTTCTTTTTAAATCCATAAACCTTTTCAGCCATCGGAATATTTATTGATGGTGATCAACAGAGCCTATATATATATTATAAGAATTGGTCTAATGTCTCACGTGTTTGTGTCGTGTACAACAACGTTGTTGTCATTGCCTCCAGAGTATATTCTTCCGTTATCAGGAGTTATGGCGAGACAAAAAATGTTTGAAAAATGTAGGGAGAGCATCTGTTCTGGCTTGCTATGATCAAATAATGTTTCTCCAAATTTCCATAAAACCACTCTTCTGTCATCTCCCCCTAGAAAAACAAACAAAATATAAGTGGTCGGGGGTCATTTATAAATGAGATTACATTTTTGAAACATCGACTTCCAGTAGCATATTTCATTACAAAAATTTCTACATTCTTGTCTAAATACGGTCACATTTTTGAGCCCCTACTCAGGAAGTAAAAATAAGGCTTACTCATATTCACTTTCATAAAAATAGTTTTCACTTACAACAAATACATTCCACAAAAAACAAATTATTTCACTAAAACTAAAGTGATTCCACATAATAAAATATACTTTCATATTGAAGAAATAATATTTTCACTTAGATAAAATAGTTTTCACTCAACATAAATAGTCACACTTTGAAATCGATAGTTGTACGAAGCTGTAATTAAATGAAAATACTTGTCGCAACTCTACTCTATATTAGGCCCCCTATATTGTCTTTGCTCCACGCATTAGAATACATTACACAAACCAAACCAGACCAACCCTGACATAACCTTCTACAATTTAACTCACTTTGTCAAAAGAATCCATGACTAAGTGGAAACTATTAAAATCGAAGTTTGAGTGTACTAAGTTAATACTATCTAATCCAAAGTGCAATAATTTATAACCCTAAAAAAATAATAATAAGATAGAATGTTCTCATGAAATATTTAATTCTCTGTATTGGTTTTGTGATGTCACGTTTTCTACAACCCCCATTACCCCTTCGTTAAACATATTATGTTAAATCTCTTTCTCCCTAGACGAGTAACGTCATATATGGATGGCTAATTATAGCAGACCCAGTCAGAATGGAGGGGGTAGGCAGGGAGGGCTGTTGACCTGGGCCTCACGCTATCGAAAATCGCTTCACTGGAGCTTACGGACAGTTTGAGCTATAAAAAGTGACTCTAGCAACCGGTCCATACCGAATATTCCATGTGTTTTAAATTTCACAAATAATAAGTGTTTGTGATTGAATCGTAAAATTTGTAAAAGATTGTTATTATTTATCAAAAATGAACCAAAAGAAGTTGCGTGTCGATGAATATATTCCTTTGAAAGGTGCGATTATAAACGGTACCGATACAGCTCATCATAGAAAATTGGTAATTTTACGCTCAACTGGTAAAATGAAAATGAAATCTGATAACGTCGACATTGATAACCGGTGGATCATTCCTTGCAATCCTTTGCTTCAGAAGATGTTTTATGCCCACGTCAATGTTGAATGCTGTGTCTACACTGCATTTCACAAACTTTAATTGTTTTACCTACGAATGTTGTTGCACAAAGTCAAAGGTCCAACACGTTTCAAAGATCTCCAAACCGTCGATGGAATTGAATGTAAAACGTAGCATGGTAAATTCGTATATCTTGATGTGCATCTGGAATCGGTCTGGCTAATCCTAAAAGTAATCCTTTCATTTATAGCTTGCGTTGAGAGAATCCTCACGTTGCCTTGAATATACTTGACCGATGGTATCTACAACGAGGCACTCATCAAGAGTGAAGGTGAGGAAATTTTTATCTTTTATTATTTCTATTTTCAACTTTTAACATTATTATTAATTGATCGACTATATTTTGTGGGAGATACCAGAGGTACAGTCCACGGTGACATTTTCAACTATCAAAAAAATTTCAACATTAACTAACCTTAACGTCTTAATGACCTTATATAAGCGTCCTCTATCTTGGGCGAAGCCGGGTAAAAAAATACTAGTTATTACATAAAATAAGTTAAGAAACAATTCCGATTAATTATATTCCGTCAATCTTTTTTGAAATTTGAAATATAAATGTATTGGTGACTTGCAGTATCTCACATTTCGAAGGGAGCATTTGGGTGAATTTCGTATAGATTTCTAGTCATATGACTGTATAGTTAATAATGAGTTACCTCTTAATATGGTAACATAATATATTACTCTGTATGGTTCATAGACTTTTTAAGAATGAGCTTAAATTTATCTTTTTCTATTAACAGTTCTCTCTAAAAATATTTTAATTATCAAATGCAAACGCTATGATGTCTATGATGTGATTAGCTGATATAAATAGTAAACATAACAATAAGTATAACTACTTACCTACATATATTATCAACATATAAATATTAAATTGATATTTTCGGTAAGTAGGTAGGTATGTGTATAAAATATAATAGTAGTGAAATTTTATCTGGCAATTTCCCAAGTCATCAATTATTAAAAAGATTGTTAATCAGTGACAATATTTATAAAATGTATGTGATGTTATTTAGTGTTTCGTATTTAGTGTATATTTGTCACAGTCAACCGTAGGCATATTAATGTGCAGAAAGGTTAACGAGGTCGAAGAGAAAATTAAACAAACCTGAAATAAGGTATTGGCCATCGTCAGAAAACTCGATAGCGTTTACACACCCGTAGTGGCATATTAGGTCCTTTTTAAAAAGATTTTTTGCGACACGTAAGCGCCCATTGAAGAATTGTGATTTAATATTAAATATGTCTCCCCGCTGCCGGTCGTTTACATACGGCAGAGGATTAGCAGGCGATATTTTAGCCATCGCGGCCGCTCACAACCACAATAATACAACCTTACAATTTGGTTATATTTTACAAAAGCCGTCGCCGCGTACCATACGACGTACGACCAGCTGTAATTATTTATTTTATGAAACTACCCAGCTGATAAATGTTATGACAGGCGCAAGCGTAGCCCGGGAAAATTTGAAATTTTTTTCTATACACGAGAGAAAAATAATACTTTTAACATCCTTAAACTATCCATGACTTCAATTTCTTGAATTATGACAACAAAACATATTATTGTATTGCACAATTATTTTTCGAGTTGATAAATATATCGATTAACACGTGGTTTTCAAAATATAAAACTTTCCAGCACTACGCCGTACTATTTGTATAATATTGTCTATTATTAGTTTCATAGATAATTCTGATTTTATTATCATGTTTGACGTTTGCGGATAAAACTGTTTACAACGAATTTCGTCCACTCACCACAACATAATTATTATAACTAGCTGCTATTATAAACTGCTGAGAAATAAATTAATTCAAAATGAAATAACTATTTTTAACTGTGAAATAACAAACACAAAATAAATATTCTAGTTTGGTGAAACGGTTCTGGTATATTTTGAAGGCGTCAATTTTACATTGTACACGAACGTCTTACGGACTCGTCGTATCATAGACGATCATGAAAATTTTCAATAGACAAGCAAAATGATGTTAGCCTTCTTTATGGTATTGAAATAAAAATAAATATTTTTTTCATTATTATTTAAAAAGAAAAATGCTCATATTATTACAGATGATTTAACGATTTTTTTTAATTAAGAAGGGAAATATGTAAAATAAACTTTTGTTAAGCCTAAAAATGATGTTTGAAAGTTTTGATTTCTTGAGATAGAGTATTGTTTGAAAATTATGGTCGGTAGGTATTTTCAGACTCTTAAAGAGTAAGGATCGCCCGGATACCCTGGATCTCGATATATTATAAAGAATCTTAAAACTATATTTAACTGATGGTAGACAAAATTATTAATATTATTTATTATGTAGTAGAACAATAATTTTATGCTATTTTTGCTGCATATTATTTAGTTTCCCGGTGTTTACAAACTTTGCAAATATGTAAAATGTGTAAATATTTAGAAATAATAGGATTAAATGAAATGTTCTATAACTGAATACTTTGATATTTTATCCAATTACAATGGAGTTTCACCAGGTAAATGCCAATTCAATCAATAATTATATGGAACCAATCAATATTGAAATAAAGCGGTAAAAGAACGTCAAATGTCCGTCATTGTATGTTTTTGATAAGAGAGTATTTTTTTGTGAAATTTGGTTTTTTTAATATGATAACAAAGCTGGGTGACTGAAATCCATTAAATTCTCGGAAATATAACCACATTCTATCCACTCGCATTATAGGGCAAATCGACGGCTTAATACACAGAAGAGCCAACTCCACTTTAGGGTAAAAATGACTTTTTCATTCCAATAGCTTCCTGTACTCTTCGTATTACAAAGAAATAAAATGCACGAAATAGGCCGCACAAAAAAGAGCCAACTCCATCAATATGTCACGATATGAGTAAAAAGAGCCAACTCCGTCATTCTGTACTGAGAGTGTTCAGTGTGAGGTATGATTTGTTGGAGCTGTCCTATAAACTGTATAAAACTTAAGGAAAAGGTACTATTTGTGGAATACAAACTTTTCAATAACATTAAATGTAAGTTATTCTTTTAAGACATCGACTGAGGGTGCTTGATGGAATTTCAATATTAAATTTGGATTATTGAGATTTTGTACACTTCCGTGTATTTTGTCACTAACGACCCGGGTTTCGCCTTTCGGCATCTTCAGGCATTCGAGCACACGAATGGACTCGAACTGAGAGACAGTAAACAGTGTCTAACGCTTATATAGAAGATACAAATGCGACAAATATCATTTACGAGGCAATACATAATACGTCTGAGATCGGTGTGGCTCTCAGACGTATTATGTATTGCCTCGTAAATGATATTTGTCGCATTTGTATCTTCTATATAAGCGTTAGACACTGTTTACTGTCTCTCAGTTCGAGTCCATTCGTGTGCTCGAATGCCTGAAGATGCCGAAAGGCGAAACCCGGGTCGTTAGTGACAAAATACATGGAAGTGTACAAAATCTCAATAATCCAAATGTAAGTTATTCTGTTTATTTATATCAATATTTATATACGATATCGTCATTTAATGACATTATGTGTATATTATTTAAATACAAAGCAATGAGCTCCTTTGCAAAAATAATGTTAGCGGCGACAGTTACACTTTAAATGAAATAGATTCATTTATTCATATCATGTTATTAATTATATTATTAATTATTTCTTAAAATTTACTTTAACAACTATCTTTAATTTTGTTACAGCTGGCACGAAGGAAAAAAATTGTGGAAGTGGTCATGCTGCAGTAACAAATGACATGTCAATTTTATTTATTGACAGCGTAAATTTTTCTGTGTTATCTGAAACAACATGTTTTCTATTTCAGAATCATCAGGAATCAGTACTCAACATGAACAAGATAACTAATGTACTTCTCAAGATAATCAAGACCTTCAGTTCAATATTCAACATATTACAAAGACCTTAGAATTAAATAAAAATTCACTACTAGTTATTCATGATATTACTAACGATGAAACTTTTCTTGAAAGTTTTATTAGTGATGAAAATAATGTATTGGTACCATATTTAGTACATTATGACTCTGACTGATCATCTAGTGTGGGAGGGCAAACTTTTCGGATGAAGGGCCAAATTCAGGAATTCAAAATGAACGGCAAGCCGCAAGTAAAATGTCATTTTTCTATGTACTATTTATTATCATGAAAAAAAGACGTTTAAAGATGAAAACGTGAATCTTTTTATCATTTCAAAAATACAATATTGCTCGGGGGGCGCAAGAAAATACGCGACTGGCCGCCCGTACCTGATCTAGTGAAAACCCAATCAGAATAATAAATCGGCGAAAGCGATACTAGGTAGATAAATCTATGTGGGCTCAACATTTTAATACAACAAATAGAGAAAATGGCAAGGCAATATCTTGAAAGGAAGAAGAAGCAAAATGGTAAACGGAATACCAAGGTACCCAAAAAAGCAAGAAGTTTGAAAGACAGATATAATTTCACAATACAATGGAAACTGAAAATCTTTCTTTGTTTCAGCTCAAAAAAGATCAGTGTGAGAAATGCATGGCACATAAACTTGGTCATATATCTGATGAAATTAACAAATTTCATGTGTCATAACCTAAATTATAATTAATTTTGAATAAGAGCTGTTATCAACTTCTCACATATGTTTTTATTTAATAAGTTTTGTATTTTGTCTAATAATTATTGTTGTTTCTTTTATAGCTAACTCTTTATTAGCTTCCTCAAATGAAATTGAAAAAATTTATATGCAAAAGAACTCCTTTAATTATTAATATAAAATGAACTAATCAAACTATTGAAATATATTTTATAAAATTACATAAATAATCACAATGTGAATCGTTTTGGATAAATACATTTACGCTATTATTTCATATCTATATAATATACAGTTTAAAGTTCATACTGTAGAGTCAGCTACAAAAAGAGTTGACTCTTCTGTGTATTAAGCCGTCGAAATAGTATTATGATACTTGCCGCACTGAATTATTTGAGTTTTTTATTGTTAGAAACAGTTGACCTGTGTATAACGCATTAATTCTTGTTGCCATAGTCCGCTTCCATTTCTTTGTTTACAATACTAAAATTAAAATTGTGTTCACAAATTAAATTCTGTGTTTTATTTATTAAAAGTAGATGACCAGCAGGCCAATTTGCGATACTATTGTGATTGACGTTTGACAGCTACGATATAAGATTTTAAAAATGCGCTCTTTAAAATGTATCGGTACCATTTTTGGTTGCAGCTGCTTTCTTTCCACAAATGAAGGTGAAGCCCCTAAAATGGACCAGAACTAAAATGTTAAAGTATTCAATCAGTTACTTATGGATATAAAAATTTGAATAGAGTTTTTTCCAAACGAATTATTTTGCGGATTTAAAAATATATGAGACTTTTTATACAATAATAATTTGTACAATATAATTATATGACAACCATTCTGGTGGCAACATTTCAACATGACTGGGCTGAGAGCATAGAGAATAGTATATTACTTTATGGCATAGAGTACTATGCTTTTGCTGAGAACATAGATAATATACTAATGAGAGAAGTACCGGTTACATTCGTGATGTTTGAATAATATTTATAATGGACAATATAAGTTTTGCTAGCCCCGGTGGGGTTAAAAGTCCATATTCTCCTAAGGTTCGACAATCTGTCACGTCTAAAAACTCATCACTCCTGACCAGTCTCAGGAACCAAAGGTAATTTGGATAACCTGTGAAAACAACATAACCTATTACATTCATTCAGAGTTTTCTTAAAATAAATAACGTGTACATAATGATTTCAGTAAAATAAACGCTTCTGGTCGCTTAAACCAAGCTGCACAAATCATATTGAAGACGTCACAAAATACGGTAGAGAGTTATGGACTGCCCTTGCCTGTACTGGTGACGGAAACTTTGACTTTTGCAGACAGTGAGTATTCCCGCTTCTTTGTATATTATTTTATCCTGTGATATTATTTCAAAATTAGAATAGTTGAGCTGATTATTTTTCTGACTACCCCTTACGATTTAAATATATATATCTGATTTTGGAAATAATTCCATTGTTTATATAGAAATAGTTTTAAAAGGCATGCTGTAAAATCTAGAATATTGCTAGCACCCACGTATGGAGAGTCGTCTATAAGAGATGTTGTCTTGAATCTGAATTGATGTTAATTGTGTAGATTTTGTTTACTCAATTGTTCGTATTCTTATATTTTCAGGTAATGCTCACATATCAGCACGCCTGTCACCAGGAGGTTGGGGCTGGGTGGTGTGCGGTCGTCGTCTTTTAGTCTGGCGCTATCGCGGTCCGACGTCCACTGCTTTAGTTACATGCTATGAGCTGACACTTCCTCAGACTGACTTGGCTCATCGCGCAGAGCTTGTCTGCGTATTTACAGCTGATGGAAACCAGGTGTGCTTTTTTAAAAAACCAATGTCTCTACAGTTTAAATTATGAACGTAAGCTTCCTCCCAATAATTGCTTGTTTTGTTGTGACATATGTAAGAAATGTGGTCAAGGACTTGTTTGATTTGTAACTTCTGCATGTTATTACCAGGCATATTGTCTATCCACATGGTAGTGCTATTCAGCCATATTCCTAAAAAGAATGTTGTTTAAATATTGTCTTTGCCCCATTTCTATTTGTGCCCGAATCTCCATTGAGCAATGACTTTTCCTTGTAACTATAGTGATAAAGTTTGTACTCTGTCAATTCGTGTTTTTTGCATCTCTGACTCGGAACACACTCCTTTCTTTTAACCTTTTCCAGTCCGTGCTAAAAAATCACGTTACCAGCCGTGGTCGAAACAGACTGTGTCACTTGGACTTGGTCATGTATTGAGCATTTTCAAAGCTAATTGATTTCTTTAAAATGGTTATTCTGTTTTTAAATATCATATTGTTATCGTTTTACACTTTATTTTGTGTCTAGAGCCTGCAATTTACATATTTTTATGTAATATAATCAAGATATGGACGACATGCAAAAAAGCATCACATACGGTGCAGGCATGTCTCACTTCTGCCTTATACAGTTCGTTTGAAATGTAAACTTGACGAGTTGACTTATATTATAACAAATACAAGCAAGTGAGTGACGTGCCATTCTCTCTTTCTCGCTCAATCCCATGTAAAGTGAAAAAGGGAAAGTGAGATACATGGGCTTGCGGGAGTACGCTCTTGTATCATACTTGCTCGTATAGTGAGGTTGTGCGATAGAGATAGTAACTCCACCATATGCCGCTGCATAAAAAATAACTACAAGCGAAGATGCATCCGGTTCTTTCCCCCTCTAACTAATACCAAATTTAACAAATATATATTGTGCGTCACTCTTGCGTATAGAATTTTATCTATCGCTATCACTGTAATTGAGTTCAGAATAATATTGTCATCAGAGTTTTGTTGAAAACCGCTTATTTATTTTCATTTCATTACATAACTATTTTATCTACAAATAGCTAAAATCCTAAATTGATATAAAACCTAATAAGCGAGATATTAATGTTTTCAACTCGTATGGCAATCTTGGTGCACCTATGGTAACCGGAAGGTTAAGTAAACAGTCAACTCAGTCATCCTGCTGTGTAAAGACATTCTTTTCTGTAGTCTCAAGATGTATTCCATAGTAATAATGTAACAAATAGCAGCTGTGTAATTAGGACCAAAATATATCAAAATAAAAAACGGTCAGTGTTTTCTTTAAACAAAATAACCAACATTTTCTATGGATTCTGCGGTAACTTTGTGAAAATTCATTTTTAATATAAAATTAAAATTGATTTATTATTTTTGTTATTCCACTGGCTTAGTGGTAATAACAATGGAATAACAAAGTGACCAATTTTATTTTTATGTTAAACATTATCTTGGGCTGTCTTGTCACACACTGATTGGCTTATTATTTTGTAGGTTTGAGCTTGACATAAAGCACCAGATATTTTACTGAGCGTAGTATTCTAATATAAAATTAATATTTATTTAAGTATAGTATTCAAGTAAGTATTTTATGTACCTCAATGACCTGATCAAAGTGATTTGATTTATCGCACTGTTTCGATATTTTAAGTAATAAGATGCATGTGACCTTATAAGTTGCCAAATACCATGGAAAGTCTTCACTAGCATTTATTTTTACGATCAATGATTGATTTATTTAGAATTGAAAGTAGTGTAATGAATTCTGTTTTTTAGATACCATCATGCATCGGAGTCTCGCCAGAGGGTGTAGTAAGATATTGGCCGTCAGTTTCCCACGAAGGAGGCTACACTGAAGAAGCGGCCGTTCTTCATGGCCAAGAGTGTGATTCTCTGATTGACGCTACTCCTGTGGGATGTGTTCTTGCCACAACGACTTGCACTATTGTCTTGGTCCAGGCTAATGTTACTGGTAAGCCGCTGGCAATCTTTAGGGAGAGTTAAATTTACTATAAAACTTGTCAATAAAGCCTTATGAAGAAAATCTAAAAAAAACTAGGAAACATAATAAAAAGTAGGATTTTGCACGCCATTTTTCTGACCAACTACTTTTCAATCTGTTAATTATTGGCTTACACCTTAAATAGCAGTTAAAGCTCCGTAATTAACAGGTTTAAAACATTAACCTTTGAACACTTCTTAAAAATAATAATCAACTTTGAACAGTCGGGTCCGTGGTGGAGTGGTCAACATGGTTGGCTATGGTTGCTAATGTCTCTGGTTCAAGCCCTGGACTGTTTCATAGTTTCAATCGATCTATGGATTTCTGTTCGTAGGCATGGATGTTTGTGATGTCTAAAATTCCACATAAAATTACCTATAAAGTGAGCGACAAAATTGTGGCCGCACCCATATAAAAACAAAAAATCCTCATTTAATCACAATCTCTCGTCATAATTTACGATTCCACCTGAATAAGTTTTCATGAATTTGAACAAGATTAGTTTATTTGTAATAATTATTTTTTTAATTAGAAAGGAAAATCAGGAATCATGAAATTAAAAGACCCCTCTTCCTACATCTAACATTTTAATTAATCTATAATCCATTGCACTAAAAATATTATAATTCTTTTATACCCACTAATTGTGATCTAAACTAAGTATCTAATGTAAAGAAATAATTTTAATATTTGGTATAACCCCCTTAACTTTTAATAACTGCCGAAATTCTATTTGGTATTGAATGATATAATTTTTTTATATAATCGAGTGAGATATCGTTATGCCACTTATCCTCAATTATATTTTTAGTTCCTGGATACTTTTAGGATACTTATCCGGAACCCTTTATTTTAATATAACCCTTAAATTCTCTATGATGTGAGAAGACCCCGGATCGAAGAGAGGCGAATGGCTGGTTATCCAGAGTCCTGGAAGGTCTGTGATCTCAAACAAACACCATTTCAAATCCGGTTCAAAACTTATTTATTTTTCCATCCAAGATGCAGTGGTTTACATTACACAAATATATGAATTCTAACACATAAAATTGATTCTACATTTACATTTACTTAGCAACTGAATTTTCTTTAAGTTATAATACAAATGACACGACAAACGATTTTAAATTAAGTCCAATGCAAATTAAAAAAAACAAACAATTCACATCGTCACGTCACCTCCGCCACGAGAACACCGCTCGTCCCGCTCGGCAGATCGTAATCCACTGTCCACAAATAGAATTAAAAAAACTCCCTGCACCGTCGGAGCTACCCTTTTCCGTCAAAATGGACTCGTCCAGCGGCCGTGCCCGGCGGCTATTGAACTGTATGGTAACAAGTTTTGGGCCGATTCTGCGAATTATTGCCGCTGCCGCTGGGTGATTTCAGTTCTGGACACTAATGAAACTTATACTTAACAAAAATCAGGGTGTGTCAGATGTTGAGATCTCGGCTGTTCGCAGGCCACCGAAGGGATGGAATTCCCAAAAAATCATTGAAATTTGTCACATATCAGAGCTGATTTGCTGACATTTGTATGAAAAAAGCCTTAAACTTAATCTTTTGGAACAACTCAAAATTAATAGATACAATCATGACAATAATCTCCTTAATGACCAAACAAATATTAACCCATCACCCTTACTGAAACCATTACAAGAAGCCCATGTAATTACGCATAATCAGTAAAATTTAAATACTCTTATTTTAACGACTAATGAATGACACCACCCAAGCTCCTTTTCTAAAAACACAATTATTACCTTGAATGATTTAATTTTAAATAAAAATTTTGATTTAAGACATCGACTGAGGGTGCTTTGAATTATTGAGATTTTGTACACTTCCATGTATTTTGTCACTAACGACCCGGGTTTCGCCTTTCGGCATCTTCAGGCATTCGACCGCACGAATGGACTCGAACTGACAGACAGTAAACAGTGTCTAACGTTTATATAGAAGATACAAATACGACAAATATTATTTACGAGATAAAATATTATAAGTCTAGGATCCACTGATACCTGAGTTAAAATTTCGAGAATCGCCTTATTCCTTATTTTGCAAACAACGCATTAACAGAGTGGCGAATTGCCGCTTTCCAACTAATATTAGAATTACCAGTGATTTTACAATTATAATAGCATTGTGGGATTCGACAGGATGCAATTCGACGAAAGAATAAATATATACAATCATTTTTTAAAAAATAAAACACAATTCATTTGTACTACTTCCACATATTTATAATGATCAGGACCGGTTTAGCTCATCACGAGCACCATCAGTTGGTCCTGATCATTATAAATATGTGGAAGTAGTACAAATGAATTGTGTTTTATTTTTTAAAATGTAATGTCTTTCCACCAAGAATTGACAGTTAACACCTTAAAAGTGATATACAATCATTCCAAATTTAGTGGCATCTGTTAGGTAATTCAACGTATAGGATACAGCAAAGGGGAGTTTGAAAGATTTAGCTATTCGTTCAGAATTCCTTGAAATTCCAGAAATTCCTTGCCGATTTCTCTCTTCGATTCGGGTCTTCTCAAAGGATTATAATATTTTTAGTGCAATGGATTATAGATTAATTAAAATGTTAGATGTAGGGAGAGGGGTCTTTTAATTTCACGATTCCTGATTTTCTTTTTTAATCAAAAAAATAATTATTACAAATAAACCTATCTTGTTCAAATTCATGAAGACTTATTCAGGCAGAATCGTAAATTTTGATGAGAGATTGTATTTAAATGAGGATTTTTTGTTTTTATTTGGGTGTGGCCACAATTTTGTCGCTCACTTTACAATATCACTAATCAATGTTTTTTTCTCTGTTGCTGAATTTTAAAATAACCGATTGGTTGTATCGTTAGGTGGACGTCATGGTGTTACAACTCGAACACTGCGAGGATCTGGAGGTTGGCTGGGAGGAATCAGTAGACGAGTGTCTTCACTCTTCTTCTCAGCAATGCCATCATCTCAGTCTGTTGAAACTGTATGTACTTTTTCTTTCTTTGTATTTTTCTAATCATTGGATTCTTTTTTTTATAATATATATTTTCAAATAGTAATTTATAAAGTTTTTATATATAAATGAAATATATTAGTAATTATTCTTTTGATTGTTTCAATAGAAACTAGTCGGTGTTGCTGCACTGGAACCCTCTGAAGAAGACGGACCCCGCGTTTGCATGGTGGCCGGTCTCTGCGCTCAGCTGTGGCAATTAGGAAGCCCCGAGCGACTTGCTTTTGAAACCGACATGCAAAGGACACTGCGAGATGGCTTCCTGCAAGCTCATATGTTTCCACCAGGTAAAAATCTATGAACATACTAATATTTAATGTCAGCGTTTGCGAGCTAATTAACCATCAAAACTAAATTTTTCTATTGAAGAATTCTACAGAATAAATTTCCGATATGTTACATAATCGTTTTTCAGTGACAACTTTTTAATCCCATTACTTTGAATTCGTGACATATTTTTTTTTCCGGTTTGATTATCAAACTTAAAGAAAAAAAAAAGTTAAATTAAAATGGAAAAATTTTAGTTTTCTTGCACAACTTTATCACTCTTTGTATTGTGTATTATTTTCACTCTCATTTCTTGATCAATAGTCTTTCTTATTCTTTTATCATTATTTTTTAATTTAATTATTTTCAACATTGTCACAAAGTAGATCTCAAAATGGATGGTGAAAAAAGCACCTGACAACCGCTCATTTAAGCATATGCACTAAAAGGTTAACTCTAAAATGAATTAAAAATATCCAACCAACCTATAGTTATTGGCAACAAACACAAGCAGAGATTATGTTTGTAAAAAAACTGATAAACAATCTGGGATTTTCAGGTGATCCAGGACAGTTAGATATTCATATTCTGGATTTGCATCCGTGGAATAATGGTCTTCTACTTTTAACAGCCGCAGTCAACACTGTTCGATCTCCACAAATGCGATATGCTTTAGGTAAGGGTATCAATTCATTTAGCACGCCGGAAAATGTCGGGTCTATTTGATCTGGTAGGAAGAGCTTTACGCTAGGGGTCAGATGGGCTTGAGATCAAATCCTGGCAATGTTAAGATTTTTTCAATTTAACATTGCTAAATATTATTTTAATATATTGAAAAAAACATGAAAATTTACTTCAAGTATGTAAGTAAAAATGTAGCAGCCGTGTCACCAAATTATTTAAATTATTTTTGACTTTACTGATCAATTTTCTACTAACTCAGATGATATCTGATAATAATATATACATAAAATATAGCCTATATCTTACACAGTGCAATGCTCCGATGTCTACCAGATTCTCCACATACCACATGGAAAGTTTTAACTCTGAACTGTATTTGTATGGTTGTATTTCTCATATATTTGTCTATTTTCAGCCCACGTTTGCACATCAGAAGATGTTGGTGGACAATTATTGGGATTGGTACCGCTTCAGACGGGGGTGAATGGTCCTGAAAACGGTGCTGCTTCAAGCTCACTCGGCTTGCGATTATTGGCTTCCTCAAGTTCTGCGTATCTCTATGACAAGAATAGAATCTCCGTCGCATCATGTAATTTTCATTTTTAATTTTTGGTGTGGTAATTTTTATTTTTACTATACTCTCCTGATTGATTGAACATCTACCAAGTATTTCCACTCTGAAACAAGGAAATTTTTTCCCAGTTAACACATTGGCACATATTTTTTCGATGTTTACTCAGTATTCTATGGAAGATACAATCCTGTTTGCCACTGCGGTTCTTTTGCGATGATTTAATAATAAAAAAACTAATTCTAGTGCATATATGCACAATGAAGTGTTTTCAGTTGCTTATGGGGCATTTAATATGAGTGTATAGCAGGATAAAAAACAAATCTTAGAAATATCAATAACCATAATAAGCCACTATTACAGCCCGAGGTGGGTTATGGTTGTCTCAAGCGTGGTTGTGAATTTCACAATGTCATAACAAATATGTCGAGCTGGGTATTCGAACCTAGGAAAGCGGTATCACTTAACCACGGTTATCAGTAATGATTTGTTTTTTAACAGTTAAAAAATTGTAAATTTAATCCAAATATTTTATACAAATTATCTTTACCCTGTTTACAGGTTTAAATCCAAATGAAAAAGCGGATTTGATAGACTTCACAGCTAATGGAGATCAGATCTTAGGCGGCGGAATGTGTTTCGGAGTCCCACTTTTTTTCTCCAAGATGCACGGCGTCATTTCCATCTCATCTAATGAAAATGCCATGAATGACTTGTAAGATTTATAACATTCTTCTTACTGTTTGTTATTCATTATAAAAGTATTTGTTTTTTTTTTAAATATATGTATTCCATACTAGACAGATGTGTATGCATTCTATTTTACGAATTAGGTATGTTTATCCATACTTTCTATATTTCTCAATACACCTTAAAGTGTCCGATTGTACTTTTACAAAAATGCGTAGTTTCTCATTCACCACAATTCGCAGTTATATAATTCAGTTGCGGCAGTAAACAAATAATAGTTTTTAATCAACTTTATTGTTTACTATTATTGTAATCATTCCCATTCTGACTATCGTAAAAGCCTTATACCTGTTACGATGGATAAGTAACATCATTGTTGATTAAAATAAATACATGCATATCTTTAGAATCCGATGAATGTTTTCAGATCTGTAAACGATAGTCCAGTGGCATCACCGCGGCCGTCTGAAGCTTTCGACGGTCATCTTTCACTGTATGAGTTAGACCCCTTAGAAGTGGCTTCGGGGGGAATCTCAGGAAAGTCCCGAGGTTCGGCTGCTGCGCTTTTGAAAGCAGCTTTCCTGCATCACATGCGGCGAGAACATACCGCAAGCCGCTCCATATTAGCCGATTTGTTTCCTCCGGGAGACGACATCACCGGAGTGGATACTTCCTTAGATAGAACCGTCCTGGGTATAGCTACAGATTTGTTGGACGATGTGCCAACAAGTGATCCTAGGTAATGAATATCATTTTTGTTTGATAATTTTTTTTCAGTATTAATTAATATTTTAATGTTACAAGTGGACTAGCATTGTCGTTATGTATCATTCAGAAATAATTTCACTTATAAAGCTTCTCTTATGTATCGAGATTGATATTTAAATGACGCATCATAAGCGTGGTTACATCAAAAGAAGAATCAACAAATTGGTTTTTCCCACTACCGCTCTTTGTGTAAGTGCAGCCAATGTTTCATGGCCGCCTTCCAAAACGCTTTTAACAGAAAATAAGAGTCTACTCCTCACATTCATGACCCGAGCAGAGCTGTATGGGACTGATTTTGTACCATGCGCTAGTGTGCTTGAGAAAATAGAAAAAAGAGTGTGACTAGCACAGTCACTTAAATCGAGTTGATATTAAGTATTCTGTGTATAATCCATATAGTTTAGGTGATCCCTAAAAAAATAAGAAAATTTTTCAAATACTGTGAAGTAGTTCAAAGTTAGCCTTGGATGCAATCAACTCAGGGAAGAATCAACTGTGGTAAAGCTCTTTATTCTGGTCAGATGTATGTACAGGTTACGAATGAACCAAAGTAAAGCAAAAATAGTAATAGTGTGATAAGCTAATGTTACCTGAGTGCGATTTCTGATTTTGTCCAACGCAGGCGGCAGCAGGTTCAGCGAACGCTTGGGAGCTCTGTAAAATGCGAATATTGATATGAAACTAAGATAGTGCTACCCCTTTTCCTTCCATTGATTGTATATTTTCATTAGCTACTGTATTATTTTATGAAAGCACATCATACGCAATCAATTGACAAGTGTTTGTGATTTCTAGATGGGGCAGTAGCGGAAGCGGCTTGGGAAGTTCAGGCTCACTCCAGATTCTCCTTCAGCTGCAAGATAAGCGGCGGGCTCTGTCTCTTCTTTTAGATTTCATCAGAGCGAGCGGTCTATGGAGGCGACTGGGAGGAGCCAGCCGAGACGGTGGAACCCAACCTGCTCCCACTACTTTTCTTCTTCGAGGACTCGCGGAAAGAGCGGCTGCTGCGATTGCCCTCAGGACTTTGCAGCAACAGCAGAATCATCAGCATGCTGTTGACACAGTTATACAACAGGTAATTTTTTTTTTCTATGGATATGGCTTAAACATTGGTATTTCATTTTTAATGTAAAATTAAAATTGATTAACCTGCTAGTATACTTTTTAGGACATGAAATTCATTAATTTTCTTTAAAATACAGGTATATATAAATATGCCTATTTCTTATTTGCCGTCTATACATTTTAAACATGACAGCTATAATTAATAAAATATTGCTACCTCTCTTGTTATGATGATTGCAACCGTTATTAAAACCATCAACATCATCACTTTCCCCAGATTGACTCTTTCGAAAACGCACGATTTTGCGGAAGGTTAAAGGACAAAAATAATATTAGAAAGAGCCATTATATTTACTCAGAATATTATGCATCGATTGATTAATTTTAGTATTGTTTAATAACCTTACTCTCATTGTAATATTTGAAGCATATTTATTTTTATTAACAGGTAATGGCAGAAACTGAAGACGATGAGGATTCCTCTGTCGGCGCTGGTCTTTCTCCGTCTGATCTCTTCTACAAGCGGGTGTCCCGTGTGGAGAGAGCTCTTATCCGCTGCGCATGCTGGTGTGCAGAGCAGGAAGCTTCCGGTTGCGCTCCTCCTGCTCTTACTCAACTCATTACCAAAGTCAATAAAGTGTTGATAGTAAGTTCGCGTTTTCCATGTCAATATCATTAAATTTTTTATATTTCATTTTTGGAACCTGGGAATTTATACCTGTTTGTTTTGTCGCACAGAATATCTAGTAACTAAACTACCCTGTATACAAAATATTAAAACACGCTTTTGTTATTTATTTTAGGCTGTCTTACAAGAAGTACTTAAATACCGCCAACAAAACGCCTCCACTTTCATTCCGCCTCCAGAATCATTGAATCTCCGATTAGATCCCGCCACATGGACTTCTTGCACTCGTACCGGTCGTCTCCAAGGAGCTCTACGAGATCAGTGTTCACTGAGTATATCCAGAGCCCGCAAAGCCGCTCCCGGTTCGAGATCTGAACTTCGAGCGCAAGCTGCCGCTTTGGCTTCCGTCGCTCTGCAGTTTGCAGTCGAGAGAACGGAAGCAGACTGTCGGGGCAAAGAAAATATTATGAAAGAGTATGCCCAGATGCGTACGGAAATGATTCAACCGTTCAGTGAGTTTTACAGTCATTTATGAATCTTGACATTGTCTTTTTCCTGAAGAAGTTTCTGGATGGGCCGTATAATGGAATACCAGTGGATCCTTAGTATATCATCGTTTTGCCATATCGATTCTCGACAAATGATCTGGCTTCGTTTTGTTTAGTAAGCACAGAAAAGAGTGCTGACTCATTTTTATTATCACCATTGCAAATATTATGGAGAAAATTATATTATATTTACTAAATCGACTGCACCTCATTTGGTTAGCATTTCCTGAATCTTATTTCTTTAAATGTTATGTTTTAGTTGATGATGAAGAATATGACCATGCATTTAGCTTAGCAGAGAAGTTTCACGACTTCGAAATGCTGGTGCTCGTTTGCGAGAAGTCAAATAACAGAGATCGACTCTATCATTACATGGACAAGTTTGAAGACATGGTAAGTCAGAAATAAATCCACGCGCAGGTACTATCAGTGCTCCTTGGCATTTTTCTATTGTTTATATCAAAATGTAAAGAAGTATTTGGGGATCTGACCTGAAATCCCATAAAATAACATCATTTATTAAATGATATTAATTTTTAATATTTGCCACGAAAATATGCTTGATTGATTTATTGAACTTTTATTTTCTGTAGGGCTTTCAAGAGTGCGCATTTAATTGGTTTATGGAGCGTGGCAGAGGAGGTCAGGCAGCTTTACTTAAAGCTTTCCCCCGCCATGCGGCAGCCTTATCTCGATGGCTAGGATCCAGAGGCACCCCATTTCCGGAGGAGCAAGTCCAAGGATTGTCCCCCCAACCTCACTCGCAGACAACAACGGGGTCAATGATGATAGCGGAGATGCAGGGAGACGGATCAGAACTGCTGTGGCTTCACGAGCTGAGGGCCGATCGATGGAGGGAAGCCGCCGATACCCTACTCCAGTTGGCAACTGTCGAGGCTGAATCTGTTGCAAGAATGACGGTATGCGTAATTTTATTCTAAGGCGATTCACGTTAGTTTGTTTACAAAAAATATTTTATCGTTTGTAATCGACTTTGTTATTGATGCATCAGTCAGCCTCTGTGGTCTAGTGGTAAGAGCTTTACCCTAGCGATCAGGTAGGTCTGGGTACAAGTCCCGGCAAGGTCAATATCAAATTTGAAATTTTTGGTGTTTGTGATGTCTTTTCTCCTTAAGTTGAGTTTGTCTCATGCGGCTTAAAAATATCTGGTGCCTTGGCTATTAGGTGTAATATCAAATATTTTTTATTCTCTAAATCCTCCACTGACTTGATTTAAAAAAAAAATGCAAATATATGAAATAATGATCAAAAAAGCTACGTTTTTTATTATTATTATGAAATGGTATTAATTAACACTTGTTTAAATATAAGAAATTATTTAGAATAATATTGGTTGCTGTGTATTTGAAATAAGTTTATGGATTCTTGGCTTAAATTACGTTATTACTATAATGTTGCGGACCACAATTTTGTACATACCACCGGTTGACGACCGCTGTTCTAAACTCCAACTATAATTAATTAATGAAAGAGTATTTGATCATAGGTTCAAGCTTCTTTGAGCAAATTATGCGCTCTGGCAGCTGAAGGGGAAACTGCAACTGTTGAGGAAATATTAAAAGGAACAACGAATCGACTGCTTCTGGCTGAACATCATTCACTACCGCCGGCTTTGTTAGCTTCACACGGTCTTGACGTTGACGATTTGCGGGTCATGGAACCGAGAGAAATTATTGATGTAAGATTATTTACAGATCACTAAACTTCTATACCTACCGCCCGTGATAATAGTTGATAGAAGTGCTTGTTTTGTATTAAAATGGCTTCTTGGTAGTTTATCCTCGTAGTTTCTGCAATATTTTTAACGCCATTAAAGAATGGAAATGTCTGTCATATTTCTGTTCTCACGCCATTTGAAAGGTTCATCTGAAAGAACAAATTTATATTGTCTATAGAATAAGTGTACTTCTGAAATTCAGGATTTTAAATCATGTAATTAATGTAAATAATATCAAATGCTGGACTATCTGAATCTTGTATAAATTTGCAGATGTTTATAACGTCAACTGGTATTGGCTTGTCGGAGTATGATTACAGCCGTGCCTTGGAACTGTGTTCACTGGTCGCCCTGACCAACGAGGATCCCGATGAAGGGATCGCAATTGCAAATGAGTTGAGACGTAGGGTTTGGTGTGCGACAATCCTTTGTGATGCTACCGAAAATTTGCTCAATTTCGATACCGATTCTCCATTGGATTCCGCTCAGGAAATGATGTTCTTCAAAGTTGTGAATGCAGTTCATTTACTCGGTTAGTATACAGCTCAACAATCATCTTTAATTCAAACCCTTTTTAATTGTAAAAACGCAAGTAATTTTGATAATTATTTTACATACTGTACATCACTACCAATATGAGCATTGAAATGGAACTCTCAGTACTATCGAATAGTTTTGTTACACAGGCCTTGTAGGTTAGGAGCCAAGTATATCACATGTCACAATTAAATTAAGAAGTCTTCTTTAAACTTGAGTGACAATTGATGGAAGAGGTAGGGTATATATAGAATTTCAAGAACGCAGTACGAGAGTTTTTTTAATATACTACAAGCGCCATCTATTATTTACAATGAAAAGGTGATAAATGGGAATTATATAATATTATTAAAACTTCCTGGCGACATCGACATGAAATTATCGCATGCTTTATAGTACACAGTTTATGGTGACATTAATGTTAAATTAAATAACAAATATCCATTTATTCAAAAGCTCTGTGCTTATTATGCAAGATACTAAACATGGTATAGCAGAGCTGATCATAACAAGTGCATTGCACAAAAACAGTTAACATACCTTCCCTGTAATGCCCATCAAGCCAAAACAGGTGGTAGAGATGTGACCTGCATTAATATATAATTTTGTTCATTTTCTCAATAAAAAGGCATTCAGAAAACCTACTTTATGATTAACACGCACATTTATCTGATATATTGAAGTTTTCCTGTATTTTTTTATTTTTTCTTTTCATTTCAGATTGCAATCTTGATGAATATTTGGTTCGTTTGGATGACCTTATAAATTCAGCCGAACTGGCAGAAGTCAGCAAGGACAAAAAGTTTCAGTACATCATGAAAGTGGGCTACGAGCACGTCTACCGGTCACAGGCCGACATGGCGGTGGATTAGATTTTGTATTTATCTCTTTTTACTTTTAGTACTTTATAATAAAATATTTTCTAATAAATAATTTTTGATATAAGTTTAATTGTCATTTATTATGTACGTACATTTGCTAAACCTTGTCTAGTCCAATGGTCAGTCAGTCAGTGAGTCAAATAATCTGAGTTTGAAGGGTTATTCTTGAGACAATCCTTTGGATTTGGCGACTGATTCGATTCACCATATGATTCCTGACCAGATGTTTTGCGTTTTGTAATAAATAAAACAAATTCCTGCATGATGTCATCATTTTTATTATAATACATTTATTAAATATTTCAGCAATTAGAAATATCAATACATCATCACAGTTAAAAGTAAAAACTAACGTGTTATAGGTATTTACAACATTTTAAATTAAATATCTCAAACTATTTAATACTTATAAAATATTGTAAAATATGCTTCAACTTAACTTAACATCTACATTTTTACATGTAATTTAATAACCATACACATATTATTTTAATTAATAATATTAAAGGTTTTAGTAAATCTTGATCATTGGTTGATATTTCCTTATCCGTAGAGTTATGTACATTTTTTTTTATTCAGGCAGTTGTCTCCAATATTTGTTTATAATATTTACACTGTATTATGAAGAACATAGAAACATCATTTATAATATTTTTACACATTTCGCCGCATATTACAAAATTACAATAAATATAAAGTATTTATAAACAGTCAGTATTCATAATTTGAAATGTAACACTCACAAAATGGCAACATAATAAGAATCAGCTAAAAGATGATTTGTTGATTAGTAGACATTTTGATTACGTTTTAAGTCTTAATCAAAAATTATGCCATTGTCCACATATTTTCGGTAGAATGAAGTGAATACTATTGTATTGGTATATGCAAGACAGTGGCATTATTAGAGAGTCCATACATCAGAAATGCAGAAGGGCCTCTGAAAGAGAATGTAATTTTGTTTCATTAGTTTTATAAGTTGCCTAATGAAATTTGCAGGAAATGAGTTTTCAAAATTTTGATGTTTAAATATAAATCTATTGATTGATTTTAATTTGAAGTTTTGTTTGCATTTTTCATTTCACCAGTGTAGGAAATGTGCGAATTCATCTCATAGATAAGACCAGCGTAAGTTGACTCATGAGACAAAAGCCAGCATAACGTGGAAGATGGACAGACTCATAAGTATCTATGTCATCAATTTTAGCCGTATTTTATCTCACTATATTTTTATCAGTCAACTAATGTTATTCAGACTGACTGAATGTATCGGAGATAAGCTCGAATTTTTCCGGAACTATTATTCACTATAAACTTCAATATATCCTATTGACTCTGAAATCATTGTGCATTGTTAAGTTTATTCGATCCAAAAGTGGAATGCTACAACCAAAACTGAAGTAATCACAAGGAATAAAATGAGTTTTTGAAAGATACTGTATGTCATGACATTTTCATATTAATATGTAATAACCCTCCAGCACGAAACCGGCAATGGTTTTCAATTGCTGGGTGATAATTACTAATAATAATTTAGTGTATGATCGACATTATAATTTTATGAATACAAGCCGTGAAAGCATAAAAAGAATCATGAAATAAAGTTGTCAAAGACAATATAACAGGAGTTTTTAAACAAAGATAATAAGATTCCAAGACCACAGATAATTTTACTCGGCTTTTTAAATGCTAGAATTCAATTCTCAAGATTATTTGCCGCTCTGTAATCGATTTCATTTTCATGAAACAGTATTTTAACAAAGTAATCGGTGATCACTTTTTATTTTTCCTTCCAATGATATTAGAATTGGTTTTCTTTGAAAGCGTTATATTCATTATTATTATTATTATTCAAACCCACACATTCCTACTAATACAAAGCTACCAAAAGTCGTATAAGTTGGCAATGGTTTGATTCAAACACAACCTAACCTAACCTTACCTTACCACAACACTTAAATTAGGTTAGATAATAAATCTTGTGATAAATTGTGTTTATTAATTCAGATAGATGGAAATTAGTTTTCTGTGTTTATTTTAAAGATTTAAAATGAAAGATAAAGGCAGGTTAGGTTGGTACGTAAGTATCTTGGCGACATGTTTTTTTTTGTGTAAAAGCTTACAACAATGATGTTTATAGTATACAAGACTTATTCATGTAAGAGTAGTATAGTCAAAAATTACAATTTGCTCAAAATGACTTATTCTGAGTCGTATTTTTCTCGTATTTTATACTGTAATGGACAATATTTATATGAGTGTTTTTTTTGTATTTTGATCAAGGCTTTTTTTATTTTTATAAAAGTATAAAATCTACTTACAAAATTTTATTTACAGGTTAAGAATCTCGCTCCAAATCAATATTTATTTTAAATAGCTAACATGACGTCACAAATAGAGAATAAATATTTTTGGATGACTATAATAAAACAATATAAACGATTAAATTTAATGGCAAACCATAACTTATTACACAGTTTGCAAAATAGAATAAAAAATCTTGAATCGCATTCTTATAAATGTATATTTTGAATATATCCTTAAATGGTACATTAAAATAAAAAAGTTTTCACAATATCAGCCCCAAAAACAAAATCGTTTGTTCAAATTTTGTTACTTTATAATGTTTTGGTTGAGTAAATATATATCCTTGAATCGCGTGAATATATTGATAAGTCGACATACATTTGTCAAGTTATTCAATTTATTCATTGTTTTGACCAAAATCAAGAGTTGTTCAAATATTTACATAGGAAATGCTGGAAAAGTGTTCGATGTTACGTTATTCAGCTATTTTTTGGATGAATAATGAATGCATACTGTTTGCAAACAAATATTAAGTCAAGTTGTTGATATATTCACGCCATACATGAATATTATCGTTCATTTAGCAATATAAAAATGACTAAATGTTATAATAAAAAAACAAACTTTTTATAAATCTAAATAAATATAGTAAATTAATCGCAACTATGCAAATACTAAATTCACAATAATATCAAATACAGGTATCCCCGTTCAGCGGAGTCTTACTTTACACATAATAAAGTTGTACAAAAGAGTAAGCGAATATATTTTTCATCAACAATTTTGAGTATACTTTGCTATTCTTCAGTATATACTCGTAGCCCGTCACTAAAGGTGTAGCCAATATTGACATAATATCTCTAAGATTGATCCTGAGAAAGAGTGAAACCGTACAATTTGTAGATTATGATGAATTATGGATTGTTCTTCAAGACAGTTCAAAAATCGTAAACATACTACCCAGGATCGACAAAGAAGTAAAGAAATCTGATGCTCATCTGAATCTTTGAACTTTATACAACTGATCTGCCAAATGTAAATTACAATTTTATCAGGGTTTATTTATTTATTTGTTTACAGATTTTATTAAGAATGAAAAAAAGACAATAATATAAATTTTTTTAAAAATTTTAAAGTTGAATTTCTAAATTCAAAAAATTTGAAATGTAAATCATTGTTGTTAATGATAAGTAACTTAATCTTATGTCATTGGGCTTAGGAAACAACTGATTCTTAATTCAAGGGATACCTGGAAAGAATAATGCCTTCTCTATGAAGTTTGATTATCGAAAAACAACAAAAGTAATTTATTATTGGTAAAAGAATGGCATATCCTGAACGAAACTGCTTAGCTTTGTTTGAGTCAAATATTTTGGAAGAGAAATAAAACTGATTCAAATTGAATTTATTTTATTTATCAAACTGAATTTTATATGGAAATGTAATAACCTCTAATCAATCAAATTTATCAAGTAGGGTCAATTTTATTCAGGGCATTTTTCACAAGTAGCTTAGCAGCGTTGATGTTTGAAAACAATGCATAATTGTTTCTCGTAACATGCACAAAAATAAATCATTATATTTGTAAATAATTAGGCTCCATAGATAAAATGCAAAAGAAAAATATTACTCAATCTAAAGTTATCAGTCACAAATTACATAGGTTAAGTATTATAGATATAAATAATAGTCCGACTAATAAATTCATAAATTTCAAACATGTGTTTGAGTATTGTAAAGAATATTATTCTTTCAACAACAAAACATTTTTGAAAGTATTCGGTTAAATGTTTCAAAATTAAAACCGCAGGAACAGGGATGCCATTATTTAAAAACAACTTATTTTCCAATAACCATTAATTTGTCAAAGCTTCAACTATCAAATTCGCTTATTACTCTGCAGTTCTAATTATAAAACATTTCTACAAAATAATTATGATAAATAAGAAGCGTTAAGTGGTATGACTTTAATATCTGCGATATGTTACAGTAATATGCTGAAAAAATTATTCGATATAATTATTTTGAATTGTTTTAACTTCATAATTCACGACCAATCATTTTTCAACCTTGATCATTAAAATATATTAAATGTTACAATATTATCACTGGCATTATTTTTGATACAAGGGCGGCTATTTAAATTTTGACACAAAATTGAAAAAACTTAAAAGTTATCATTGTAAACTCTAGAACTTTATTATTTTTCCAAATCGTCAGGCCGTTTTTTAAGATTTAGAGTTTGAAATGATAACAATTGTCACTATATCAGAGCATTGAGAATTTGGCTACTAAGTAGACTTCTGTATTGAATACTCTACAAAATTTCAGTTTCCATCAATTTGGGTAAATTTGCCCATCGGTCTAAGATTGGCCCACTACACGGAAAAAGGTGCTGTTATAATACCATCATAATAGTAATGCCAATTGAGTATTTTTTAGCTAAGCAAAGTTATTGAGTATTGGTGGTAAAAATATGAAATAATGTTCAACATAATTTGTTTCATCGTTGAATTTGTAAGCTTTTTATGATAAAACACAATTTATAAACTTTTCTTGAAATAAATTGGATTAGTCATATTTTCAATTTGTATTAATTACTCTTCTGTAAACCAAATGCTGTATATTTTCCCCATCTCAATTATGTACAGAATATATGAAAGCATAAAGAAAGGTTGCGAAGACTTTAAAATCACAAAATTCATAGTAATTACAGTGATTATTTGTATTGTGGGCCAAAGTTACCCGATTTGAATGAAAATTCTGCCCATGTTGTTTTATCTATATCAATTATAACAATAAATCTATTTATGTTGATTAATTTTCACCTTAAGACATTAGTTCATTTCCATGTAGAATAATACCACACATAAATGCAATGGCGAACCATAAAAATACAAAGTCCCTCAGAACTGGCTCAAAGTTACCCAGATTGACTGTATGTCAAATAAATTCCATAAAGAAGTCCGTCAAATTTTAATTTATGTACAACAAAATATTCAAAGTGCTATTTGCTGACTGATTGTGCTAATTATTTTTCCTCATGAATGTTAGGCCAATTTACATGCATCTCGACTCCTTGTCATTGTGAAGGTATTATTATTACTTTTGCCACAATTCTTGAAAGTTTCCAACAAATATTGTGTCAAAAATTATTCACTGCCACCTTATAGTTTATTTACATCATATATAGATTGTTTTATATATTATAAATGTTTAATAATTGAACAATTAATTAACTAATGTTTTTTTGTTGACGTTGTCGAGTTTAAATACAACTCTCCTGTATCCGATTAGAAGTGGTGACTATTTCGGGCCTTAGCCTGTGCATCGTGAGGGTGGACGTTACGTTCACTCCTGAACTGATCGGACTGCAGGCGTTCACGCCTTTGTGTGCTCTTCCCAGACTGTGGTAAGACTGGAAAAGAAATAATATAACATTAAATTTTAATTTTACCTGAATTCACTTGTTTAATAATGGCGATGTTTTAATATTTGAATCATTTAAACGCAGCTATAAAACTTATATTGTAATAATTATCTACTTATATTGTATTCCAGTATGAATATTTTTGGTTAGAATTTATTTAAAATTTGTTAACGTTATAGAAATATAAAAAAAACTTGATACCCCCTAGAACTGAGGCCCATAACAACTGCTCCTTCTGGCCCCCCTCTGTAAGGGCCTGATCACAATTTTAACCCTTTTGATCAGAGTACCAATCTATTGGCACAGAAAGAAAGATTGTTTCTAGCAAAAATACTAAAGAATAAATGGCTTTATTTTAATAACAAGAAGTTACTTGTCCTCAGGCAATTGGAAGCTAAACAGGTTCAGATAACTCACAGTAATTGACAAATTTAGCTATTCAGAATGTTTAATGAATTAGAATTCTACACCAATTTTTGAGCTACATATATTACTTTTTTCTTGTCAAACAATATGCAAGTTACTATTTGTAGAAATATAAAAATAAATAATTGCAGCTTGTACATTGGCAGGGGTAATCTTAAGATCCTTAGGCTTGAATTGATAAACGCCACCGTCTGGGTCTGATCTCTCTTCATCGGCTGTGGCTTTGGTGATTAAGCGCTGAGATGGTGTCCTTTGTAAGCTCATGTACCCTTTGATTACAGGTCTTCTCTCTGGAAATAAGAATATGCATTTTAAATACACTTATTATCTTCAAGGTTGGATTGTAAAAGAAAAAGGAAATAATAAAAATGATAGAAAATGATCGATACATTATATGGAAATAATTTAAGACATCGACTGAGGGTGCTTGATGGAATTTCAATATTAAATTTGGATTATTGAGATTTTGTACACTTCCATGTATTTTGTCACTAACGACCCGGGTTTCGCCTTTCGGCATCTTCAGGCATTCGAGCACACGAATGGACTCGAACTGAGAGACAGTAAACAGTGTCTAACGCTTATATAGAAGATAAAAATGCGACAAATATCATTTACGAGGCAATACATTATACGTCTGAGAGCCACACCGATACCTGAGTTAAAAATTTCGGAAATCGCCCTTATCCTTATTTTGTAAACACCATATTAACAGAGTGACGAATTGCCGAAGGCGAATTACCGCTTTTCAACTTCTTTTAGAAATACCAGTGATTTTACAATTATAATAGTATTGTGGGTTTTGACGGGATGTAATTCGACGAATGGGTAAATATATACAATCATTCCACATTTGGTGACATCTGTTAGGTGTTTCAACGTATCGGATATAATAGCGGAGAATTAGGAAGGTTCAGCTGCTCATTCAATATTGGTAATGAGTTTAACTGGGCTCTATTAATTTCTAAAATTTCCTGATAAAATAATTTATGATCCCCCATGTTTTTATGCAACAGTTTAACCCCATCATCCGCATTAAACGTATGGTTCTCCATTAGCAAGTGATTTGCGAATGTCGAAGTTTCTTTTTTTAATCTAAAGGCAGCTAAATGTTCTGATACCCTTATATCTAATGTACGTGTGGTTTTACCCACATAGAAATGTTGGCAATCATTGCATTGTAATTTATAAATACCAGATTTGTTCTTAAAGTTTACTCTAATACTCTGGTATTTATAAATTACAATGCAATGATTGCCAATATTTCTATGTGGGTAAAACCACACGTACATTAGATATAAGGGTATCAGAACATTTAGCTGCCTTTAGATTAAAAAAAGAAACTTCGACATTCGCAAATCACTTGCTAATGGAGAACCATACGTTTAATGCGGATGATGGGGTTAAACTGTTGCATAAAAACATGGGGGATCATAAATTATTTTATCAGGAAATTTTAGAAATTAATAGAGCCCAGTTAAACTCATTACCAATATTGAATGAGCAGCTGAACCTTCCTAATTCTCCGCTATTATATCCGATACGTTGAAACACCTAACAGATGTCACCAAATGTGGAATGATTGTATATATTTACCCATTCGTCGAATTACATCCCGTCAAAACCCACAATACTATTATAATTGTAAAATCACTGGTATTTCTAAAAGAAGTTGAAAAGCGGTAATTCGCCTTCGGCAATTCGTCACTCTGTTAATATGGTGTTTACAAAATAAGGATTAGGGCGATTTCCGAAATTTTTAACTCAGGTATCGGTGTGGCTCTCAGACGTATAATGTATTGCCTCGTAAATGATATTTGTCGCATTTTTATCTTCTATATAAGCGTTAGACACTGTTTACTGTCTCTCAGTTCGAGTCCATTCGTGTGCTCGAATGCCTGAAGATGCCGAAAGGCGAAACCCGGGTCGTTAGTGACAAAATACATGGAAGTGTACAAAATCTCAATAATCCAAATTTAATATGGAAATAAACTTAACTTTTGCGAGAGTAAATGAATTAATCTTAGACTTTCTATGGGGAGTGAGTTTTTTTTACATCTAAAATGTATTATTTTAATTGATAACTAAAAGTGATAATGACTTATGATGTAACAACTTTATCGTAAAAAAAACTGTTCAGTTAATCCAGGACATCGAAAGACTTCGTTTAAATTTATTCAGATAGGGTATTTTTTGAAAATTACGCTAGGTACTTTCAGACTCTATAAGGGTAAAGGTCTCAACCCTGGATCTCGAGATATACAGAATCTTAAAACTAAATTTATCTGATGGTAGACACAATAATAAATATTATTTATGATATAACAATAATTTTATGTTGTTTATGCTGCATATTATTTAGTTGCTCGGTGTTTATAAACTTTGTAATGTAAATATATGGAAATAAGAGGATAAAATAAAATGTTCTATAACTGAATACTTCGATATTTTATCCAATTATAATGGAGTTCCACCAAGTAAATGCCAATTCAATCAACAATTATATTGAACCAATCAATATTGAAGTAAAGCGCCAAAAGATCGTCAGATGTCTGTAACTGTACGTCTTTGATAAATGAATATTTTTTTATGAAATTTGTTTTTTTATATAATAACAAAGCTGGGCGACCGAAATGCATTCAATGCAATTCTTGGAGATATAACCGCATTCTCATTCTCATACACGAGAAAAGTATGATATTACGGGCGCTCGAAAATCCATATTGTTAGACAAATTACAAGTCACAAAACACAAAAAATCAAATATTCAAACAAAAAACACAATATAATAACTCAGATCACCATATAAAACCTTCATAATCATAAAAACTTTGATAAACCGTGAGAAAAGTAAGGTATTGCGTTCGCTCGAAAATCCATAGTTAACAATATATAAAACTGTTTGAACTTGTTTGTGTGACGTCAAAGCAGTATCACGTGACTTACGAAAAAGTTAAATATCGTCGAATATGAAGTCATAAACTGTTTTTAAATATTTTTTAAAGGTCGAAAGGGTACCTAAAAATAACCATAGATGCAATTGCAATACATTATCAATCCTATAAACACAGAAATGTACACGGACGATCATTGACATTCACACTTCTCCACGGAAATTTCGCGCGTACGATCTATATCGTCCATACTGTCAGGTTAAACCTCACTTACAGAATGACGGTACATTCTTTAATAGTCGTGAGAATTTCATTTTAGCACAGTATTTTAGCTTCCCGATGGATTCGTAAACTTTGACAGAAATTGACACAACTTGTCTAGAATGATTCAGAAGCCAATCTATTAATTTGATGTTTTAAGTGTGAACGGGACGAAAAGTGACAGTAAACATATTATCACCATATTGATTTGGTATGATATCTGGATCTGTGTCTTCATTATCAGGGGCCACTCCGCTCTGAACAGGATGATGCAGAAGAGGTAGAGCACCGGCAGCGACGCATGCGGGATAGTCGAGCGGCGAAGGCGCCCTAGCCCCACCAGAGAGGCCGCCGCCTCCTCCCATACTCTCCGTGCATATACTCTCACCAGAGCGATGGGAACCGTCCATCGGCCTGAAAAGCCACCAAAAAATATTATTATAATTAAAAAATCATATTATTAAGTGTACTATCAATCTCACTAAAATTTTATAGTTTATAGTAGACTTCATTATAGAAAAGTAAAAAAGAGCGTACCCAATATGGACTACAGAAAAGGTGGTTATGAAAACGCACCTTAGGCTTACATACCTGAGAGGGGCATGCTTCGCAGGAAGCGGGGCTGCCGCAGAACCGTGTCTTCGGTAAAGAGCTGCTATCACAACGCACACAACGGCAGCTAGTAGTGCGGCAGTTACCATCAAACCGGCTAGGACAGGGCTCAGAGGGATCCCGCTGCTGGCACCTGTAAGTTAATTTCAATTTTTAGTTACTGACTTGTCAATCATCCTACGGTTTGAATTTGAACAGTAGACTTCAGTTACGAATTTTATTGAGAATTGATTCAGTCGGAAGATGGAACTCACCGACGAATTTGGCTTGACCCTTGAAGACGACAGTCTCGATGGTGGCAGGGTCGCTTTTTCCTTTTCCGTTTACCGCGTACATGTTGAGACGATAGCTTGCTCCGGGCTCCAGACCTTCAATCTCAAATGAAGGGGGAGCCCTTGGAATACTCACATTATATCTTACCTGGAAGACGACAATAAAACAATTAAAATTTGAATTATGTACGCACAAAAAGTGATTTTGGATACTAGTAGTATCATTATATTACATTTATGAAGGATATAAAAAGTTTTTAGCAACCAAGTCGTAATTTTACAATTAAAAAACGTCAGGTTAAATTTGTCGTGTAAGCTTAAGTTTAATTTTTAACCTTTAATCCAGGAAGTTCCAAAAGTTCCATGAGAAATGTTTGCGGAAGACCACCATCGAAGCCTTCGAGACATTCCACTCGTAATCCATCGACACTCTGATTTGCCACTGAGCAATTCGACAGAGGAAAAGGACGGCCTGAAAACATAAATATAATAAAGTATAAAATGATCGCAGACTAAAGTGGTGCAACAGTAATGCACGGTCGGTCCGGGGATCGAATCTCTTGCAGGGCTTGTACTCATATTTATTTTGTTAATTATTGTACAAATTCCTGTCCAGCGATTATGAATATTCGTGATATTTGCAAAACGATTGGAAAAATACCAGCTTTCCTAACCTCACCCATCTGTTCTTATTTTATTAGTACTATTTATTTTCATTGTTAATATTCTATATTTCATGATTTAAACTTCACATTTGCTTCCCAAATCGAGAGGTACGCAAATGTGATTGAAATTGTATATAATATAAAGTTGATAACTTAGTTATTCCACTTGGTTGGTGGAATAACTAAGTAATCAATTTTAATTTTATATTAAAAATGAACTTCCACAAAGTTACCGCCGAATCCACAGAAAATAGAAATGGTATATTTTTAAGCAAACAAAATGATTGCGCAATATATTTTTGAGTATAAACTTCAAAGCTAAGCAATTCTCAATATATTATTATAATATTTGTAGCAATTCATTTTCACTTTTGAATATATACAGTAGAATAACCAATGGAATAGCAAAGTTATCAATATCATCATCATCTGCGATTTCTACTTATAACAAAGCTTTCAACTTTTTTCGCTATGGTTAGCGACAATTTCCTATAATTTTTATTTATTGTTTTTGATAGTTACAGATGTTGTCAATATTAATTCATAAAAAATTCTAGTAATTATTAATAAATATTTTTTAGGCAACTCTTCGCGCAAGTAAGACTGTTTAGTCTCATTTTCACTTATTATAATTTCTTCCTAGACTGGAGACCGAAATCTTCGATGAAGTTGGCGAAAACTTAAAAAAATTAAAAGGTGGTCGTCTGCCTACGATTTACCATTTTTAAAATTATTGTCAAGAATGTAGTTTTTAAAAAAGGACCAATTCTTCGGCGCCAATAAAGTAATGTGAAAAACTGAAATATATCATCGATAAATCCACTCTCAACTGGTTGACTGATTTATAACCATTGCCACAAAACGATATAAGCATGGTACACGGAGAACGGGATGAGAGATCCTTTTCGCGACCTTACGAGATTTCTTATTGTCGTGTGTAATGGCTTTTATCAAAACAATTGAAGTTTAAGATTTATGGCGTCTCCTTGGTCGATCGGTATAGGATCAGGGTCACCTTGAAAGCGACGGCCAGTAAGATTAAATCCATTCTACATTTTCGCTAGAGAAATAAATGGTTATCAAAATAAATCAATTCACTATTTGTTTCAATTTGAAAATACGACGATTTTTTATTTCAACCAAAAATGGTTCATACTCACTAGCGGGCATTAATCTTGTAAAATAATAATAATGGTGCACGAATTAATGGATACCAAAAAGTGGTACATAGCAAACACACACGAAAAAACTACAATAAATCTTGAAATATTTAAGAATTTTAAATTATGTGCCAGTCTTTTCCGACGTTTTTGCAAGAGCTGTCCTATAATCCTAAAGACCCTCGCCAATGCTTAATTTGCAAAATATGTATCTTCGTTTCACGGGAGAAAAGACAGTTATTTTTAACTTTCTTAAGAAATTTTCTTCAAGGCATTGTCACTGGATTATTAATACTAATACTTGATCATTAATTGATTATTTTTATTGATTTTTATTTCGTTTTTATGCATTAATCTTAAACCTTCAGATGTATTTTTCTAAGGAGGCCGATTAATGGCAAATAATGAATTTGTTCTGTCTTTTCCCCAAATAATCAATAAATAAGTAGATGATAATAATGATTTGTCTTCCACCTAGTAAAAGGATGTGTAGCTATGCTGCTTTTTCTTATCGTCTTGGTAAAAAGTGATGTGCCTTCCTGATGTAATCTTGATGGTACACAGTCAAAAGTATTAAAACTATTGAGTATGTAATGTTCTTACCAGCTGCGACTAATTGATAGAGACAAGGCGCTCTCTGGTGGCCGACCGCGTTGACACCCCAGCATGACAACGTCCCATAATCCATATCAGCAGCCGGAGTGTAATTCAGCCTTGAAACAGCCCCCTCGCTGCTGTAGAGCCTTGCGGGAACCTCTGTCTGCTCCCCAGAGTTATTGAAGGTCCAGTGGAAGCTGACCAGAGTCGGATTGGCGTCGACCTCGCACCTCAGCGCCACCATTTCGTGCTTTAAAGCACCATGGAGTTGCTCTATCTGCTCTTTACACACGGGGACATCTGAAAGCGATTGGTCAAGATTTAAATATTTTAGTGATGTAACTTTTTAGGGGCTATCTATGAAAATATCAAAGAGTACGTATATAGCTTTAAATTGAACTGTGAAATAAAATTATGTTTTCGATTGTACACTTTGAAGTCGCTACGAGAAGGTGGCTCTTTTTACACTACGTATTCTCCAAAAAAATTATTTATGCGACTACTACCAGTTGAAAAGAATTTTCCAATCAACCGTCCCCAAAATATAGCACATCAATTAATAATAATGTTAAAAATTCAAATTATAAAATTGCACAGTTGACTTTGTACTCACTACTGTACACAGATAGACAAATTTATACACGTATTTTCAAGTCTTAATACGTGTTGCAAAAAAATCTTAATAAAAGTTGTATTTTTAGTGATATAAATTAGCACAAATACTCTTTTTCTTTCGAGTACCCACTTTCTCCATGTTGTAGTAGAAATCAAAATTAGTAAAATCTTTTGCAACCAATCGAGAACATACACATGACGAATGACATCGTTGAGAATATGATAAAAAAAATGCATTAACAGCATTAATTATATCCAGTATACTTTTGATGGAGATATATACTTTTGATCTACATCAATTCATTAGTTACGGGAAGTAACAAATTATAATGGTAATTTTAAATTGTTGAAAAATATATTTAAAAACATAGAGGTTGTGTAATACAATCGTCCGTATAAATGAAACACAATTAACACAAATCGTTGACAAAAATTAAAAATAAACTGTGCTCGGCAATAATAATTATTAATGCAACGGTCCATCGACCTCCAGTGGCGCACAATAAATTTATTTGAAATCACGTTTTTCGATTTGTTTCCTACTTAGCCGCAAATTGCCGGACAATAAATTACCGGGGCGGGCGATATCGGCTGCCGAATCCAGCCTGATGCGAATTATCTACACTGACACTTTTAAAATATTGCTTTTTTCCGAACACAAAAGATAACAAAAGTACGACGTACATACTATCGAAGGCCGAGTTTTATTCCCCTGAGCTGTTGTGTGATAGAGAAGAGTGTATAACCTTGCCTAAATCTACGAAAATAAATAAAAAACGGCTATATTTATGTACTAAAACTTTTTTTCGTGTTTCAAACCGTTTCATTTTTTAACAGAAGTAAAGTTCATCTAGTTTTGATACCCAGTGTCACAAACGCTGTCAATTCTATTTTTTTTTTAAATTAAATATTAAAACATCTTACATAGCACCGTGACAGGTATAAATATATTTATTTTATAGTTTGGTATATCGTGATCATATTTATATGAATTAAGTTTGACAAAGATCTTATGTTATTTTCCATTATCACTTTTTAAATGTTAACTGTCAATTCTTGATGTTTTCCACCATTATATTTATAAAAGATTAATTATTAAACACTATTGTTTGTACTAATTCCACAATTTTATGTAATGACAGTTGGAAATGCTCGCGATGGGAGAAGCTGCTCTTGATAATTGCATAATATTGTAAAATCAGAACAGAAAATTGTGTATTGCAGTGTAAATTAATTTCGACAGAGGGTAAAATTTAAAGAAAACATTTGAATAGTTCGAGTTATAGACCTCGTATGTACACATTTCAATTGAATTTTATTTTCTATGGATTTGTTTGCTAGTTGGAAAACAAGACAAGACTAATTGATTTGAACAATTCGAAGATACAATTATGTTTAAATCTTATCTACATTGAAATAAAAGTGGCTGAAGTAAATATAAATGGATACAAAAGGATACAAAATACGCACATAAAATGATATTTGTATGTAGATAAAGTAAATAAAAATACATTAAATCTGCAACCTCGTGTACATCATAGGTTTAAATTTCCGATTGTTATTTCGAATTTTGCAAGCGCCGCTGTGTGGCATTTTGTGTTGTCATGATGGATGATATATTTTATTGGGAATTATTACCTTTTGTTCGGCATTTGCAATTTTGTCCCGCTCCGATTTTCGTTTTATGACTCTTTCATTCGTCTGTGATTCGAAATCGATCCGATAGGAAGCGCTGCTTATCATGCGAGATATTTTATTCGATTTCGGTAAACGCCGATGTTGTTTCCATTATTTTGACGGAGTTATGAGAGCACTCTTCCTAAACTGCGATGCAAATAGTAAGCAGCCGACTAATAAATAATACGATTCAACGTAATGGCGATTTAAATGTCTGTGGTATTTTAACAAATACTAGTTTGTGTTAAAATGATGTTACAAATTGTCACAATTCCAATTAGGAATGGAATTTCATTACCATAGATAATTTATGGCTGTATAATTATTATGTTTTCATACTTAAACGAGCTATTATATTGCAGTAGAGTAGGACATCGATTATCCGAGCGGATATCGATAAATCTCAAAATTAATAGTTAATATTCTGATATGATTTTTTTTTGTTTTATGTTTTAGTAGTTTATTTAGGAATTTTTAATTGCTGATAAATCAATCGAAACAGACCTGTACATAAGGGATTAATTGTACAATGAACGTGGCTAATCTTTAAAAATATGTGAAGTAAATTTATATATAAATGAATTAATGCAAATAAAATAATTATTATGGTTACTTTATGCAAGATTGGGTTAAGAAAAAATAAGTAGTAAGCTGATCGCTGCGCGTTAAGGATCGGTCAAGGAGGGAAGATCATGGACATTAATGACTTTTGTTTGAATACATTGATGAAAATATCGTTGTCGTCATTATGATAGGATGAAGGACTACTTGGCCATAATGACTACCGGATATGTCTACTCACATGGAAAGAAGATTAGGAAGAGATATTAATGAAAGCCGTGACGTGCCGTGGTGCAGTAGTCAACGTCGTTGGCTTTGGCTACGGTGCTCAGGGCGTTGAGTGCCAGTGCGGACAATTTCGTAAAATTGAGTTTTCCATCGACTTATGGATTACCGTTCGAAGGTATGGATGTTTGGAATGCCTAAAATTATCTCCCACCCATCCGATTCTAGAAACAAAGCAAAGTGAGAGCGATTAGCTAATCACTAATCCTCTTATAGCCCTATCCTTCTATCCCTACTCCATTCGAAAAAGAGAGGTTGCGAAATTGAGTAACAAGCAATTCTTCCACATGCTTCAAATTGGGAGCGAACAAGGTAAAAAGAATCCATCCATAAATTTTAAATATTGCTCCAAAAGGAAGCTGGTAATTGGTAAACAATCATTACATGTAAAAAGCTGTTTCTATGTCGTCATCTGTTTCTTGTAAGATTGAAGTTGTGCGAATAGAAAGATACAAGTTTTTTTGTAAAAAAGTATTAAACCAAATGGCCACAAATAAAATTATTTCCTGATTACTCACTGAGCACCTTTGATCAATATTACAAAAAAATAATCTTACAAAAAGGGTTTCCATATATGTGAACATTGGGAATGGCGTGTGATATCACTCGTGGCAACGTTTGATATTGAAAATCATATTTTCTCCATTTGCGTTGCCATGTATTGGATAGAAACGATTGACAAAAGTCGTAAAAAGCAATGTTATGGCTAGCGTTTACGCAAAAACATTACTATTTAGATACACAAATAAGCGAATGTGATGTATAAATAGTAACTGATGTATGACGTGCCGTCATATAATTTTATACGAATAAAATAAATATAAAAAGTACGATGAGGTTAAACGGAAAAGAATAGTCGCGATAATAATGTTAACCGGAAGATGAAAATATTTTTTTAGATACGCAACACTGAAAACGATGAATACTAATTATAATAAGAAGTGCGTATATGTCGGCCACCGTGGCGCAGTTGGTAGCGTCGCTGGCTACGGTTACGGATGTCTCGGGTTCGATTCCCGGTGCGGACGGTTTTCATAGATCGATCTTTCAATCGATTTATGGATTCCTGTTCGTAGCCTGAGTCCTCCCTCCCACCAATCCCATCCTCACGGGGCGTAACGAGAGCGATTAGCTAACCACTAGTCCTGTCATAGCCCTGTCCTTCTATCCCTACTCTCTTCGAAAAAGAAAAGAGAGGTTGAGCAACTGAGTGACAAGCAGTTCTGGTAGAAAAAATTCTGTCGAGATACTTCCATTAGGAGACCATATGCTCCACATTGGGAGCGGACATGGAAAAATAAAATAAAATAAAAAACATCGTTTTACGATAAATAATTTCACCGTAGAATTAACACATATTACGGCGTTTGATGTATATTTTGCGTTGACAATATTTTCACTATATCACATGCTTCAATTTTGATTTAAATCGATAAGTGCTTTGAATTTTCATACCAAGAAAGCTTGCAACATTCGACCATAGATAAATAATGATTCAATGGACTGGCAACAATGAATTTAAATTATCAGATCTCGTGAATTAGATTATTATAGGATAAAATATCAAAGTATTCATGAATTTTGTAAAATTAAATACTTTGATATTTTATCCTATTATAATGGAGTTCTTCCAAGTAAATGCCAATAATTAGATTATTATTTAATTTAAGATATCGACTGAGGGAGCTTGATGGAATTTCAATATCTAATTTGATTTGTTGAGATTTTGTACATTTCCATGTATTTCGTCACTAACGACCCGCGTTTCGCCTTTCGGTATCTTCAGGCACTCGAGCACACGAATGAACTCAAGCTGACAGCTGACACGAGTTCATTCGTGTGCCTGAAGATGCCGAAAGGCGAAACACGGGATGTTAGTGACGAAATTCATGGAAGTGTACAAAATGTCAACAATTCAAATTAGTTCGTTTTTCTTACGATGTCCGCTTCCAATGTGGAGAATATGGACTCCTAGTGGTGGTAGCTCGACAGAAATTGTTCTACGAGAACTGTTTGTTACTCAGTTGCTCAGCCTCTGTTTTTTGAAAAGAGTATGTATAGAAGGATGGAACTTTGTTTGTGGCCATTTGGTAAACTCCGTGTTTACATAAAAACCTTTATATTTCCATTCTGCCAACTCCAATCTTGCAAGAAACAGACTACTGCATTTGCATATCAGTGAAGCTTTTTACATGTAATGATTGTTAACCAAGTACCAGCTTCCTTTTGGAGGAATATTTAAAATTCATGGATGGATTTTTTACCCTGTCCGCTAGCAATGTGAACCATGTGGATTCCTAGCGAAGGTATCTCAACCGAAAGTTTTCTACGAGAACTGTTTGTTATTCAGTTGCTCAACTTCTCTTTTTCGAAGAGAGGATAGGGATAGGACAGTACTGATAGTTAGCTAATCGCTCTCGCTAGGTCCCGTTTTTAGGATCGGGTGGGCGGGAGTAAATTCTATACATCCTGAACATCCTTGCCATATTATATGTTGTTTTATAATTATTATCGATGAAAAACCGTAAAAAGCTTATATATATATTTATAAGAAAAGAATAGATGTTACCACTTAAAGCATTCACGTTAACATTTCGTTTCCGATATTTTCGACATCAAGAATAAATTATGAAATTTATCGGTAAAAAAAGATAAATAGTTTCATTGATGTACAAATATATTTTTATTGGACCCCTTCAAACTGGGGATAAAAATGGCCGTCGAAACAGCGTATTGTCACTGCAATATTGCGAAATGTCGTCTTTTGATTTCAAGAGGTCGCAAATCAATTGACGAAGACGCAAGATTAAGCGACACTATTTATTATTGGCGGGTAAAAAACCCATGACCGGAAATTCGCTATCCATCGTCCTTCGGCCGGAAGATGGAAATGGCGCGAAAACGCACGGAGTGTGACAGAAACTCGGATTGAAAATTTTGTGTGCAATTTTAATATTGTACGCTATTCAAGAATGTTTTACAATAGCTCATGTTGTTTTATTTCGCTTTATATACACTAATATATTTTATAGATCATTAAATTTGGCAACGTTAATGGATTCATGATATTTTTTTTAATGTATCACTTGCATAAGTGGTGATATTTTTCACTACCCTGTAGTGAGAATAGCTAAAAAATGATATTAATTTTTTATTTGTATATAAAAATAGTTTCATAAGATGCGACTGCACCAAGCTGTAAACAATTCGTAACAACATGTCAAGAAAAACAATGTATGATATTCATTTATTAAATTCGTAAATATACATAAAAATCAAAGAGGGAATAAAATCGGAACATAGAGGAACAACACAAATGTGTCAAAACAATAACAAGCCACGCATGAGTCATGAACATCTGGATATTAAAATTCGCACACATGGCAAAACTGACGATATTAATATTCACAAACGGCCAGTGTTTTTAAATATTTTTTTTTAAAATCATATCCGCCTTTTATTCGGAGCATATGGCCATCACGCGGTTTCTCAAAATTATACTTAATATATATTATACTTATATAAATATTATACTGTATTTAATGATAGTTTTCGTTTTTCATAATCGTGTCAAAACATAAACAATCAATGTAAAAAAAATATTTGGTATGTTTTCTTTGACCGTGCAAAAAGAGAATCGGGCAAATATCAATGAATAGTTATATAATTTAAAAAAATTCCTACAGGAAAATAGTACTTCAAACTTCAATGAGTTTTTACTTTCCAATATATTGATTAGACGATTTCTCAAAAGTGGATTGAAAGAGCATCATCCAGTTGAAATGGGGAGGGCCGAAAAATGTAGAGCAGAGGTGTAGTGGGGGTGCCCTGAATCCGGGCCGGATGGAATGACAAATTCACGATATAAATCAAAACCCGAAACCCGCGCAGGGTCGTTTTTTTGGCAAATTGCGTTTTTACAAGGGCCGCCTCGAGAGTGCCAGGTATACGGGTGGCCTCTCACGCAACATGACACGACCGCGTCGTATCAATGGGCGGCTTGACAGCTCTAATAACTGCCAGTCGGCGACGGAAGTCGTTTTTTATAAAACATTTCGAAATATTTCCCGCGATTAATGTGTTGTCAAGAATGAACTTTGAAGAATTATAGTTCAAAAATAGTATATTTTACTTCATCATAATATGCAAGAAGGTTATCTTTATATATAAAAATACTTCACAATCAGAAATCACAGCGACGATCAGATTTACTGAATGATGAAATAAATACAAATGAATGGACAGGGGAAAGAAATGATATAATAAAATATGACATAAAAACAATATTATAAGCTACTCTGTCTTAAATATTAAGAGCTATATTATGGATTATCTATAAAATAAAACGTTTTAATAATTTTAAGAGATTTACCCAATATCACATTTAGATCTTGAACACGGGTGTTTGGGGTGTATTTTCTCCTCGAGTTGATCTCGAGTGAATTAACAAAAAAAAAATCATTTGAGTTGATCTCATGTGATTCAAAAATCACAAAATAGCCGACTGTTAGCTGTAACGCCAGATATTTTATTTTTAATTTTCTCTAAGACCCACAGTGTAGATAGGAAGTGAATGTCTTGGCTATGCAGCTCCGTACGAGGAGAAAGTTTTAAGGCATTGGTAATCAAATACGACTTGCCTAGGATATAGATATGTATTGCGATTTGATTGTCAACCTTCAATACAAGCCACAGTCAAGAGAAAAAGAAGAGGTAATCAGGTCTTGATATACTACGTCTGAGATATTACTGCCACAACAGCATTCTTTTAATTTACCTACGTTTTTCTGGAAATGTTTAAATAAATACTAAGTGATTAATATAATCAAATATTATGTAGCAACATGTCAAATTAATTAATAGGCAATTTTTCTAATTAGATTATCTACCGAGCATAGATTTATTACTGTGCATAAAAAAGAAAAAAACCACAATGTTAAACATAAAGAAAGATGGCAACCACGCAAAAATACAGAAAAAGAAAGATTTAAGATTAATATTTTCGTTTTGATTGTATGTATCTTTTAAGGTTTGTATTAAATCGATAGCTATTTTGACACACTACAATTGTTGTATTATATATTTAAATGAAAGGTTTTCAGTCGTTTATTATAACACATATCTTATGATCGTTAAGAAATCGTTTTTACGATAGAAAATGGTTGTCGACATTGACAATGATTCAACTTTAATAATAATAATAATATTAACAATATCGTTTATTCTGGGGATGCTAAATGACTTTTTAATCTTGTTACGACGTACAATATAATAAAGTTGCAATGGATAAAACTAGCACGGAGAAGTGAATATTTTTCTGAAGAGTCTCGTATTCTTGGAGTAAATATTCCCACGGCATTTTTAGATTTAGTACGGAGCAGGTGTAACAACTGCACCGCATTAAATTTGAGATACTCTTGTGTGACAGCTACTGTCAGTCATAATGTTGCCATAAGAAAAGACTGCGCTGCATTATTTCGTAATAAACAGTTGGCTAGCATGTTTATCGAGCACTTCAGTATTTTTGAAAGAGCCATAGTAAAGTTTTCCCTTGTTGGTTTTTCTATTTCAGTTTTTACATGGTTATACGCGATGTCAATTGAAAACATGAATTTTATTTTGTAATGGCGATGCTTTGTATATTACAATAATAGTTAACATTACCAGTCCTGTGCGATGCGCTCTTGTGGACTTCCGTAGGTTTGTTGAAGATATTTATAGAATAGAGAGACATTAATAAAAGCGATATTCGCTACTCATTTTGATAGATCAGGAGTTAAATGCTAATTTTCACAAATCAGAACGGTCGATAATTAACTGCCGGGTCCATGGTGGGGTGGTCAACGTCTTTGGCTTCGGTTACCGGTTCACGTTCAATGTTCCATGCAACCAGAGTGAAGCCGGTAGTATATTCTATTTATATAACACAACCGTTCTATTTATATAAACGTGGTGGACAAGCTGCGTAAATATTCCAGTAAAGATTTACATGTTTATGATTTGGTTCTGAAAGAGCGTGGGTTATGTACTCGTAATGAATAAAAAATGAGTTTTAACCTAATATAATAAATTGTATACCAGTGATTACATAACATAAAAGAAAATTAGGTCGTCTTTTAGAATCAATATTTGTATACTTACATCTGACCACCAGCGCGACTGGATTACTGGTGCCTTTCCCTTCAGCGTTGGCTGCAAGGCAGGTGAAGTCACCGGCAGTTTTCCTCGCTACGCTTTGGAGGACTAGACTCTGATCACTCAGAATTACCCCAGCCGAGACATTGTGATGGATTTCTTCACCCTGAAACAGATGAAACAAATTTTAATGCATCTTTCAAATATTAATAAAAGTTCAAAAAATCTCCTGCTCACATAACACAGCCATTATTACTGAGTCTTATCCAGGTTGTATATTTTTTCTAAATACATTGTGAATTGAAGAAATATTGAGATAAACGTTTTTAATCGCTTTAAAAGATTTCGTGGTGTTATGCTCTAATTGTGGTTCGGAAAGGACCACAGAAACATTAGACTCATTCGCTGTGGATAGATTGGTGTTGTGTTGGATCATAGGTATAGGTACCGAAAATTTTGAAATAGAGGCGTGAAAGAGGCTGTTCATTTTGAGTCCATGTCCCCATATAAATATGTGCGTCTCGCCGAGTTTAACTTCATACATAAAACCAGGAACATTTCCGTAAATACTTTGTGTTAGCTTTAAGTATACATATATGTCATTGGTGATTCGGTATTGAATAAGTTCCTTACAATCATCTACGTTATCGAACTAATAATTCATAGTAACTTCAAATTTGTGGACAGAATCTTCGATAGATTCAATCACCTTGGAGGTCGCTGATGAACATCCGTAGGATTTACTCGGCGGAACTACTTATTTGACGGTGGAGAGAGAATCTTGAAAAAGCCGTGTGGTGGCCATATGCTCCGAGTAAGGACCGGATTTGGTTAACATATTTTATCCAAGAACCTAGCTGACTATTCTTTTAGATTGTTAACCTATGACTGTATTAATTAATATTGAAGATCACAAAGTGACTTTTAATGATAAATAATAAATTTGTGATGACCTAAATGTGTTAAAAGATTTAATCCGATTAGAGCCGCTGACACAATTGTTATTTTAGCATAGATGCTTAAAATGAATTTCCAAGAACAATAAACAGAAAATGAATAGTCACTTAGCTATATTAAAAGCATTCACAAGGAGTGGCAATCAAATACAATAAAATGAGCATATTTACGACTCCATGAATAAGTTAATTTCACAATAAAAGTCATCCGCAGTGTGGGTGTTATCGTATTATGTATAATACAATCGGCATTCCGTTCTCAACGAAAGGGCCATCTCTATAATATTAAATTAAAATGATTTGATTTGTTTGGAATATGCGGTATTGCAATAAAATTATTTTTAGAATTGTAATATGTGACGGAATTGTGAGGTCTGTTACAAAATCGGACAGCCATCAGGTAACAAAAATTATTTGGATAGTTAAAACTAACGTGAAGTAAGTAACTAAATGGAAAAACTAACAAAAATATGATAGGTGAAAAATATGAATTGTGTTCGTTAAAGGAACGTTTCTACAAGAATCAAACAAAAGGCAGCCATCTTTTGAGATTCCTTGTACAATGGACAATAACAAACATTGAAAGTCAAGTCTCAACTACCTACATGCTATTTTATTTACCAAATTAATTTAATTTTGTTATCGATAAAACCACGTTGTTTTTCAAGTTAAAAATGAGTGCTGCATTTATTGAGTAACTAACCATCTCAATTTTTGGTCAGTAAGAAATAATAAATGGTTAGTATGTACGTGGTCAGTTATTAAATTAAACCCAACCTAACCTTTATTTATTTGGCAATTATTTATTGATCAAACTTTATTATTAAATGACCATTTATTATTTCTTACAGACTATTTATCGAATAAGTTACTGACTATTTATGAAATTAGTTACTGACCAAATAATTAATTGTCTAAAAATTAAACCAGCTGCTGCTTCGTCGCTAAATCATTTAATCACTTTTAAAGTGTCAGAAAGTTATTATGTTGATTTGAATTTTATATGGACAAATACTTCAATCACTATGTGTTTAAGCCGATGATTTTTTTCAAAAATTTGGTACTTTTTGAAAAATACATTAATTTGAAACTAATTCTTAGAAATATTAAAAAAGTGGATAAACTATTCTCACAAATATTAGAATTTGCTTCTCTGTCACTGATGTTAGCAAAGAAAATGCAATATAATAAAACATAGGTAATATGTAGAACACAAAATTGTCGTGAAGTCATATATTATGCAACGTGACATCAAAGACTTCCTGAGAATATTTGCAGAAATATGTCAACAAAAATATATGTAAATACACACTCAAAATATTATAATTTAGTGGACACCTACATACATGTCAAAACGTATTATTAATTTCATGAAGCAAAAAAGGTAGACGTTGATTTTATTTGGCAGAATGTTGTATAATAGAGAAGAGATAAATAATTATGACAAGACTTTAACGGCGTATTAGAAATGTTATTTAATACGTATTTAGCCATAGTCAATAAATTGTCTATGTAATAATTTTATGAAGATCAAAAGTTCATCGACAATAATTTATTATATTTTGTTTTTCTCTCATGGAAGATATTCAGTGTTCCATTTTTGAATTGAAACTTTTGACTGACTTAATCACTGCTAGATTGAGTGAGAGATGAATGTTTACTGGACATTACCTGTCTGTGGATGTCAGCACACAAATATAAAAATTTAATCTGTCTTTTTTTATTAGACATTGACAATGGAATCCAGTTTGATTATATTGATACAATTATTTGAATTACAAAAAAAGTGTTTTAGTAATGCCATTTTTTCAGATTCTGATTCAGTAAAACATATTTTTCAAAGCGTGTCTCCACCAATGCAAAGCATATTTACTTTTGATGAAAGTTTATACAACGAGAAATGATTGTAATTTACTCGCTGTTAAATCTTTGTCTTTCTTAATTTACGGAAAAGATGCCGGTAGGAAAGACTATTAATTTGCTAATTGCTTTCTCAGTTTCGGTGGGCAAGTGGGGAGGTATTGAAACATCAAAACATGAATGATATTGTATAAATATTTTTTGAATAATCTGTATTCTACTGTAGGTAATAATTATTGATAGATTCAGAGGTTTTTGTAGGAATATTATGATAAGTTACTATTATTAAAAAGTGTTTATTCATACATCGTTGATGATAGTTAATCAAGGAATAGCATTTCAAGATAATTTAATAAAAAGTAGTTCCGTTTTGACACTGAATCATGGTGACCTTACTCAATCAGTGTGGCAATAACAAATTTGCAACGCCGCGCTGATTTGACGCACGGAGACGCACGGTGTGACCATTATTTGCGCAGCAAACCGCGCTACAGTTGTAATTATCGGACTCATTGTGTTCCGCGGGCGATGCAAAATCAAATTATCTTGCGGCCAGCATTCGCGGTCGATTTCCCAGATTAACAGACTAAATGCTTCGCTTACAACACGGGAAAACGATTTTCACAGTATATCCAGTCATCTGTATATGTTCTGTGACAAGAGCTTCATTCTTGATCTATTATTTGAATATATTTACCTAATGTGGGTACTATTGATGTGAATGATTTACCAATACATATTTGTAAGTTGGTTAAACTTGGTTTATCTTTAATATATACCTCTTCATTTACGTCAAAAATCAAATCAAAATATCTGCCGTTTGCAAACCAAAGTTAGCTTCAAACAGATTACCAAATAATGTCTAATAAAACACCATAACTAAATGTCACTAGTCAGTGAATTTAAATTTCCAGGGAATTGGTTCAATTTTCAACATAATTTGAGAAAACTCGTAGCTTGTAAATAAATGCATATTTTTAAGTAGTTTTATGATTTTTGGAATTCTGTTGTTTTGCGAGAAAGACTTAATGAAACACATAATCGTAATATTTATTTAAAAGATACACAAATTTTAACATATTTTCATACTTAAATTACATTATGTAGTAATTAAATGCAGTAATTAAATCAAATTAATGCACACATTCTTAAGTAAATTGATTTACAATAGTACATACTGTCTTCGTGTGAATCGGTTTGAAGCTAAAAGCAAGAATTATTTCAAACGTGTACCAAACGGTTTGATTCCTGATTGTTGAATTAAAATATAACTTAAGCCAAATGTCAAAATGCAAATAATGTGAGCATAGAAAAATAGTCTACAACGTCAGCAGCAGTGTATGTTGGAACCATTTATTTTAAACTGAAACTAAAAACTTAAGAAATTATAATTAATGTAATTTATTACTTAAACTCAATTTCGACAAACTGCATTAAAAGTAACAAGGTTTTGATGAATTTATCCAGATAGCCCAACCAGTAGCATAGGCGCGACGTCATCAAGGTTTACTCTTTTCAGTATTCTACAAACTCCGAAAGAATAAATGAATTCCAGCTGACAAAACTAATAAACAAAAATCCACCTCTCGGGTTTCTGCCCGCTAGACGATTGGCTCACCATTCATTAAATGGATAAGGAGAAAACAAGGGAAGAGAATAGATCATAGGTACTATCCAATCTGTTAAGGGTGTAATCTTTTATAACGGGTTCCTTTAAGTTGCTGAGATCCAAGTGGCGAGAATTTATTGAATAAGGGGAACGAAATGAATGATTAAAGACATTTATAACATGAACCCTAATGCATTTCTTAATTGAAAAAAATGGCCTTCTTTCATAATATTGACTGATGAAAATTGAACTTCAGCCGGTTCTTTGCGGTTGGAACTATCCAATGCTTCTATACGTAGCAATCTCATTGGCGACTGTTGCAGTGGACCGAGCGAAGTGACGAAGACAACAGGGTGAACAAATGGAAGAAGTAAACCTCTCAGTTTTTTCTTTACTCAACAAATAACTTGTCTATTTTTAATTATTTTACTTTACACTCCTGATAAGTATTCTTATGAAAAGTATCTCCTGACGTTTAGTGTTAGACAATTATCGCAAGAAATTTACAATTCCTCAATGTATTCCCGATATAATTAAATGTGATTTTACAATAACCAACTAAAAATGAGTACTACTCTATAGTAGTGAGTTCGAAAGAGTATTTATTACAGCAATACTTCATTCAACTCATTATGTTATGTAATTTTGCACAACTGTAAATGCATTTTTGGTTCGTTGAGCATAATACAGTCGTGCTAATTTGACAGCCATCAGAGATTCCAGAGTGAAGTGACTAGAACAGAGTGACAGAATGGAGTGAATTTTCAAATCCATGCAATCTCATTATTAATTCCGCTGTAATTTTGTTCAAGTTCATTATATATTTAGTCAGCGACGTAATTTCAGTTTTTTTCAAGGGGAAGGGTGGGTAAAAGTTGCCAGCTTGTTATTTTTTAAATTCGTCTATATGGGCAAGCCAGTGCAGCGATAGATAAATGTATGATTTTTGGAATTCAGAGGAGGGGAAAAGGCCCCTTCCCTAAATGGGGTCTCTGATTATAATAAGTATTATTCCCACAAACTTCAATAGAGAAATGACCCTCATATTAATGTAAACAATTCCGGAAAACATGTATTATCTTATAATTGCATGATATTTTTACCATCCGAGGTGTCATAAAATGTGTAATTAAATTATGTGTTTATTAAAATATGTATAATGAAATATGAATATAAATTATTATTGATGAGCCACATTATTCATTAAAAACCTTTTTTGTGTTAACAATCCGTCAACGGTATCAAGATTTTTGTCAAGAAGAAAAGTAGTAAATCAAAATACATCGCCTTTAAGAGAAAATGCGAGACCCACGGTAACTGATGATTGATTAATTAAAGTCCAGACATCAAAATTAAAAATACACGAAAGAAAATGTGAAATGATAGTTGTCATTCTTGGAGTTTACATCTATATTTTTTTTAATGTTTAAAAGAAGATGTTCTTGCTTTAAGATTGGATACTATGTTCGAGTTATAAATTGAAATCTTCCATGTTGCAAATTTACATTAATGCCAGATGCCCCTTTTCTAATAATATATGGGCCTGTCCACGTAGCAAAGTGAAAATAATACTTTGATGGAAATTAATCATGTGTACAATATCATTTCCAATAAATTTCATGTGAATATAAAAAAATATGAATTATAAAATATAGGCTGACATGTCAAACCATTTGCAATAATACATCCGCCGGACGTGGCATGTTGATATTATGTATTCATAAAATGGCGGCCACCACAATTGCGCGGTCGGTAAAACAGCAAACTGCACCCATAATTGAATTCCGCGATGCAGCAGCAAACGTTACGCCAGTGCATTATATTTTGAATAAAAGCACTTTGAAGCGAATTAAGTGCATATATAATATACTTCGCTTGACACACATTTCAATATCAATCATTGTACATCGTGAACTCAGTACCGCTGGAAAACATAAAACAAATGACAGCGGACAACTTTGATAATATTATTTCACCAAAGTTTGAATATCTGGTTTAAAACGATTGCTTTTGGAAGCATTTGATAGTACCTACCAAATAAAGAAATAAGGCTTAAAATATAAAATAGGTAAAATTTGAATTGTTGAGATTTTGTACATTTCCATGTATTTTGTCACTAACAGACAGTAAGCAGTGCCTAAACGTTAGACACTGTTTACTGTCTGTCAATTCGAGTCCATTCGTGTGCTCGAATTCCCGAAGATGCCAAAAGGCGAAGCCCGGGTCACCAGTGACAAAATAAATGGAAATGTACAAAATCTCAACAATTCAAATTTGATATTGAAATTCTATCAAGCACCGTCAGTCGATGTCTAAATTACAAAAAAGATAGTTTTTTTCAAAATAAAACACCTTTTCGCCATGAATTGACAGTTTGCACATTAAAAGTCATAGAATAGATAGGTAAATAATTTTATTTATTTATTAATAAAATGTGAGAAAATCTTTAGCATCACAGCAGTTCTCCAATGAGCTAATTATATTTAAATTAAAAATAAGTTGACACAATTCGAGAATGAAACAAAAAAATTCATAGGTCCTCGCTTTGACGAAGCAATATATTAGAAGAAAATTTTTTCTGAAACAATTATTTGTATATAACGACTTAATGCATGATCCATCGTGATATGAAAATATTAATAAAAAAACGTAAACATTTTTGAGAAGTTTTTTTCAAGAATATTTCAATGCATTTGGATTAGGTGCATTTCATTTACTATACAAATATGGAACAAAACACTTTGAATAACTATCCGCCGTATTAAATATCTTCACCTTAGTTGTTCTGTCATACTTTTGCCTTAGTCTATATCAACAAGTTCTACAGAAACAAACCCTATTTAAAATAAAAATTATAAACTTATGTATAATAAGCAAGAGCCGTTTAGATTTTGTATTCTTTCATGTGTTTTGTCATTAACGATGAATGTTCCGTCTTTCAGCATCATTAGACATTCAAGAAAACACTTGACGATTCCAGTGTGATATTTAAGTTTCATCAATCATGGTCAGTCGATGTCATAAATAATATTATATTAAATGAATTTTGTTGAAAAAAATGGATTTGATTTTGCTCAGGCAGTGTACAGTTTTAACTGAATTATCAATAAACAGTTTTAAACTTTTATAGATTTTTATTAAGAATTGAAAACATTCATTTTCTCGCTGTGGCTTGCACAAGTTAATCAATTATTAAAGTAATTAAGATGTAATACAATTCACAAGCCAAATTCGGTAGACGTATTTTCTTTGCCTAGCGTCTCGTTCTAGTAATCTGCTTTGAACGACTAATATGTGTACATACGTACTTAAATTATTATTTTACTTTTCAGAGTAATAGATTTAGTTTGGCAGACTGCGGCTTACAACATCGCGTATCTAATTAAATCGGCATGTTTGATCAAACATTTGGATGTCATTTGAAACTAAACCAATGTAAACAAAAGGAAACAAAGCTTTTAATGTAAACAGCGAATTATAAACACGTTCCAGTAAAATCATTATTGATCCAAATATTAATTACATTTTGGTTAAAACACTGAATTTTCAAAAACATTATTGGAAGAGTTTGCCGAGTGTTGCCAGCATAATAAACAGTAACACTTAATTTTCATTTTCCCCAAATGAAATTATATTTTGAATTTGTTCCAATCAAAGAACTAGAAAAAACTAGAATGCGTATATTAGGGCATAAATTGTGACGATTTTTAAACGGCTTTTAAACATAATAATGATAAATAAATATTGAATTATGTTTCTTTAGATTGTTGAAAACTTTATCAAGAAGTTTAATATTCTATGTGTGTCGTATCTCGTATCATAATATAAAAAGTGACGTAAGTATTTGAGTAAAAATTATGCGGTCGGTAATTTCAGTGCATCTTTGGATAACTCAATAACTACGTATAAAAAAATCCTTTTTCCCACTCCGCTAAAAACATTGGTCATGACAACTATTTCACCTGTGCATAATTATGCTTCAAAACTTAGGGTGATACATGCTAATGTCACCCAAGTCTGGATGAATTTTCATGAGATGTTTTGAAACACGATTGAATTTTTCAAGCTGCGGAAAACGCCCTATTAAATGGGTGTAAAGTTGTGTCGGTCTACAACGTTCAGTGCCTTAAGGAATTCTGTTTATATAGCGTATACAAACCATATTATTATCAGTGACGCACCATAGTAATATTTTATTTTTATCAATAGCTGTATAGGTGGCATTGTATGAGATATGGTTAGTGATTAGTGTCGTGATGGATCAAAAGTGCAATCCGGCGAACTCGTTAAGAATTCTTCCAACTGTCAACAGCATATTTTGAAAAATCGAAACATTCATTGGCGTCCCTAAGATGTAAATATCTGAATCCAGGCTTTGTGGAGTACGCGTGAAAGACGATACTGAAAGAGAGCCGATGAATAATGATGTTTTTCTTTATAATGTATCGCGCGCTGTGAGGAATTGAAATTCTAACAGTCACACGAGAGGCAATAAAAGTAAAAGCCCAAGAAACGTATCACGATCGTCGATTGTCGAGCACAAGTGATCGGAATAAACGAAAAGTTTGGGCGATTAAACGGAATCTTATATAAAACCCCGCCTATTTCATGTAACGATACGTTTTGAGAAGGAAAGACGGAACAAATCAAGCTGCAGATTCATTAATAATATAAAAAAAACATGGAAATTCTACCCTGAATCATCGTTCAGTTTGTTGCGTAAGTCGACGAGTCGTAAATGTAACATAAGAAAAATAATTATTTTATTACAATTATCTATATGTCGGGAAGAATACCCTTTAGATTTCACCCGTAATATAATTTATTTTTGGATATCTCGCATCTAAAACCGTGAACAACCTATCGGAGACTTCATATTTAAAATTATAAATTGAAAAATGTGATCGGAGTGATGCAAAGTCTCGTAAAAATATCCAAAATCTGTTAAATTATCATAAAATACTTAGTAATATACTCAATATTTATGTCTATTTATATGATTTTTTTAAATAAAAGAGCGCTTCGTTTGGTGAAATTTTCTATTTCCAGCTGTGATTATAATGCGATGGTTATGAATGCCGTATTTAGATGTTTTCGAAATAAAACGAAAGGAAGAGTGCAACACCCATATTATTAAAATATCGCACATCCAGTGCAATAACGTTATATGTGCAAAACACCCTTTTTTCAGGAGAAGCATTTAAGGACTCTGACCTTGGTGAAGTCACGTGGTTTCATAATTGCTATATGTTACTATAAGAATAAATTATCTTTTGAAATTAATATATTAGGCATGTTTTGACACATAAAACTCAGTTTGAACTATTTAGCACTTGTGACATTGTGGCACCGGATGTCCGATATGAACATCAGGAAAACAATATGAAGTAATAAAAATAATTACACATTTTATATATGGTAAGGTGACCAACCGTCCTCCTTTTCTGAGTTTTGTCCACTCTTGAAAAGTGCCCTCCTAAATGTCCTCCTTTTTGATACATGAACATTAATCTATAAATCTTCGTATTTGATCGATTCCGAATATTCCGAGCCTAGCCGATTCGTTGCGTGCTGTGTGACGTAGTTGTATTCGACATGGAAGGCATAAATAGGGATGAAAGCATAATTGCAACATAATTGCAACGCATGTTTTTATTCCGCATTATTCATATTATAGTGTATTATTGCAATAAATATTTTTTTCTTTTATTTACTATTTTTTCCTCAGTTTATTTTTGTTCTCCTTTTGAAGTTGGTCACCTTAGATATGGCCAACTGTTGGTTTGAAATTCGCATTCGTAAACATATTGTATTATGGTAAGCAAACATAGTAATCATGGTTTTAAACATTTCTTGAAACGTGTGCTAAAAAAAAATCTGATAAAGGTATTGGACGGTGTGCGAGTCGTATGAGCGATCTAATGACTCAAGCCGCTCTGCTAATGGAAACTTGTCAGAGGTAAATGTATAAATCCCACTGAAAAAGACAGTTAGTGTCACCGGGTTCGGGTGTTTTCGGGATGAGTCGGGCTCGCCTAATTCGGGTACGGCTGAAATTGTATCACGTACCCCATTAATTTCGACTGAGCCTCATGCCACATCGAGCTCGTGTATGTTATTACTTTGCCAAACTTGGTCTAAAAACGTCCATTTTGAATGATTTAAACAAATTAGGTTCATTATTCGGTAACCTAGTTTTTCCTTTTAGCATCTTTAAGGTGTCAAACATTCTGCGAGTGCAAATTTACGCCGAGTGACATAATAAATTCGCGAGATCTTGGCTTATTGCACAAAAAATGCTTTCATTACTCAGTTATTAACTACTTATCTGTATATTGTGTTACATAGATACAATTTATTGTCAGTTAAGTAATATAAATTAATACTCTATTCCCTATCAAGCAGATAATTACATCAAAATATCTTTAAGTCAATTTGATTGGTAGCACCTATTAATAAATTGTAGTGTGTTAAAAGGATAGGAAATTGCCCGGACAAAAGAGATAATGACAGATTTTGTCAAAAAATACCACGAGTTCTGCTCGTATGCGATTCCAGTTTCACGTAGGCAGATTCATAACTAAATATATATAAATAACTAAATAGACCCATGCTCACGTGTTGGAAACTGATTCTGTCTACTAGTCACAATATTTAAGCTAACTATGTTAAATATTCAGTCAGTTTTCGACAGATCTGATGAAAGTTTGTGAGCGACCAAACTAAACGTATACATAAAACCGCTACACTCTCAGCTGTTAAAATTAAAAGTCATCAGAGCTGATTCAATTTACACATATGATCACCAAGAGAAATTATAATATTATTTATAGCATGTGTTCAGAGAAAAGATTATGTATTAAATAAAAGCATTCAATACATTTTTCAGCTCTGTCAATTTGGTGCAGTGGTTCGATCGCTGGCACCGAACCAGGAAAAGTAAATACAAATGAGCTAGACATATCACTGCCACATAAAAATAGATGAAACATAATACTATCTACTATAGTACATACTGTAGTTGCTGATCTGGAAAAAAAGTTTTTATAAATCTAAAGTATCTATGATATATTAGACTGAGAATGAGATTTCTCATGCATTATAGAAAGCGTATGTGATAATGAGAAAAACTTTTTGAGAGTACTTCTGCTGACGTATAAAACATTAAAATTGATAGGTAAATAAATAGTGAAAGTATTAAGATCATCGATACTGAATATTTATTATTTATGGTTCCAATTAATTACTGTTTTCTGGTTACATTTAAAAGAATCGCTATTTTGAAAATAGAATGTAGGACATTTTTCGTCACCGATTTCTATTTAAGTTTTTGACAGAAGAATATCTTGCGGGGAGGGAAACGCGATTACGAATAATTTGCAAACGTCGTTTTTAATTTATATTCAGGATTAATTTTCCCCGCCCTCCAACCGCCACGTTCGAGGGAGATTAATTTTCGTCATAAATTAAAAATTTTCTCCCAGTCTCTCCGGTGTTAAATTTTAATTGAATCACTATTACAGCGCCGCCCTGGTGTTTGTTTAACGCACAAAAAATTAACAACTCTCCGCGGTAATTCACAAATTGGCCACGAGATGTAAGTGGTTTCTGACGTAAATAATAATTACAAGAGGGTGTCAAAAGGTGTCGAGTCATTATTAAATTAATGAATAACGTAGTTCAGCGATTATGTTTGACAAGAAAACACATATCGTAAAACAAAAATAGTTATCCAAATAGATAACATTCATATTAATAAACTAAAATTTCCATTTGGAAAATGTAGATACACAATAATGTCAGCGTTAGCTATTCAACCTTGTAAGATCAAATTTAATGTGTTTGCTTACTTTATTATTTTATTCGTAGTAAATCTACTTTCGTAATTATGTTTTATATAAAGTGTTTATGTGTTTATGTAAAGGAACCAAACCTCTGACTAATGTTGAATATTTAATTTAGAGAATGTGTATGAGCACTAGTGTTGAGCGAATGTTTAAAGGTGGCACTGCTACATTAGTAATATACAGATTAATTTCAAGAAAGAGAAATGGTTGCTAACGAATTCAGTGGGTATGTATCTATGTCCGATCTAAGTGCGGAGTATATTTATTCCAAATGGAGTATCTGAATAGAAATTGTTTTTTACGAGAACTGGTTGTTATTAAGCCATTGAACTTTATAGAGAGGGCAAGAATAGATGGATGAGACTAAGAAATGATTAGTTTTTAGCTGATTGTTCTCATTATGTCTTATATAAAAGGTTAAGTAAGCAGAGTGACATATAAGCAGAGTAGAATAGACCGAAATATCTTTTTTTCTGTAATTATAATTCATCAAAGTGAATAAGAAAATATATAGTTATATGATTAACGTAATCTTCATCCATACGTGAATTAGTAATGGTGTCCTTCAAAAAGAGGAAGAACTTCATTTCCAGTGAAGGCTATGTAAAAAAAAATACTTAATTTTCATTTAGTACACGTATAAAAAATGGCGCACAAAGCCAAAATTTCATGTTCGAAATTTAAAAAGTTTCACGAAGAAGGGCAGGGGCGGCCGGGGCAAAAGTGGCAACGGGTGTAATTTTTCTACGCACGCCGAACATATTAAAACATCGGCATGAATAAAAAAACGAGTGCGTTATGGTCGTAAAAATGCGAAAATATGAAAATCCGATTGTCGCCGATGAAAGGAGGCGCGTGCGGAAAATATTTTCTGAGGGCAAAAGTGTACAAAAGCGAAATTACATACGTTATACTGATTCGGTTTCGTTTCATCGTATTAGAGCTCGCTGGAAATTCGTGTCTTTTACATTAAAACTTGTCATAAAATATTTTGACGTATTCAGAATCTGCGATAACGTAATAAAATACATTGAAAGGAGTCAATAAATCCGCCAGAATTGAGCAAGAAACTAATAATAATACGTCGGAATATACTGAAAGTAAAGTTGCTAATGTGCGTATGCTAAACCATTGTCGCTCTGAAAAAAACGTTATCGCAGAAATATTAGTTTTGTGTAAATCAATTTTCAAAATTTCCGTTTTAATGACATGCAATCAAACAATGTATTGTCAAAATATGATACTTTTAACAAAAAAATATCAAACAAAAGACAGATACATACAGGTCTAGTAAGACATACATTTATTATTTAAGCATTTTTTAATTCTGTGTGCGAAAGTTTAAGGGTGTTAAGTCTAAAATTGGTACTTTTCAAGAGAGTTACAAAAAGATTTGCATTTGTATGAAATTTTTTGTTTAAACGTGAAATTTACTAATTTAACGGCATTGGTTCAACTCGCCCCTTTTCTCTTATATGCATGAATGTATTATAGTTATTTTAGAATATTTAATTCGTGTTTCAATTAACTCGACTTAACTCCCTTTTATTTCGCAGATAGAATTATAAGTCTTTAGTAACTTGGTGAATATACGTTACGGTGCTGACGTTCGAGTCCCTGTACGGAAAGTTTCATAAATTGATCTATGGATTTGTGTCCTATGATGTGTAAAATTCTCACCGACTCATCCAATCCTAAAAAAGTTGTATTGGGAGCTATTAGCTGACCACTAGCCCTGTTCTAGTCCTAGCCTTTTATTCTTACTCTCTTCTAAAAGTTGAGCAACTGATTAACAAGTACTTGTGCTAGAAAAAATCTGTTGTGATAAGTCCCATTAGGAGTCTATAATATGGTCCACATTGGGAGCGGAGATGGTTCAATAAATCGTACAATATTATGTGTAATCGCTAAGCTATGGATTCTCAAACTTCTTTAGATCAACATTCCTCTAATATAATTTTGAATTTTAAAAATAAAACAACTTGTTTTGTTCAGAAAAGTACAACGATATATTAAAAGTAGTTTTCAAATTAAATGCGGTTCGTTGTCTCGCTTTCCCAATCCAAAAACCGTTTGATTGAATTGCGTAAAAGGGTATTTTATAAAATTAGTTTGACCCGAGCTAAATTTAGAAAAATGCAACGCTTGGTGCTTTTTTGGTGGTAGAAAATTCAATTAAAACATTCAATAGTTTCGTGGGTTTACAGGCCACCGATGTATGTGGGTAAAGTAGAATCGTTCGAATGAAATGGAAACGAATTTTACTCTGATCTGTAACTATCAAAAGGTTTTAATTCGTGCTGTAATTTGTCTTTTTATAGATTTGTAGTTTTTTCCAATTTAGATATGACAAAATATATATTTTTTTATATACTCTTGGCTAAATACAAAGCTTAACGGGAAAAACATATTAAGGTATGTGCAAAAACAACATTCCTAACGCGACGGTGGCACCCTCACCAGCGGCCAAGTAAATTGGTACATCTATAGTACTTTATTACTTCCTTGCTTCCATCGTTAACCTCTGCGAAAAATACAGGTTGGGCGATTGAACAACAAGTTCCAGCTTCTGTTGCAATGCTCTATTAGTATTCCATATGCTTCGTATTAGGAGTGGACTTTTTTGAAAAAAACACTCAATTAATGAATCTTATTGACCACCAAAAGCAGATAAACTGCATACTTCAGGCATATTTTCGATATTGAGAAATGCAAATGGCTCAAATTAATCATTTGAACAAAAATAAAGAGTAGGATAATTGTCATTAAGCAATTATTTTTTTGCTGCACAACCTTCGTCAGTGGCTTAATGTTCAGTTTGCTGATTATTTAATACTCCCGGCGCGAGACGATAGTATACAAAGACGAAATGTAGAAACTGTCAAAAAATATATACATTATGAAACATTTTTGAAAATACGTAATGTTGTTATTATAACTTTTCAATACATTTATTCAAATTTGAGCAGCCATTTCTTATCACAATAAATTTAATGGTGTAGATATGAACTGGGAAAGCTGAAACTAATTTTTGAACTGTAATGTATCTATTTTCAGCGTAAAAATGACCGAAGTAGAAAAAGAGGCCCATCGCATAATAATTAACAGCTTTGCTTTTAAAAGCGCCGTTACCTTTCGTATCAATTTGAATATTTTATAAATCCTCAGCGGCAAAAGTGGCCTGGAAAAAGATAGAAATAATTACTTTTTATTTATTGTTTCGATGTTCACGCGATGAAAGAATATGTACGACTTTTTTGTAGATAAACTAGGTCAACTGTATTATTTTTTTCCCTCTGGATTCGGCCGTAACTGTTTGGACAGATTGATTTATTAATTAGAGATCAATTAGAGCCTCAAAAAACCAATAAATTTTTTGACAAAAGTGTTTTGAATTAAGCTGCACTTGCCTTTCTATTGAATATGATTTCATTGCGATTCCTTTCTCATATGTAGTTATTGATTCGAGAGTGTATTTCCACTTCAAAAAATCAAGATTAATTGAATTGAGATATTGAAATTGGTTACTACGGTAAATATATATTTTTACAATACATTTAAGCTAATTGCAGATGTTTAAAGTGAGTGAGAGAGACACTTAGTTACACAGCAATTTGAAGTAAAAAGTCTCTTAACAACCATCTTATATTTAGAACAAGTTTGTTTTTCTCCCAATACCACCCGTTGCGTCAGTGTCTCATGGTCGCCTTCCACAAAGCTATCGGCAGAAAAAGAAGTCTACCTATTGTTGTAATAATCCGAGAATTTTGAAATTTTGAGGAAAAACCCGGGAAAAAACCTGGAAAAACTCGGATAATTGGGAAAAAACACTGCAAATTGGAAATTACCTGTTAATTAAAATATTTATCATTTTTTTCGACATTTTGAATCCAAGTGGTCGTATAAATATGTGCAGCTCGTCGAATTTAACAGGAACGTTTCCGTAAATATTTTGTGTTGGGTTCAAGTATACATAGATGTTACTGGTGATCCGATATTGAATAGATTCTTTACTTCCAACTATATCGTCGAACTAATAACTCATCGTTACTTCAAATTTGCAGATACAATGTTGGCACACATAAAAAATGCCATGCTTTTAAAATAAGTTTTACCAAATGTTTAAAATGATAACATACAGTTATCATTAATGTTATTATTGCGTTTTTCGGTTTTTTCCCGTTTTTTACCAGCCTCGCATCACTAAGACTGCCCGTCACATTCACGACCCGAGCAGAGTTGCACGGGATTGATTTTGTATTATGCATTTGTGCTTAAAAAATAGAAAAAAAAATAATCAAAAAATAGACGGGACCGACTCATCCACACAAATCAATGGAGTATAATATAAATTGTGTTTAATTAAATTTTACTGCGCGCTGTGGATTTGTTCAGCGGTTGCTAACCGGTGATCTACGAGTGCATTTCGGTGGTCCGAAAAGTTATTACGGTAACGTAGCTTAGCCAAGAATCAATGTCAAATATGGCTCTTATTTATCTGTTATAACTAAACAAGAGTAAATACCGTTTCGTAATAAAACATTTAACTTTCATAATTTTTTCATAATTTGAATCGTTCAAATTTTTTACACGTCACCAATCTCGACAGTTCGAGTTCATCCATGTACTCGAATGCATGAAGATGCTGAAAGGCGAAATCCGAGTTGCTAGTTACAAAACGTATTGAAATTAACATAATTTGAACGATACAAATACCAAACTTTCATGATCATTATTTTATGCATGTTTTGTATTTTATTTGAAAAAATTATGCTAGTGGCAAAATTGTGTGCTTAGTGGTACGTGAGGTCTGAAAGGTTGGCGACCGCTAGTTTAGTTGATGATGTCATGAATAGAAATAATCAATAAAATATTATAAAAAAATAATTGCTCATTGTTGAGTGTTCAGAATGTTCTTTATACCTTTAGCTGTATTTTTATTAACGACACCAGTATACTATGGTAGATGATATGCATATCGTAACCCCTGTCAATATATTTGCTTGTCTGATTATGAATACATTTAAATTTATTGTATAACTAACTATGAGGAAAATACAGTATGCGGCTGAAACAACAATATAATTTAAATTTAGCAATACTTCCTACGTGTTGAAATGTAGCTCCTATAAACATACACCAATATACAGAGTGATTCATAGACTTCAAAATTGAAACTCTGCATCGAATGATTTGAATTAACACACTGAGTTTTGCAAAAAAACCGTTCGAATTGATCGACAAATCTTTTCAACTGATAGATTAAATAATTATCAAGATACTAGAAGAGAATTAACAGAAATATTTTGAAACTCTAGTTCACAGAAAATTTGCATTGAACTAAGAAACAGTTCAATAGCTCAGATAAACAAAACCTAAAACAACTCAAAAAGCATACTTTTGAGATAATTAGTAAGGAAGATTTTGGACAGGTTTAACCTTTACCTGTGCATCAATTTTTTGCCGATTGTAATGGAATTCTAGGATAAACTAAAAAATATTATGAACATAATTTTATTTCTTTCTAATATTCATAATAGGAGTTTTCACAGGTTTTCACCGGATTTTCATAGTTGCTCCAGTTTGGATCTTAATTAATAATAACCACTGTCAAATTTGAATTAGTGAGATTTCGTACACTTCCATGTATTTTGTCACTAACGACCCGGGTTTCACCTTTCGCCATCTTTAGGCATTCGAGCATACGAATGGACTGGAACTGACAGACTGTAAACAGTGTCTAACGTTTATATTGAAGATACAAACATGACAAATATTATTTACAAGATAAAATATTATGTGGATCCTAGACTTATAGACTTACTATCTGTCAGTTCGAGTCCATTCCTGCGCTCAAATGCCTGAAGATACCGAAAGGTGAAACCCGGGTCGTTAGTGACAAAATACATGGAAGTGTACAAAATCTCAATAATCCAAATTTGATATTGAAATTCCATCAAGCACCCTCAGTCGATGTCTTAAATATGTTTGTATTTATATATGTTACAATACGCACAGAGCAAGAAATAACTAAGCCACCTGGTGATGTCGTCAAAAATAAAAATTAAACTAATTGTCATGTAGTTCTTTCCTTCAGAGGGAATATGATTTTTCAAGTACGGCAACCCTTGGGGTCTGTGCGTTGTACGAAATGAAAATTCTCGAGTTCTGAAGTGAAATTGTTGTTTAATGAAATTCTTCCTTTCGCTTGTTTCAAGGACTCGCGCAAGAGAAAAAGGTTCGAATGTGAATTTTATTTTAGAGGTTCGCTTTTGAAAAGCTCTCATTATCCTTGAGCTTAAAACAAATATACGGCATACTGATGCAAAATAGATGGTTTTCATTTTCTTTAAAGCTTTTATATAGTCTGTATAAGACAATCAGAAAGTATTTTGTTCTATTGAAACAAACGTATGGCAGAGTGCTTTACCTTTATCATAACTATTACGGTAAGAGAAGTGCATAAAGCTTTTAGCTGGAACAAATTTAGTACAATGTGCTTTTTCAATACCCAATAGATACAAATGACGTCAGCCTAGATTGAAAAGCTCTTGACTACATAAACCAAATTTTCATGATACAGTCGGTCAGAATGTTGTGTTTCCACTATTGCAAATTTATATATAATATAAATTATTATATAAATAACCCTTACTTAAACCATTACAAAAAACCCACGTAGTAAAATTTATGATGTTGGAATTAGTGAGATGATAACATTCTAAAGAATTAAACAAAATGTTGATATTTCTAAATACCCTTCTAATGACTATACTCGGAAAGTAACTAATTGTTGAGCGCCTTATTATAAAATGTACCTGGGGTACAAATCAATAATATTTGATTTATGGTGACCACTTGAATATTGCTTTTTCCATTATCTCAATATGGGTTATTTGGAGATGTCTGAGTAATAAGCTGGATGATCGATATTTCTCATTTGAGTAACTCCATCCGAAGGATTTTATGATATATTTTTTAAAACGAATAGTGTTCAGTTCGTCAACTTAACGACACCCTTGTTTTGTCATGTATGACTAATTATCATCATAGTCCATACATTAAAATTGATATAACTCAGTTAGTAATAGTTGGGAGTTAATAAATTTTCGAAGCTAGATGACGATATGTTACATATTCTCCAATTTTTTGATCTATAAAAAAATATAAGTCTGATTTTATCACCTCATACGTGCATTACTTTTTGCTACAGCGGCATTGATTCTGATTGAATTTGATTTTGCGCAAATATCGCTTTGTAGATACATAGCAGCCTGCATTTTTCGCCCAATAAAATGCGTATTTTAAAACTGAATCAAAACGCTTAGGCAAAGTCAATTAATTTGGGAAACGCAGGAAACGTTCAAACAAGGCTTGTGGAGTAAGTACATAGCGAGGCGTTTTTGGTATATATTACGTGCAACAACAATAATCAATTATTCATGGGCGATGCAAAGCGGAGAGATTTACAGTTCGCTTTTTTTTAAATCTGAATATTGAAAAGGTAAAATGCTGAGCGAACTGCAAAAATAATTATCAAAAGTAACCATAACGTTTTTTAATCAAATCAAATTAAGTTAAGTGACAAAATACATGGAAGTGTACAAAATCTCAATAATCCAAATTTGATATTGAAATTCCATCAAGCACCCTCAGTCGATGTCTTAAATTATAACAAATTAAGTTAATTGATTTCAGACAGGACGTTTCTATATTTTTTAAAGTGATGGACTAACTATAGATTGTCTTGTTGTTTGAATAGGAGTTGTTAGCCTGTCACTAAACCTATCTCTTTAGTGAAGTGAAGGGAACAATGAGTTAAGTAAATAACCAATAGTTAGATAGCCATTCAGACTTTCTGAATCGTATAAGAGTGGATGAATTCATATATACATAATGGTTGACATGTAGCCGAGTAGAAAACGCCGTTGGATTTTATGTGGTGTTCACGGGATCCAATCCCAGTACGGACAGTTTCATAAAATGATATTTCAATTGGTTTATGGAATTGTATTTAAAGACATGGGTGTTTGTAATGTCTGAATTTTGTCACACCTATTGTATCCTAACAATGGGGGGCAGCGAGAGTGACTAGCTAGCCACTAGCCGTATACTATTATTCTAACTTTCCGGGGGAAAAAGAGGTTGAGCGACTGAGTAGCAAGCAGTTCTCATGGATCGAATTCCTTTAAAAAGCATTCCAAACATTCCACATTAGCTATCGCATTAAGAGTGAATATGTACCTGCGAAGGCCAAAGCATTAAATGTCTCGGAGAACAAAACGTTTTACGATTTACTTACTATAAAGAGTAATAGTTAATGCATCCTAAAAAGTAATGAAATTCTTTATTATTTTATGATATGACATTCATCTGTCTGCCACTTATAAACATAATCATTAACTATACTTTGGCATCATTATATCATTTCCCAAAATTTTGAAGATGCATGCCTCTCAGGTACACAAATTATATTGCAGTGTATCAGTGACAACTCTACTTCAAGTTGTTCTAGATTACTGTTTTGAATATAAGTTTAAAACTGATTTATTTGATGTCTAATAAATAATACGAGTGCGTAATGTGACGGTGGTCCATTATGTTGGTGTTTTGGGGGAGCATTCTAGAAATAAATAGATTCCGTGTTCTGTTAATGATGCGCGCGGGATCGAACAAATAATTAAAAGTTCATCGTTCTGCAGTAAATCGGTGAAAAAACAGGCAGAATGAGTTGCTTTAAAGCAAGCCGATCTCGAGCAATTCAATGATTCAGTTAGGCGCGCTCAGCGTTCAGCGTTGGCCTGCCAAACGTTCAATAGATAACGAATTTCCAATTAAATCCTGCAGCCTTCCGCTGTAATAGTAATGACAAACCATTTTCGTTTATTCTCATTATTGTAGCAAATTTATCGAATGCCTTAACCCTTAATCATGTCATGGTAATATCTTTCCCACATACAATGAATTTATATATGTAAAATAATTAGCTGACAAAGTGGCGGATGCGTTCCTATTGTTACGTCATTAGGTTGGAATCATATACAATAATATATTCGTTGTTGAATTTTGACAGAACGTAGGGAATACTTGAACATTGAGTGATAAAAAAATATCCAAATTGAATGTGGGGAGGATGAAACCATTGTCTGATTAACGGTAGTTAGACTTGGTTGAGATCAAGTTAGCTTGCTTTACGAGAAATGGGGTGTCCTTGATTCTTGTTTCTTCATATACGGAAACAGAAGACAGTTAAAATCATTTTTTTAATTTTGTCTTTTTATTAAGCACAGAGTGCATGGTTGACAGATTGGCTAAGTGAAATTTTGCATCAGGCAAAGAGCTTGGTAGGTTTTTTTTATCGTAATTGGGTTATGAAACGGGTCGTGGTGAGTGACCAAATTTTATTGTACTTATTACGTTTAAAAGAAGAAAAAAAGAACACCGTATACAAGTCAGTTTATTCCAATTTGTTATTGTTGGTCGCTATTGTGTTGTTGAATACACCGTAATATCAGCCGAGTTGCATAACTTAACGGGTGGTGTAGGGATAACTAACGTGTATTGTGCGAATTTCTTTGTACGGGATCGCTTCTACACGACAATTATTAATACGTATATTTAAAACAACTGATCAATCTTCCATCCATACTCCCTTTGATGAGAGGTCGAGTAACATACTTAAAAAATGTTCTAGTCAAATAACTTCTAATCTATTTGAAATCATCATGCTATACTTAAAGAGCGGTCAAATTTATAAATATATGTGGTCGCTACTTTTTTATTTCAATTTCATCGGTTCCAATGTGTCGTCAATGGATTGATTAATTTTCGCAGCAACATGTTCTGCGAAGTGAAATGAACTATCTTTGGAGTATTGCGAAGAAAACTATATACATATATAGAAATAATACTGTTAACAATTAATAATAATTGCAAAAAGGTTTTCTTTCTCTTTGGTGGGGTACGAGGTAAACGTATATATGTAGGGCGGTGGAATGACGGTGGCAAAGGCTCGTCCAAAGGGGGCCAAGCTAACCGCTGATTGATGTCGACAAAACGGAAGGCCAACGCGTAAAATTGACAGCGGCCGCCTAGATTGATAGAAATCAGCTGTTCACGAAAGCGCCGCCATTTTGGAAAGTTTTTACCATTGACAGTTGGCCAACGTGACTGCTTCATTTGAAGCCACTTCATCAATTTAACTATCGACTATTATTGATGGCATGCTACACATTTTGAGGATATAATAATATTAATGTCACCTATTTATTGATCGTACTGTCAAGGACAATAGACAATATATTTGAAAGTTATCTTCTCTCATTTAGAATAAATTTTAGTTTTGTCACATTTCATCGTCAATTCACCCGATATATCCGAATTTTAAATTAATGTAAATCTACCAAGGCTGTGATCTATCGTGGTGCGTCGGTAGACCACTCGCATGCACTAGCACGCATGGGAAAAAACGGGTAAAAACAATTATGATATTATTTAAGACATCGACTGAGGGTGCTTGATGGAATTTCAATATCAAATTTGAATTATTGAGATTTCAGTCAGTTCAAGTCCATTCGTGTGCTCGAATGCCTGAAGATGCCGAAAGGTGAAACCCGGGTCGTTAGTGACAAAATACATGGAAGTGTACAAAATCTCAATAATCCAAATTATGATATTATTGATAACTGTATATAATTTTTATTGATAACTGTATATAACAATTATTTTAAAAGCGTGGCGTTTTTGACGTATGACTACATTGTGTCCTCAAATTTGAGGTTACGGTGAGTTATTTGTTCGATGATATAAATGGAAGTAACGAACTTTATTCAATATCGGATCACGCTTGACATCTCTGTATACTTGAAGCCAACACAAAATATTTACGTAAACGTTCCTGTTTTTATGAAGTTAACCTCGGTATTAAACACATATATATGTGCACCTGGATTGGTGCAATATGTTGAAAAAACAATGAAAAATATCTCATTTAACAGTTTATTCCTAATTTTCCCAGCCATTTCAAAATTATCAGGTTTTTTGAAACACTGGTTGCACTACATAGATAGTCTTATTTTCACACGTATTTTGTCAGCGTTTATCGATCGATTACAATTTATAAAAGCGAGTCAAAGCATGCCGACTTTTGACTACTCAGTTCTGAAATCTATTTAATCATAAATAATAAAATTTCCTCGACAACAACTGAAAAAGAAATGACATCACACAAACTTGTGTCCTGAATTAAAAACGTCAAGATTTATATGACCATGCCTCGTGCAGGATTTGGCAGCTTCTTTTCGCTAAGCCATAAATTCTTTTTAGCCATCACCGCTCTCAATATGCAGCATATTTATATGAACTTATAATGGTGCTTATATCAACATAAGCTTTTCTCCGAGAATTGCTTGTTAATCAGTCGCTCAACCTCTATTTTTCGGGATAAGTAAGGATTGAAAGATAGGACTAGGACAGGATTATTAATTGGCTAATCAGTATCGCTACGCCCCTTTTTGAAGATCAGACGGGTAGGACGGTATTTACAAATCATAGAAATTCATTAATTCAAATAGAAATCCAGAAAACTATTGAAGTAATAATTTGTGAAGCTGTTCTAACAGAGATTTGAAAAACTATAGTGAACAACATACAAAATCTCGGTAAATAACTTTAGCAATATTCCGGAAATTTGTATGACTCAAATTGGCTCTACGGTTATTGCTTTAAAACAAATTAACTTGATATTAACGGTGTTGGAATTTATGTTTCATCAGTTGAAAATGCTCGTGATAAGCGAAACCGAATCAGTAATTTTTTTCGTAGAACAGAACGTTCTATCTACAACATTTTCGTAAAGATAACTCAAAAGATGCGGGGTCAGGAATAAAAAACAGAGAGAAATATGAGATGTTGTCTTTCATAAAAACGCCACAACAGCTAACCGTTATCAAAAGGTATAAATAAGTTTTATTCAAGGGGCCACTCCGAAGGGTTCCACTTGGGTCCTCTCTCCCAAGAAAGTGCTGCCTACAGGCTGGGTAGAAATGCAAACATTATTCGTATAATAAAGCCCTAAACTTTTGAAAAGGTGTCAAATGAATTTGACGAAAGTTGTTTATTTTTCTTCAGAGCTTATCAGTTAATTTCATGACCAGATGATCATAAATATTTCAGCGTTCATTTTCATAAAATAACAGATATAGTTGTCCGTGATCGAGTGATACATATTTTCCGTTCTGTAATTAAAAGTTTGATTCTTTTCATTAATCACTTTTAAAGTGAGATCTGTCAATTCTTGTTGGAACGGCAATGTATTTATAATAAGAACACACATTTTTAAAAATACATTTCCATACTTTAGTAATATAATATAACGATCAAGGCTGAAAAGCGGATTAACTAAATTGGTCTTGGTTATTACATACAACTATGGAATCACTTAAAAAATGTGTTTGGTTTTATATTGTTTGCATATTTTGCAAAATTGAACCCCGTAGGTGAGCGGTAACGTAACAAAGTTTTTCCTCTACTTGGTTGTACGGTAAAGCTTTCTAATTCTCTCATGGCTAATTTTAGATATGTCTTTATATGGTTGTGCTCGGTTTTAGCAACTGTGACGATAACACAAATTCTACGTCTAAAAAAACAGAAATATTTCGAAATATCGATGAGTTGTCAAGAAATCACTTAACAGTCGGTTTACAAAAAATCGATTCAGCAGAAACAGACAATGATGCTTCACACTTTTCTGTACTATGAAAAAGTTTGTGACTGTGGCTAATTTTACATAGTCGATTCATATTTTTGTTTATTTTATACGCTAGCCGCGGTGCGGTGAAGTATGTCATTTTGACGATTCTTGACGAGGTGCGCGGCTACGAAATAAATTTCATCGATTCAAGAATGATATAAAAAATAAATCACCCCGTTTCAATAGTGACAGAGTGTTTTAATATCACCTTAGTGTCTCGGTGTGATTTGTGTTTTTCATCTTTGACCAAGTTTGGAGCGTCATTTATGTGTATTTCAATCGTAACGGGTAATTCGTAGTATATATTATACATACATGTAACGTCACTCATGTTTTTTTCTATGAGGTTTTGACTGTTTCATGTTCGGTTTTATGTTTTGAGTCAAGGAACATTTGAATTGTTGAGATTTTGTAAATTTCTATGTATTATGTCGTAGCGAGCCGCGTTTTTTCCTTTCGTCATCTTCAGGCATTTGAGCGCACGAGAGAACTCGAATCGACATTCGATATTGAAATTCCATCAAGCACCCTCAGTCAATGTCTTAAATTATATCAAGGAAAATTATTACAACCACGAAGATGCTCAAGAAATTATAGTACGATATTTTATTAATTGTGACATTTAAATTATTCCGTATTTCGGGTTGTTATGCCAACGGCTAACAACAATACGACTTCGAAATAGTTTGAGTTTTTATTATGACATCACAGATAGATATCACATAAAGTAAATTATGGGCATGTGTACTAAGATACCCCTGCAGGTAATACAAATGATCATGGATCATGGAGGTGTTACCCAAATCCAGTTCTAATTGCAACAGTTCCCATATATCCGTACGAGGTGAGGTATCCATCATATCAGTACGAGGTGATGTACCGTTATCCCGTAAAGTGCAGTACCGGCAAGCTAGTTATATTTTAAATGTGTAAGTATTGGAATTGGGGTTGTGAAAATTGTTAAAATATTATTGGGACACCTGGTACGGGATTGCGTTTTCCGGTATGGTGGCTCAGAAAATCCCACACTGCCGTTCTTACCAACTTTTACGGGAGATAAGAAAGTTAGCGCCAAGTTTGAAAACCGCTTTTATCCGCTTTATATATTCGCTTGTTCACATTTCCGATGCTTTTGAAACAGAGCTCGCTTGACAATCAGTATTACCGTGGTAGAAATACCATTTGCAATAGCATTATAAACACAGTACGTAAATTAATAATTGACAGAATAAACCTACTATAAAATATTTGCACATTATGAGTTTCAACATGTGAATTAGTTGGATTTAACGTTTAAAACAGCAACATCGTAACGCATTTACAATATTTTAAAATAATATAAGTATTACATTTAAATTTATTAAATTCATATGTACACTATATATTTAGCAATGTATACGTTAATCAATCTGTTTGTCAGTCATAAAAACTCCTCCCAAACGGTGAACAGTAGCGACGTGAAATATGTATGTCGTTCTGTCTGCCACTTATATATCAATTGTACTATAATAGTTTGTTAGTCTTACATGAAGTTCATCACTCGGTGATATTTTCAACTTTCAACTTTTAACACTATTAAACTTGATATTGAAATTCCATCAAGCACTATCAGTCGCTATCTTAAACTATTTAACATTATTATTAATTTACGGACTATAGTTTGTTGTCTCCGTAATGCAGTGGTCAACGTCATTGGTTACGGTTACGGATGTCTCGGGCTAGAGTCCCGGTGCGAATAGTTTCATAAATTGATTTTTCAATCGATTTATGGATTTATGTTCGTAGGCATGATTGCAATGTCTATAAATTCACTTCAACCCATTCGATCCAAAAAACGAGACTTAGAGAGAGCGATTAGCTAACTACTAGTCCTGTCCTAGCCCTATCCTTATATCCCTACTCTCATAGAAAAAGAGAGGTTGAGCAATTGAGTAAAAAGCAGCTCGTAGAAAAACTTCTGTTGAGATACCTCCATTAATTAAGAGGTCATATGGTCCAAGCTGGAAACGAACATGGCAAAAAAAAATAAAAATACTTTGTGGGTGTTACATAAGGTATTATATTTTCAATTTGCAATATTATTTCTTTATCAATAGAGTTTGAATCTATCCCGGGAGAAGTTGGGCTATGACTACTAGTATTAATTATTGATGTAAGTCATCCTATAGAGCAGGGATGGCGAACTAATGGCACGCGAGACGATTTTGCATGGCACGCAAATGTTTTATTATGAAGAGAAAAAACCAAAGTGATTTTACGAAAAATTCAATACAGTTTTGGAAATAGTATACAAAAATTTAAAGATTTAAGAATTATTTTGGAAGAAATTGAGCGAGATCGATTCGTTGGACCAGCCCAGAGGAATGCCGAAAATGAAGTACTAACAACTTGGCAATCAATCCCGGAAAATTTTAACAATTTTTCATCGACTGTTTCCTATGAATCATTATTTTCTTCAATGAAATTTATTAAATCATACATATGAAGTAGACTAATAGACGAAGGAAGTACTTCTTGTATTCTATTAAAAGCTATGAACCCGATATAAAACACTTGGCATCTAGCTAATCTCACTAATAATGAAGTTTTGAAGGTTCTACATTTTTTTTAAATGTAGTCTATTTTTTATTGATTTCTTTGTTTACATTCAAAATCTGAAGTAACACAAAAATTTGATGCATTTTTTATTTTCATGGCATGTGGCACGTGGCATATTATTTTATTGAAAAAAAAATTTTTTTTTGGCACTCAGGCTCAAAAAGGTTCGCCACCACTGCTATAGAGGTTAGGAAGAATTTGTTTAAGCTTACATTTTACTCAGAATCATTTAGTAACGGACTTCAAGAGTGAAAGCATTGTGTTATAATATTTTTTTTCCATGTCCGCTCCCAATGTGGAGCATATGGTCTCCTAATGGAGGTATCTTAACAGACTTTTTCTACGAGAACTGCTTGTTACTCAGTTGCTCAACCTCTCTTTTTTTCCAAAGAGAGTAGGGATAGAAGGATAGGGCTATGAGAGAACTAGTGGTTAGCTAATCGCTCTCGCTACACCCCGTGAGGGTGGGACGGGAAGGGGGTAGGGAGGACTCAGACTACGAACAGAAATTCATAAATCGATTGAAAGATCAATCTATGAAAATCGTCCGCACCGGGAATCGAACCCGAGACATCCGTGACCGTAGCCAGCGAGCTTTCAATTTGAGCCTAGACATGGTTAATGAACGGATTCAATGGGAATATTGTATTAAATATAAACGAGGCCTAGAAAGAGCGATAAGTTTACTACTAACCTATTCTAAGAATCATTGTTCAATCTTAACTCTCATGCAAAAAGAACAGTTCCATTAAAACTTCGGTTGAGATTCTCAATAAATTACAAATTGGTGCTTAGAAGAGATTCTTCACATTGAAAGCGCAAATAGTTACAAAACGTATGTATTTGATAAGTTTACAGATTTATGAAATTAGAATTCAGTTAATTGTAAAAGATGTTTAAAGGCTCTTAATTACATAGTAATATTTCTGACAATTTAATTAATGATTCAATACTAATTCGCCAATAGTTGGAAATGGTAGTTATTTCGTGATTAATTATACTTAAGGCTTAAGACAGTATACAATCATGTTGTAGAATGATATTAATTATTAGATACATATGTTGGAAACGGGGTGCATGATCCTGTTGTAACGGCACCCTCAAGTTATGAAGATAATGACGTATCAACATGAAGGAGCACTATAAATGTAAGCTTAATACCTCAAAGGATTTCCATACAAGCCTGAAAATTAGTAATAATAAACTTCCACGTGCAATTATGCCGATAATTTCAATTCGTATACAAGACTCTCTAAAGAAGAGATGTGAACGTGAGGATCGAATTAACGGGTATTTTTTGCAATAACTCGATTACTTTAAGTACGGTCAATCTGGGTAACATTGGCCCAGTTCTTAGGGTTTTTAATTTTTATGGTTCACCACTGAATTTATCTGTGATATTGTTCTACATAGTAATGAACTAATGTCTTAAGATAAAATTTAATTAACGTAAATAGATTTTTTGTTATAATTGATATATAAATAAAACAAGGTGTGAAAAATTTTCATCCAAATCGGGTAACTTTGGTCCAGGATACAAATAATCACTGTAATTACTATAAATTCAGTGATTTTAAAGCACTTTGTAGTGAGCCAATCTTAGGACCTGTGCAACCTTACATAAACTTACTTTAATTTTTTATTTAATTTGAATAGCTATTTCTTTTTGAACTCAATGCGGACTGTATACGCAGCAGTGCACAGTCAAAACCGAATGTCGTTTGTTCGACGCTGACGCTAGCCTTTTGTAAGTACTGGCACCCAAAGAAGACTGTATACGAAGCTTCGAGAATGGATATTTGCGTCGGAAATTGTTGGTGAGGTAGGCTGATTTCGAGAATAACTCGAAGATTAAAGAATGAACCAGGCAGCGCACTGTTGCGTCAATGATCCTGGAGAGATGTTGAAACTGGCTCGATCACGTGTTAGGGATGTCTCCAAAGAGCCTCAGCCCTGCTTGTTTCTTCTTTCAACCAGTGGGATTCCAGCACCCTGAACTTTTTTTTTTTAATGCGATGAACTTGTTTGTATCACACCGGAGATCATGTCTCTTCAATGATACATTAAGTTCACAATAAATATTTATAATATAAGTAACAATAAGAAATAATAATAATGTAACATTTAAAGGAATATGATTAGTACTTAATAATTATATTAAAGTCGTCAACTAACAATTACTTTAAATACACAAAACTTTCTATGGTGAAGCAACAATTAAGGATTAAATGGTTAGGGGCAGGGAAGGTAAACTTTTTCTCCAAAGGAGGCCGCAAATTTTTTGAACTGATAAAAGTTCTTCGGGGAAGAAACCAGATCCCGATGTCCTATAGGACCATCGCGACTATTTCTGCAGGACAAATACAGAATATCTCTTTTAATGGACATAATTGGGCAATCCCAAAGAATATGTTCAGAATCTTGATTTTTATCACCACCTTATTTAAGCTTATTTAAACTTTATTGTATATTATATTTAGTTAATTAACCACTTTTAATGCGTTACCTGTCAGTTCGTGGTAGAAAGCCATTGTATTTTTCAAATAAAACACAATTTGTTTAATACTACTTATTTTTATAATTATCGCGACCGGTTTTGCTCACCGTTATAATTATCAACTGATAAATTATGTAGTCGATTATGGAAACTAAATATCACGACGCGAATGTGGCACTGGTAGATTTAAATGAACTTATTTAAGATGCTATCTATATATGATTGTGACAGATAATTTTGTTCGATTATTGATTCATAACGTTCCTCAATTTGTGATGACGTTTAAGTTTATCTAACAAGTGCTCAATTTTTTGAATCTTACACTCATTTGGTTGCGCGATCAATCATCGATTTGTAGATGTGTATCTAACCGACATAAATTTCTGTGAGTTGGCACGAATGAAAACGTCACAAACTTTCATGTCCAAGAATAGAAATCAATAAATTTTAATAATAATGAAATAAGATCAATTGAAATACCTCTCAGATGAGAAAACGCAAAATTTAACAATTAAGATTAAGCTCAAACACGGCTTTAGCAAATACGGCAAGATTTTATCTAATAATTTAAGTGTGATAATATTCGACTTCGTGAATCGCGTAAAATTCATACAGTGTCACATCTCTACTGAATCGTGAGTAAATAGCAAGCAATCGATATTTCAATTAAGAGTAAACACAGACAGCTGTTGTTTGCTGAATAATGTACGCCTTCGTTTTCAATTTGATGTAATTATTTATGATTAAGTCTTAAGTGGCAAGAGACAACCAATCTTTGGAAATTTTACCAAGTCTGCTCCATTTATTTCATCTCCACATTCAAGTCTACTTATGTAACGCCTTACAATAATTTATTCCACATCATGCGAGACAATTATTTGCCGAATATAATTGCACCCATTAAATACAGACGTAAAATAAATAATTACATAGTAGAAATGATGGTGAAGACGACATAAATAGATGACAACTTAATTTCAATTCCTGATGGGATAAAAATGTATTTTGAAATGATTGGTACGAGTAAATAATATATGATTTTAAAATTGATCTAAATGAAATAATATTATACATATAGCATATAGTGCATCCCGCAAAAAAGTGTCAAAACTAAAAATTGGGAAAAAAACAATAATAATATTAATTTTTAGCATTCAGTAACACTTACTTTAAAAGCGTGGCATCTTTGACATATACCAACATTGCATTCCCAAATTTGAGGTTACAGTGAGTTATTCGATGATGTTTGAGGAACTTTGTTCAAATATCTTTATTATCGGATCACGTATGACATCTTTGTATACTTGAACCTAACACAAAATATTTACGGAAACGTTTCTGTTTTTATGTATGAAGTTAAACTCGGCGAGATACACATATTTATACTATGTCCACATGTACTCAACATGTTGAAAAAATAATTCGCAATTTGCCTTATTTTCAGTAAGAAGTAATAAATGGTCAGTAAATAATTATGCTTAGTCAGTAACTCATTGCTAAATAAATAAAGCTTAGGTCAGGTTAGGTTTAATTAAAAAACTGACTGTTTTACACAAATATCTGACCGTTTAATTTAATAGCTCAACATTTTACATAAATTACTGACTAGTTTATTTTACTAAATGACCACTGTGTATACTGACAATTTATCGAATTAGTTACTAATCATTTTTATTAAGTATTAACACTTATTATACCTTATTGACCAAAAATTCAAATAGTTACTGACCCAGTAAGTGGAAGCGAACTGTAGAAATTACTTCTTTTTGGAAAATATATTTTAATATTTAGAATCTAATAAAAATAACAGAATATGATTTCATTACACAGCTATAGATATGGATGATCAGAAAGCAAGCCAAGAGTAAAGAAATATTATATAAATATTATTTATATATGCTCCTCTCTCAGATGAGATATTTCTGTAGAGATTTTCAAAAACAATAGTCGATTTTACTTATTAAACAATATCTACCCTCGATTTCTTGAGATAGAATTGTTAAGCGAACTAGTAAATTCAGGGATGCCACCATTTTAAGTTCACGTAACATGATTGATTATAAATTTTATTGTGATAATACTAAAGTATCATTTAAATATTCAACAACAATTACCACGACGTCACCGAAAATAGAGAAGACGAAAATTTAAATATAAATAATAAAATGATTAGGTACTTATTTAGTGCAAAGAATTCATTTTGAAAAAAACACATTTTCTGTTTCAACTTGTCAAGTTTCATGGTTAAATAACATTAACACGTTAATGAAAAAGTGTGTCTATTTTTATGAAATCGTACTTTTTTCTAAGAAAAGTAAACTACAGTTATCACAATAGGTAAAAAGCATTTAGGAATTTATTTCAAATGCTGTTGAATGCTTGACGCGATTAAACAGTAGAATGGATGATGATGATGATGATGATGATGGAGATTATGCGGTTGGGAGAAGATTGTTCCCGCTTGGCGAGTGGCGACAGAATGATGGTCGCTTTTATTTATTCTTCTGTTATGTCAAGTGATGACTTGACACAAGCGTCATTTTTATGGAGTCTTTTTCTTTAATAACTATTATCAATTTTGCTGACACGATGTAATGCTCTGGCACAAAAATAAAAACTTTTCCTCAAATATCAAATTTCGTAAATATGCAGGGTCATGTATCACTACAAGCAGAACAAATAAGAAAATATTATTTACTGTCTATCTCTTCTGTTAGTGTAATGGCTGAGTGCCGATAAAGCTAATAACCATATTTGAACATTATTTTTTGTTGTAGCCCACAGAGTTCACAGTGTGCTTAAAAGTCTCACAACACCGATATATCGGTAAAACATTTTACGAACTATAATGAAAACGTCATTAAATGTATTCTGTCGTTTTTCATATAATATGATATGTCAACGTTTGCGTTATATGTTGACTCTGTGAGACTTTTTAGCACGGCGTCGGCGCTCTAGATGCTAGAAGGCTTAAAATTGAGTTCTTCAAAGAAAAATTCAAATTAAACAAGACACAATGGGAATGGGAAAAGACGACACAAGATACGGAATTAAAAATACATTTTTTTCGAAGGTACAGAGTCTTAGAGAGACCCAGATTCGAATATACGTAAAAGTAAATGAATTGATGAGAACTTGATGTACCTTTTATATAATACTTGTATATAAGATTGTTTTTCCATATCTCCACTCGTTATGTATATGCAGTCGCTACTTCACAGCCACCTTCCACAAAATAAACAAATTTACTCCTAATGTAATAGGATGTTGCAAATTTATCGAATACCTTAAAGATGGCTTTAGATAAGATCATGTCAGATGTAAGATTGTAGGGATTTGTTTGTAAAATAATTTTAACAATAAAAACTATCCCTTAATGAATAAAAAATACACGATGAAGTTATTATTTTTGAGCAACCCTGAAAAGGTTATAATAGGTTAGTAGGCGAACGGTTTCAGCTAGCAGATTTATCTTGGTTTTTGTTTCACAAGCGTTGGCCTGCGCTTAAAGGCCACTTATGCTGATTAAAACCTTTTTTTAAGTGAAAGTAAGGTGACCGAAAAGTGAATAATAAAGGAAATATTTCGTATATGTTATTTTACTTACGTAGAATCTTTAAACGTTAAGAAATTTAAACGTTAGTAATCTATTCGATTTTTTTATTATGTTTTAAATATTATTTTTACGTGGATTAATTTTGTTAAATTTATTATTCACATGTATGTTTGCCTGATGTTCCCTGGTATTGCCTGGTATTGGTCGAATCGATATTTAGTTTTTTTTCAACTGAGTATGCATTATGAAACTCTGGTTTATATATTTTTTTCATAAAAAATCTAGTTAAATCTACCGATTTCTTTTCACAATTAGTCAAATTTGAATCGGACAACCACACTCACCAACAGTGTCACGTGATCTAGCCACAGTTCATAGTAATCGACAGTAACATTTCGCTTCAAAGGTCAACAAATCCTAAGGATTTTTTCAAAAGTAGTCAAATTCTCACTTTCATATCAGAAATAGTAAAATATAAAATGAAATCATTTATAATAAAAAAAGTACATACTATTAACTTGTTTTACGTGAAAAAATAGTTACTATTACTTAAAATGTCAAAGAATACAAAAATAAGACTTCTCTAAAAACTTACATTAATTTCTAAAACGTTTTTTCTGTTTATTTCATTTTATATAAAAAGGATTTGACCACTATTGATACCAGATAACACAAGTATGCTTTTTCTTTCGAAGAACTGGTTTCGCCTATGTTGTATATATTAAGATTCATTTATTCATGTAATAAAGTAAAAATATTGTTGTCAGAAATGAAAAAGAGTATCAGTAATTAGTCGAATAAATGAGTTATTTTATAATTTCTACACTTTCAGTGAGAAGTGACTTCTGGATCAGCCTTGAACGCCAAAAGAAACGCAAGCTTGCCAACCTTAAATGTCAAAAAAAGACAAAAGAAAACTCACACACACTGGCTGCATAGAAATATGAAAAGTGAACAAGCTTTCGCCGCCATTTGACGTCAAGTGGAGTTGCCATATTAAAAAATAGCTAAGTAGGTGCCGCGAAAATACTCGTGAAATTGTAAAGGATTGCCTCGCCTTAAAGGTGAATTAATTACCTCACTATAAACAACGTTGGTAGGCGGGCAACATTATTTATGAAATATTTAGCCTGAGTATTTTTTTAAATATAAACAATAGACAATCTAATAAAACAAACGGAAACGTAGTTATTTACTGTGGTATTCTTAAGATGAATTCTGTAAATTTCGCAGAAATGGTTTGATAACTCTATAAAGTATTTCAAAGAATATTTAGTTAAAGTTTATAATTGATTCAGAATACACATAAATTATTTAATACGATAGAGTAATGGAAATGGAGTAAGTATGCTCGAAACAAACGAACATGATAAGAAAAAAAAGAATTTTGGAAATGATTGTAGGTACCTATCAATTTTTTATACTTTTAAAAAAATGAATTAGGTACAAGTATTAACATAATGTAGAAAAAAGATGGTTTACATAACTGATTATTTTTGTTTTTGAAAGTAGTATTAATTTATTGCAACATTATATTGCATTGTAAAAATAAAATTATTGCTGTCTGCCTAATTTGTTTCATGATTCACACATATTTACAAATAAAACAATACATTTTATTTGGTGGCACGTAGAATTCCAGCTATTCGGCATTATCAACTATTATATGGATATCGAATAATAAACCTGAAACCATTCGGATATATATTCAAATAGTTTCTGAAGTATGAAAATAATATAAAAAATTAAATTTGAATAATTAATAATATAACACAATATATACTAAAATAATAATTTAATATTACATTAAAATTTAGAAGAAAGCGAGCTCATTTATAATAAAAATCACATTTATTCAAATTTGAATCACTGATATACATATAATATATAATATTTTCTTAAGAATGAGATACCTACATCTTATAATAATTTACGACTAAATCTTTTCCCACTTATTAATTCCCAGATAGAGAAAACATAAAAAACACAGTCCAAAACCATTTCATTGTATTACAATATATAAAATTTGCAGTTGCGTCGGATTACTCTAATGGTATATTTCTATTACTGAAGTTACGGCATGCTTAGCCCCGAGTCATTCGTCAAAATCAATTATTATTATTTATGATAAGATACTGGAAAGCGCCTGACTTGGGTGAAGACAAAAAAATCTAACTGGGGTATTCAATATTGTTCTTGAAATATGGAGAAATGGTGATGTGATATTTCGTCGATTTTGTAAAATATTTCATTAAAAAATATGACGAATAGTATTCGAATAGCTGTGCAAATGTTCGAATATCGAATAGTTAAAAAAGAGCCAAAAGATTAGGTATAATTATTATCGTTTTCAATGACACATAATCACTGTTTTTGTATTCATCAATGATTTTGATTTTTTAAATTTTCATATCATACAAGTGTTATAATATCACAAAATCATCAAACCATTGTATTGTTAATGATAAAACACAAACGCATACTCCACAAAATGGCGGTATGTCAAAATGTCGAGTCATTGCAGACTGACTGCTTTGGCGCGTTCGACCAGTTTTCGAACACATTTCGTTCAATTATGGCGAATTGTGTTGCACAATAAATTCAATTATAAACGCGAAATAATTAAAGGCGCGTTAATTATGGAACGCGGTCGACTTATTGCTCCTGGGGAATATGTTAAAACGAAACACAATATAATTCGAAATGGCCGACGAAAGAATGACATTGAAAATTTATCGCTGCCTGTTTTACCGACATTACTCTCGAATAAATCATTCTGCGGGAAAATTACCTCCGCACGAAGTTTTCACTGGACGTTCTTTATGACTAACTTTTCTGTCAAATTAAAATAGATTGTTTGGTTTGATTTATATTTCAAGGGAGGTTCTTTGTTTGTCAATATAAGCGACTCGAAATTTTTATAACGAGATTTTTGTGTTAAAAACTATATTATTAATCCACATATAAATAAACCGTAGAAAGATTCAACCTATTATAACGGAAATATGACACATTATTTCAATATAATTTCTCTTACTCGCGCGGCACTTAACATAAGTACAGGTTGTCCTCGACTTACGACCGAGATATGTTCCTGAACTTTGGACATAAGTTGAATTCCAAACAAAATATTAAAATTAAATATTGTTTGGATCAGGTCAGTTTCAACGGCGTCAATTTCATTTGTGGAAACAAAGCAACTGGAACCAAAAATGGTACTGATACATTTTAACACATCAAAGCGCGCTTTTCAAATCTTATATTTTAGCTGTCAAACGACAACTACAATATTATCGTAAATTGGTGCGCCGATCTCCTGTTTTTAATAAATAACAGATTAAAACGTTGTGAACACGATTTTATTAGTTACCTTGTAAAACAAATGGTTGGAATAAGGTTTGGCTGCAAGAATTTCGTTGAAAATTAAAATTTGCTTTATAATGCAAGTGGATGAAATAAGGTTATGCCTGCAAGAATTTCGTGGAGATTCTTTTCTGATTATCATATTGTTTTACTTCAGGAACAAATAAACAGTATTCGAAAATAAATTGCGTCATCCACCTTTTTTGTTCGAGTGGTAATGTAATAGTAAAATTTTCGATTGATGGATTATTAATGGTTTCAATTTATACCCAGCAATATTTCCACCGAATAAAAATTTAATACGATCCCTGAATTCCTTAAAACGTGTGCATACTTCTTGCTTCTTTTTGAATGCAAGTACACTGAGGCAGTTTCTTCCAATAGAGTGCGGTTTCGTCAGCATTAAAATTTTTTTTCTATTACATATTTCTCTTTTCTAATCAACGTATCAAATGTTTTAATAAAATCTTCAGCAGCCTTACAATTGGCATTAGCTGCCTCTCCACTTATTTTCATATTCTGATAATTCCCCAGTTTTTATGTTTGATCGTAATTATCATGGTCTTTTAATTTTTTGTGGCCAAGCCTGGGCCCGTGCAGACCTCTAACACATACCATTTTGCTGCTAAGCGATAATACTAACAATTCATTGCCTTTTATGAGCATGCTTTCCAACTGCCATTGCATAATAAAATTCTGTAAACTTCTACTTAAGCACTGTTCTATTCTGTACACTGTGTATGGAGAAAATATTAAATATTAACAGTGTTGTCTTTGCTACAGTTACTGGTCTATAGGAGAGACAAAGAGAATCCTTAAAAGGTTGAACACTTGAATCGGTACCTATGTGGCCGCTGGCACAATTTCTTAAGTAAATACCATTATAAACTAAAGTTACCAAAATCAAATAGTCAGTAAGATAAGTATACAAAACTTGTTTCAATATAAATGCTAACCACATAGCATATTTGATAATGGTGAACCAAAATAACTTGTTTCCACATAAATAGCAGAATGTCATTTTCTTTAAACATTCCATTTTTGAATCTAACATTGAATATGACGTGCAACTAATATATCTCCGATCTCATGCTGTCACATTTCGTTACCATGTTGGTTTTGTCATTATAAATGCATTTATAAAGCGAAATGAAAATTTAAAAAAGTGAAATATAGTTTTATGTAGTATTAAGTAATTATTTTACGTCATATTTTGTATTCAAAGCATGAAATACATATCAAACTATGCGAAATTATCGAAAGACACAAGAATGGAAATTGTTCATAGCAGAACAAGCTCGAGACATGCCTTGGTGTGGTTTGAAAAAAAAATTGTTGCATACGATACGTCATGCATATCGGATTGTTACTGTACTATACTAATTGTTACTATACTACAATTTTGTATTTTTCGATGGTAAAATTGACGAGGCTTTCAAATTATGATTAATTATAGAAAGAAGTTGTAAAGTATAATGTATTTTAAATTTTCAATTATATGTAGAACTATTTTACTTATTAACAGAAAAAAATCATTTTTTTGTACAACCTATTTGGCAGCTAATTTCAAGATTTAAAGGCTGAAGTATCTCATTGCTATACCAGGGGTACGGAAGGCTTATGTCGGGTATTTTTAATGGAAACTTTGAAGTTTTAATTTGAAATTAAATAAACACTGCAATTGAAACATGAGCGTGACATTTTAATATTGTTTTGCTAAGCTAGTAAGTACCATTTGGTTAACTAGATTAATGGAAAATTAGACTTTCAAATATCAAACCAAAAATGTAGTAGAATTTTCTAGTGTGATTTTCATCAAGGCTCAGGTATTCCTTTTCCCATTAGGGGAAAACCCTGACGCTGCCAGACGAATGTACGCCAAGCGTCACGAACGCCGTTTATCTAAAAACCAAAGTGTTTTAACCAACATTTTTACAAAGGTTCCGCTTGCAACGCTTTCATTTAAAGCTTAATTGTTTCAGCTTTCCAGGTGTGGAAGCCTTTTTCGACTTTTTTTAAACATTACATTTCAGGGCTATGCGACATATTTCATCCTGGAACTAGAAGGTGCTTTTATAATGTGAAAAAGACAACATTCATAATTTTTTATTGATTGAATTGACATTTACTTGGTAGGACTTCATTATAATAGGATAAATATCAAAGCACTTAGTTCAAACATCATAGATTTTATTTCAATTTAAATATTTAACCTACTAATTGTGTTTTTGGAAAAAGAACTTACACGGTATTTTTAATTATTAATCGTTTATTAACCTTTACCCCTCGAACCTTTTTTGTATCTGCCTACCGCCTACTAGAGACGTTCAAAAAATCAATTGATGAAAAACATGTAAACAAAAAAAACATTGTTTTGTTATTATTTCCGTAACATAGATTTATAACGAATATACTGCACTTATTTTAATATTATTTACAATTCTATGGAATATGACGCTGCAGATTTACGATATATTATACTTGTCAATATTTGTGTCAGAGTATTTAAGTCATCAATGTAGACGAGCCAAATTGGCAAATAATATTTTATTTATCAAACATAATAATTATAACGCACTTGAAAATGCAGTCAGTGAATTCAAGCGATGTGCGATATACGACGCCAATTCTGCGTACGTAGTGATGAAGGCAAATCATGATGACTAAATCAGAACACAAACATCCGACGGCGGTAAATATGAACGTTCAAGGGAAGAACGGATATTCAGTCGACGCGCTCCGAACTGCAGATATCTTTCCGAGTTTTTATAATCGTCATACGTCATCCTATACGTACAGTTAAATCTCACCAATCCTAAAACAATTGGAAACATATTCCTGAAAACACAAATTTGAATTGTTAAAATGTTGTACATTTATTTGTATACCGTCACTAACGACGCGGGTTTCAACTTTCGGCATCTTCAAACATTCGAGTACACGAATGAACTCGACCTGACAGTAAGTAAATATTTTATATCGTTGATGTATTAGGAATTACATTGATATTTGAATTTATTTTAATACTGATTTGATAATAATGACTGTTAACCACAAATGGGGAAATAAACGCATACAGAATTGCCAACAGATAAGACTAAGAAATTATAGACGTCCAAGAACTTTTCCATCAAAATGCAGTTCGGAAAAAATATAGCATCGAGATACCTACCGGTTTTAAGTTGGTGGGTTTTGGTAGGGTGAATATCAGATGACGAATTTCATATTTTGATTGCTGGGGTAATTTATGATTATTTTACGAACTCATATCACGTAAATAATACAATAAAGCGGAGTTAGTGAGGTTAAGTTGTTCATTAAAAATTCGTAAGCTACCTAACTGTGCTCTGTTTATTTTCAAAATTTCTTAATAAAACAATTTATGATACAGCATGCTTTGATGCAATTTTTTCACCCCTTATTTAAATAATTCAAAATAAGAAAAAGCTCCCTCCGTCGATATCTTAAGTTATATGAATACTTTTAAATTAAAATCTTTCGTTTTGTGTCTGTATTACATTATTATTGATAGCGTAAAAATAAATCATGGATGGTGTTTCTATAAGATCAACAATGGCAGAGTTTCCGCAGGAGTCCCCGCGGAAATAGAATGCAACCAAACTTCGTCTTGCGATAATAATCACATCGGTATTGCCAATTGGGAATAAGGCGAGCGTTAACTGAAATCGATTTTCAAATAAAATCAGTTAAAGTTCCAAGGAAGAAAAAGAAACGAAATACAACATATTTAGGTAAGTTAATATCAACTAATTATTTGGTCGGTAACTAATTCCATAAATGGACAGTAAGAAATATTAAATGAACAGTTAATAATTACGTTTGATTAGTAAATTATTGCCAAATAAATAATGGTTAAATTTGGATAATTGAGATTTTGTACACTTCCATGTATTTTGTCACTAACGACCCGGGTTTCGCCTTTCGGCATCTTCAGGCATTCGAGCACACGAATGGACTCGAACTGAGTTAATGGAGTCGAAGTGTACAAAATCTCAATAATCCAAATTTGATATTGAAATTCCATCAAGCACCCTCAATCGATGTCTAAATAATGGTTAGGTTAGATTTAATTAAATAATTATTGACCGTGTATACTAATCATTTATCGAATTAGTTATTGACCATTCATTATTTGTTTCTTACTGACTAAAAATTAAAATAGTTACTGACCCAATGAATGCAGGCCAATTAATATCGAGTGGTAACTTTTTAGTGATTTTGTTCAAGTCGGTCCCTGTTAGGGGTCCCAATTCCGTGTTCCGTTCAATTAGTTAATCCCGTAACCCCGGTATTCCTGATTAATTGCAACGTGTACCTTTTTTTGTTTATGAAACCGAAAAAATTAATATACATAAATCTATATTGTGGTCTAACCCTTCTAATATTTCGTAACAGCCGTAGATAAAAAACAATGATTTTGAAAGCAATATATTTAATGGTTTTTTTCATTATTTTATAAAAAAAATCATTTCAAACTCTTATATATGGGTAAAATGTTCTATCGAAAAATAATGTAATTCTTGCAGTTATCATGTACGAATGTTCCTACAATTTCCGGCCGCAACAAGTTCAAATGAGTAATTTTACCGTTTCAATAATCAATATTTTCGTTTTACTCTTTTTGTGATGGCTATGGCCAGCATTACTTCTACAGCTACACAAGCCGTTTTTTTATTTCATTTCTTGTTTTCTCCAGTGTTCATAACCATCACACTACACAGCAGCTTGTTGCAAATAGAGCCACTCAGAATGACAATTTGCTCGACAAGTGTAGGCTTTTTCTATACCACGCTAAGGACTGTCACACTGAATGATTCAATTGGAATGACAATCCGATTTATTATACAAGGTTCCTTTTAAATATTTAAGCATGGTACGGGATCATTTAATTAGATATGCAATCATGTTATGCTAAAAATTAGACAGGTGTTTTGTTTTTTGATCACTGAAAAATAATATAAATATTTTCTAAGAGATAATACGTAATGGATTTCTAGTATTTTATTTAAATATCTGGGGCCTTATGCTATGGCAGATTTTTTGACTTAAGTATCAGAATGTAATTTTCAATGTTCATTTTTTTAATGGTAGAAATCCCTATGTCAGCCAATTTAAAATTAATGAAATAAGAGAAAATCTATAGTGTGTGTTACAGCATATTTTATATTAAAAAGTGCCTATATTGGCATAAGCCAGTGGTCGGCAAACTTATTCTGCAAAGAGCCAAATATGAACATTACAACAATTAAAAAAAATATTGCGAGACAAACCTGTCCATTAATTTAGTAAACCTTTATTATAATTTTAGACCTTCACTAAGTGTAGAAGATTAGCACTCACTCTCCTTTTCAAGTAAAAATTCTTTGAATTGGTGATGATTAAGAACTTTAGCTAAAATGGAGTTGATAATTGTAATCACCGATTCCATAACTTTACAAATTTCTTCTGGAATGTCTGCACACAAAACGCTTCTTAATGAATGATGCAATGGTAAGCAAGTATCTCGTGATTATTTTTTTTCAAAATAGCAACAAACCCTATTCTTACACCGGTCATACTTTTTCCCCCCTCTGTTGAAATCGACACAATATAATCGAGAGGAATATGATGTTTATCCATGCACTCAATTACAGCATTTGCGATATCCTCTCCACGTGTCTGACCTTCGAATGGCAATAATCTAGAAAGTTCTTATTTAGGACCTGTATGAGAAATAAATCTTACAAAAAGCGAAACTTGCGCTGTATCATTTATGTCACAAGACTCGTCAACTGCTATTGATAAAGCCGAAACCAACTTCAGATCTTCGATTTGCTGGACGGATATATCCGAAGACATTTTAATTGTTCTATCTTTCATTGTTTTAGTAAACAATGGTAAGTCTTTATTTTTTTTTTAGAATATCTGCTTTATTCTTAAAACCTCGAAATAGCTCTTCGGATGCGTTTATAAAACCATTTTTTATTTACTCACCGTCTGTGTACGGTTTCCCTCTCGTAGTAATCTCTTGACTAACAACAAAACTTGCCATATCAATATTGCTGGAATTTTCTGAAATTCCTCAACTGCTTTCTTCCTTGCATCACCAACGGGATATTTAGTACTAAATGACGAGTGTTTAGCTTTAAAGTGTCTCTCTAAATTTGACTTCTTGTTATGTGCGAATTTTTCGTTACAAATAAGAAATGTCGGATGGCCATTTGAGTTTAGAATAAACGCGAGAGTTTCGGTCCACTCAATTTTAAATTCACCGTTTTCATCTTCCGTTTTTCTTTGCTTTTTATTGGTAACCATGTCAAATAGGGCGGGCACCTATAAAAATATTCCAAATTATATTTTTTTTAGAAGCCACCAATACAAAATTATTTTCATTTTCAAATTGCTGACAAACATACCTGTTGGGTGTAAACCTGGATGGAAAAATACAACAACTTTAGTCTATTTATTTACTGTTTTTTTAAACGGCCTATTTTCATTAATAGCCCAACTTTATTCTTCAAGAACGTACCTTTGTAACACACGCGCGACTTGCAGACAAGATAAGCTCCGACCGCTGGTCAAGTATAAGTACAAGACTGTTAGTAATGTGACTGGCACGGAGACTACTGGCCAATGCTAACCAGACTTGTTGAAACGCGCGAGTCTCCCCCACACCGCGTACTTTGCTGTCGACACCCGACTGTCGATACCCTGGGCGCGACTTGCGCGCCGGCTCGGAACATTTTTATTATTTATTTTATTTTTTATGTCAGAGCCTCACTTAAAGGGTCAAAGAGCCGCTCTTTGCCGACCCCTGACATAAGCAATTCAGACTTTGGAATTTACTAGTACAAGAAGTGTGTATCTACGCCTATGTGAAGATAGACTTATTTGGTAATACACTGTATTTGCTAAAAGTAATGTGAAAAATAATGATATATATATTGTTATTGATAAATACATAATCGCCTGTACTGAACAATCGATAAATATGGCATAGGGACTTATAGCATTAGACAGCAGATATATATTATACCATTTCGAGTTTGTAGATATAAGACAGTCAACATAATATTTGAAATAACCTTTTTCTCTATTATAAGATACGCCCAAAGTAGTGAGCACAATATATTCGTAGATCAGGTCAATAGATTAAGCCAAGCTTACACAATGTGCTTTTTTTCCCCAGAAAAGTTTCCTCCATAGCTCTCTTAACAGCGCAAGGCAGCAAGAACTGCGTGGCCCGCGGGGGCAATAAGCTCTCCTAATTAAGCCTTAATTAAGATTAAATTATTACTATGGAGCTTTGCTTTTTTTACCGAGACGTTTCCCAAAAGATAAGAATATATCTAAAGAGACAGTTGCTGGGGTTGGCGAGCTTCTTATCTCGATCGGCAAGAAGAAAAATGGAGTTCATTTAAAAAGTGACATATTTTCCGACAGGACTGCTTACCGCTTTTGCATAAAAATAAAGAATTTCAAAACAAAACTGCGCTAATATATTAATTTTAATTGTCTGATCGTATACAGATTCGAAACCTTGAAAGTATAGACCATCACGTTAATCAGTTTTAAATATAAATCTCCTAGATACATCTCGTCACCATTGAGAAGTTTTCAAAGCACGTTTACCAACTGCAGCTAAGCTGTATGTTTTGGTGTTATTGTCACAGAAGCAATGATTCAATATGAAAATTATAAGTCCATTCTACATTTACAATGATAAAAATAATGCGATATCCTTATAAGACTTACTACCTACTGTTGATATTACAAATAAATGAAAACCTCCCTCCGAAGTTGCAATACTTGGAGTTGCAAACTCAGTTTGAGTCCATTCGTGTGCTCGAATGCCTGAAGATGCCGAAAAGCGAAACCCGGGTCGTTAGTGACAAAATACATGGAAGTGTACAAAATCTCAATAACTCAAATTTGATATTGAAATTCCATCAAGCACCCTCAGTCGATGTCTTAAATTACTTAAATTATTAAAACGATATTAATATGTTCGTCCAGTATTATTGTTACCCCTATTAGGGGCTATAGTATCCATACAGTATGATGACAAAAGTATGCCAAAAGTGATCGTTTTTATTTAAAAAGTGACCGTTACCAAGAGAATTGAGATGTTATTTTTATAAGCATACCTATTCAATCAGCGAGGAGAAGTATGCAATAAAGCAGCACGATAAACAAGCGCCGCGTTGTGACGTCAGCTGGAATTCGCATAAGTCAGTCTGTAGAATTAATCTGGGATGTCTCCAACTTAGGGATGGGGTGGGTGTGCTCATGCCTTCTTCCCAACTAATCAACTTGATGTCGTGTACTTTCTAAATAGCTTCGGACATTCCACTGCAGCTTCCAAGATGGCGTGACATGAAGACATACATAAGGCTCAGTGGCGTCCCCATTGGACTTACTAGTTCCCAATTAAATGGGCTAAAATAAACAACTTTCCCCGCATAAAATCGCGAATAACTCATGAAATTGAAATAGAGATATCATTCATTCTATCAGGCTTACGTTTGATTTTGTGTAATTAATGTGTTTAAATTACAATATAATCCTTCTGAGAGTTTAACTTTTTAAAGACAATTATTGATATTTTTTTCATAACGATACTATTTAAGTTGATCATTTTTGTCGTAAATTTATTAAAACATATAACGCGTAATATGTTTATATGTCAACCTTCTTTTTTATATGTTTCACATTGATGTATCACATAATAGAAAATAAACATAGCCATCTTTTTAGTCGTTGTATAAAGTATTGTCGGGTAAGTAAGTGTCAAGTCCGTGGTGCAGTGGTCAACGTCGTTGGTTTCGGTCAAGGATGTCTCTGGTTCATAAATTGATTTAAGGATGTTTGTGATGTCTAGGATTCTCTCCCACACATCCGATCCTTACGAACAGGGCGTAGCCAGAATTTGATAAGTATAATGTTTCGTAAATCTGCATCGTCATGTTGATGATTCACGACATTAATATCAAGACCAAATTTGAATTATTGAGATTTGATATTGAAATTCCATCAAGCACCCTCAGACGATGTCTTAAATTATATTAATATAAAGACATTAATAATAGTCTTAATATCAAAATTTGCTTGTAAACAGAGTAAAAATCATCATTTGAATTGAGTTATATTGTTAATAGTTTGATGTAATATTATGGCCCTAGAGTGTTTGTGTATTCTAAAATGGATCTCTTGACACAGTCTCGTCAGGTACTTGATTTCCACGATGAAGCTGGTGGATTGAGAAGCGAAAGGATGAGAGGGCCTCTCAAGGCGTTTGAAGGAGTCTTAGAGGAAGGCAGGGCAGGGGGCTGGTGCATCAGCGCTATGTGCCAGTTGGCTAACTTCGCAGACGCAAGCCGCTCTTCAAACATCTCGAATTCTAACAAGGTTCAGTCAACAATTGTGGGATTATGTCATTAAATAAATAAACAAAATGTCAAAATTACTCTAAATTCAACGCGGTCTTTTTGAAAAAATATGTTACCAACAAAATAACACCAGTATGTTTCCAAACAATTTTGTATATTTTCGCACTACTTATATGTCGGGGGTAACCGAAGCGTCGATCGCATACCCATTCCTAGTCGCCCACCTATCTAATGAAACAAGATTTTTTTTTTTTTTGGTTTCATAAGATACAGTAAAATTTTTGCCGAAGTAAATTTACAAAAGTGTTTACATTTTGTTTCCCTTACATCAAAACAAAACATCTCTCCCTTTTGACAGATGAGCCAAATGCATGCTGCCAAATATGTTTACGAATAACTAGCTATATGTCGTTATGTACCAAATTATGATAAGCTTGCTGAAAATATGCAATGTCATATTTTCAGCGCGCCCTCTGATACTAAATAAATAGTTAATATTTACGAATTGTAAAGCTGATAATATGCATATTGCTTGTGTTAATAAAACTAAAATAAAAGAACATCTTGTTATAATTTAAGACATCGGACTGAGGGTGCTTGATGGAATTTCAATATCAAATTTGGATTATTGAGATTTTGTACACTTCCATGTATTTTGTCACTAACGACCCGGGTTTCGCCTTTCGGCATCTTCAGGCATTCGAGCACACGAATGAACTCTCAGTTCGAGTCCATTCGTGTGCTCGAATGTCTGAAGATGCCGAAAGGCAAAACCCGGGTCGTTAGTGACAAAATACATGGAAGTGTACAAAATCTCAATAATCCAAATTTGAACATCTTGTTATATTAACGTACTGTTTTTATGGTTGTGTGAAGTCATCATTAATTACTGTTATTAAAATAACTTGGTATTGGTGTTATATATAGTTTTATTTTCAATTTAAACTTATTTCTGGCTTTAAATTACTACTTTTAGTGTTAGTAGAACGCCGCCAACAATTTCATAAGCAGATTAGTGGTTGAAAGTTTGGCCACTCATGCTATATATGATGCCGGGATAATATATTATTATACAGCAAAACATTACACTAGAAAAGAATTACATTAATTTTTTTATTTCTCATTGTGAGGTGTAGTTAAAATAATTTATATCAATATTGTTTTTATAATTTAAGACATCGACTGAAGGTGCTAGATGGAATTTCAATATCAAATTTGAGTTATTGAGATTTTGTACACTTCCATGTATTTTGTCACTTACGACCCGGCGAAACTCGGGTCGTTAGTGACAAAATACATGGAAGTGTACACAATCTCAATAACTCAAATTTAATATTGGTTTTGTTGAGGCTATGTAATCAATAATATAAAAATCGTTTAATTATATTTAAGCCTTATTTATCTTAACTATTTATACTGTTTTAGAAGAGATAGAAAATATTCACTTATTCCAACATTATAATATTAATTTAATATTCAAACAATCAATGTACTAATTGTGTTTTTTAGTTGTTCTAGAAAAAGTAACATGCATAGTATTATTAATTAATCGTTAATATAAATGGATTGCCATTGTAATGCCTTATTAATTAAGCTTCTTGTAGTGGTTTAAGTAAGGGTGGTGAATTAATGTTTTTTAGTCATTGAGGAGGTTATTACCTTCATCATATCTATCAATTTCAAGTTGTCCAAGAAAATAAAGATTAAAGCTTTTATTTTCCAAATGCAGGCATACCGTGCATGAATTAGGTCAATTAGGAGATACGTGCGTGATTATTTTAAGAGGTAATTCGCAAATTGAGTATCTATTTTCTTATTATTAAATGGCCTTACAATATGTTCTTTAAATCGAGATGAAATACTACTTCTTTCTGTCCAATGTACAGTGAATCACACTAACCGCATTCAATTTTATAAATTCCGTTTCTATCTAGTTTATTAATTTTATTTTTACTATTTTTAAGATTTGTATCAATATTATTATTTACGATTTTATCTCTAGTGGATGGTTTATGTTGTAATTTCAGACTGGTCCTTGCATATTCTTGGCGGATCAGACGAACAACTGCGCGAGCTCTTCAAACTAGAGTCCCAGGGGTGATCCGAGTCCCGATACCCGCTGACTACAAATGTTCTCTACCCTCCCCTACCCATCACGTGCATTACGACTTCGGATCACATGCATGTTAAACGCATAAACATACGATATTACCCTGCATCCTACCTTATTAGTGTGTGGTATAGGTCTGCACGAACCTGGGCTTGGCCCGCGGGCAGACTTAGGGCGGGTAAAGACAATTCAGATTCGGGATCGGGCCGAGCCCGGGTAATGAATTTAATTTTCAGAAAAATATTTCGGACTATGCTCAGGTCCTGAGACATCCATAAGGCAACACTATTCACAACTTAAATGATTTATTTTACAAATATTATAAATATCGTCGATATTTCACTGTTTTCATATAGGATATATGGAAACAGTGACATATCGACGGTGTTTTGGCTAATTGATATAACCCTCAAAAGTGAAATTATTCAGGAGAGAGTAAAAGCTGTTTTTATTGAAAACATTATATGGTGAGTTGCGTTATGAATCTTTGAAATGCATTCCTGCAAATTCTCATGTTTGCAGATACGGAGTTATAGGTAGCGAGTGTCGATATAATAGTGGCTTACATCAAAAAGCTGAGTTGGAGTTTTAAAATCTATAACCTATAACCGATGTAAAAAGATGTTTCTCTTCCAAAAAGTCATTTGACTGAGACCTGCTTTTTCGTCTTTAAAATTAAATCCAATCATTAGCTCATTTTTGTATTTTTTTAGGGTTACATCAATTAACTAATACACCGTCGAATTATACTGTTTGAAAAATATAAATGAATTTATTATACTAAAAATATCGCGTTTTTCAGGCTGAGAAAAATAAATCTAGGCTTCGTTCCAAGCTTGGCTTGAAGATGTCGGGCTCGGACCGGGTAATTTTACAGAATTTTGGTCCGTGCAGACCTCTTGTATGTGGAGTTCATAAGATATTATAATTAAGACATCCAGTTAGTAAATTGTTGACATAAACCTTCAATAATAATGCTGTAGTTCGTGGAAGTAGGAAGAAGCTGGCATAGTATATATTGGTTCGGTAATATTTGGCCAAGTATTTTTTAAGCCGTGTCGTATGAACTTTTAACCAAGCTTATCTCAATGTAAGTTTTTCTACAAGAACTGCTCATTCATTACACACTTGCTCAACATCTCTTTTTCTTAGTGAGTATGTATAAAAAGGGCTAGGGCAGTAATAGTGGTAAGCTTATAGCTCTCGCTACACTCCGTTTTTTGGATCAATTAGAACAGGAAACCATTAATTGATTAAAAAGTCAATTAACTAAACTGTCAGTACTGGAATTCGATCCCGAGAGCATTGCAACTGAATTCAACGACGTTGACTACTCGACCACTGACCCGGCGAGTAAGTATTTATATAATATGCTAGCGAGTATCCAGCATGCGTTGCAATGGAACTCAAAGAATGATAGCGTTTGTGTTTTAATTTGGTTTATTGAAGTGCTTTTCAATAAACAATATTTTTTTACCGACTGGTGCGTACACAAATAAATCAGGTTTTCCAAGATATCGCTGTTTTTACGTATTTGATTCTTTTGTTTAGAGTTTTTTTAGATGTCAGATTTTTTTTCAAAAACCTTTACGGGTGTGCGCACAACAACTCGCCAAATTTTCATTGAAATCAGATGAATAGTATAAGAACGCATAGGAGACAAACAAACAAACATTCATTTATATGTATATATATATAAATAGATACACTTGAATCAAAAACGCCAATTTAATAGTTACAAAAAATATTTTAAATTAACCCTTACTTAAGCCATGACAAAAAGTTGACGTAATTAAGTATACTCTATAAAATTACATTGGATTATAAACTTAAAGAATTAATAAATTAATAATACCATGTATCTTATTTTTCCTTGAATAACTCAAAACTCAATTTGTACATTAAATAAATGTTATGATGTTGGAATAATTGATATGCCAAATAAACCATATTGTCTTTTCTAAAACAGCATGCTATTTAGCTTAGCTAAGTGGCTAAGTTTAAGCATAGTTCTGAAGACGCGTGACGACAAAATAGATATCAACAAACTGATAAAATTATTGTGGAACTAAATTTCGTTGAAACGTAAAATTATTTCATCTAGACAATTATGTTTGTGACAGTTTAAAAACGGACATAACGTTATTTGGAATGGAAAAGTTATGTTCACACTAGACTGACATATTTCAGATTCCACTCACATTCATATCGCGTTAATTAATCAACAGCATTTGTCAAACTGTGGTCAACGGGTCCACGAAAATTTCCGAATGATGTCATTGAAGGCGAGAATAAAATTGACGATCCTCAAAAATACATTCAACCGTTATTAGTCTGCATTGAAATTTTTAGCGAATCATTTTCTACGATATAGAATTTCACATTCGTTTTGCAACTTTTATTAGTTCACGTTGAGGTCACAGCATCCGAGCTGACATAATTATAATATTTATATGAATGTCTACGTTTAATTTTAAATTGCTATCTAGCGAGAAGACGGAGATTTTCTGGAACTATGGAAGTTATTTACTTTTGACAGAACAAAGTAAAAAAATGCTTATTTTATTCATCGAAAAAGTAATTTTACTTTCTATGAATTCTAGATATAAATGAATTATTTGAATTTGCCAACTATGAAATTGGACCATGTGAACAATAAATAACTAATCACAAGATCATCCATTGCAAAACAATAGTAATAATATTTTACAAACAATCAGTAGCAGTACTTCGTGATAAATCTTGGGGACTCTAAAACATATTAGCTATTTAAATTTGGATTATTGAGATTTTGTACACTTCCATGTATTTTGTCACTAACGACCCGGGTTTCGCCTTTCGGCATCTTCAGGCATTCGAGCACACGAATGGACTCGAACTGATTCTCGAACTCGACCAGTTCGAGTCCATTCGTGTGCTCGAATGCCTGAAGATGCCGAAAGGCGAAACCCGGGTCGTTAGTGACAAAATACATGGAAGTGTACAAAATCTCAATAATCCAAATTTAATATTGAAATTCCATCAAGCACCCTCAGTCGATGTCTTAAATTATACTTAAATTAGCTATTTAAAATGGGTTCTTACCAAAGAAAAGTTTACGAACCGATGCGCAAATACAAGCTAATACACATGTTAGTTAGTTTATGAGAAGCACAGGGTCGTGAGTGGCACTTTATTATTTATGGGGTTAATTGACCCACGTTTAGCTAACGCACCCGCCATATTTAGATAACAATTTATTGTTATACCACAACCAACTACGGAAATGTAAATTATTGAGATTGTAAAAGGAATTTAATATCTTTGTTAATAGTCAAAATACTCAAGTAAAATACATTACATAATCGAGTCGTTGCCCAAAATAACGTTGTATCCAACAATATCCTTCTTTTCAGAAAAATTACAAAAATTAAAACAGTTTTTTACATTTTATATTTTAAATACACTAATCATACAACTCTTAAAAGTTTAAAATGTAAAGTTATGAAGAGAGGCAATTTAATTTAAATTTATTATAAAAAATACAGTGGGAAGAGACGTTTGTACTGAGATCCTACTGCGCATCTTGGATGTTTATAACCAATAATTCGCCCCTCTTCGGCCGGGCATTTTCACATTATTGCAGAAAAACATTATGCAATGAAGATTTAATTTATGGGAATTTAAACATCACGATATAACACGCTATTATAATATAGTTTCAAAAACTTATATCGGATACATGATGCGCCGAATAATGAATGTACTAAAGATATAAATAGTGTCGATGGCAGGAATATTGTAAAGAATGTTTCTACTCACATTATGGAACCACGCCAGTCTATAGGCTTTCGGGTTGGCCCGTACATTGCATTCAAAATAGACGTCATCGCCTTCCTTGATGTCATCAGCGATTAAATTGGAGCCCATCTTCAGCGTAACAACTGGCATATCTACAAAACAAAACATCAGCATTAGTTGTATGATACCATTTAAAAAAAATGCAATATAGTGACTGATTTAATATATACCTAGACCATAGAGAATATTATTGTATATTGCATCGAACTTTCAACAATATTGCTTTTAAAAAAAGTTGAATTGTTGAAATTTTGTAAATTTCCATGTATTTCGTCACTAACGACCCGGGTTTCCACTTTGGCATCTTCAGGTTTTCAAGCTATTTTAAAACCCAATAATCCATAATAAGTAGGTATCTCGATGTATTTCAATGTTGATTGGTTCTTGGTCGCCTGCAATTGCTAAGTCCTATGGGTTTGTAATTTTTAATTGAGGTTAAAAGTCATTATTATCAAATCAGTATTAAAATTAATTCAAATATCAATGTAAGTTACCTAGACTTATTAATAACATTTTATTACTGGTCTGTCAGTTCGAGTTCATTCGTGTGCTTGAATACCTCAAGATGTAAATGTAAAACACTAGTACATGTAAATGTAAAAAATTCAACAATTCAAATTTGATATTGAAATTTCATCAAACACCTTCAGCAGAGTTTATTTAATGTTTAATCAACTAAGGATAAACATATTGCTAATCGGGAAAGATATATGACTTGCATTATATTTTTGCTCATACTTTGTGATACGAAAGAATTGTCGGACAAGTTGAGTACTCTAGTCATCAAGTGAAACCAAGAAAAAATAATCTTCCAGATGGAGATAATATGAAAGGTTTTATGAAATAATAATGAAACTAAATAATAAATAACGCGTCATAGTGTAAGCTATTCAGTCATAGGTAGATCGATAGCAGCCATTGCTGCTGATTATGATGGTTTAAATATTCGAGATTTATTTCAAGTAGCTGTTTAAAAGATTTATTGGATGATCTCAAGTCAGAAGAAAACAATGGTAACTTCTTAATGAGTTTAATTTATATTTACGCAGAACTTCTCCAAGTACACTTTTTGGATTTTGTTGTTTTGTTTTGTTAGATTGGCACTGATTATTGAAAACAATATTATTTAAATTACTTAGTAAAGTAACAAAATAATTTTATGAACACAATTTTAATTGGAAAATCTGCAAGAGGATAATAAAAATAACTACTAATTCCAATAAAACATTTGTGTTGAATCAATGGAAATTCAAATAAGATGATTAGGGAGAAAATAAGCGGTCAATTACCGGTTAGCCCGGTTATTCTCACAAATTTTTGACCTCACTTTTAAGTAATTACAAATTAACATGATAATTTTTTATCCATTTCCACTCCCAACGTGGAGCATATGGCTTCCTAATAGAGGTATCGCAACAGAATTTTTGTATGAGAACTGCTTGTTACTCAGTTGCTCAACCACTATTTTTTCGAAGAGAGCAGGGATAGAAGGATAGGACTAGGATAGGGCCGGTGGTTAGCTAATCGCTCTCACTACACTCCGTGAGGATCGGATCTGTGGGAAGGAATTTTTTAGACATCACAGACAACGAACGGTCAGGCAACGGACAGAAATCCATAAATCGATTGAAAGATCAATTTTTAAAAACCGCCCGCACCGGGATTTGAATACGAGACATCCGTAGCCTAGCCAACGACGCTAGTGCTACCAACTGAACCACGGAGCTGATAATTTACTACAAAAAACGATGCTTTTATATTTAATGTTGTATTTTTAATGATTTTTTAATCTCTAAGCGTTGATTATAGTACAAGTTTTTAAGAAATAGATAACATTGACAAAAAAAAAAAATGTTGGTAATACACTCTAACAGCACTAAGCAAATTTCAGTACATCATGTGTTGCTTTGTAGCCTGAAAATTGAAATATATAAAATCCAATCATCAAAAGCTTTTAACTGAAATCGTGAACCAATAGGGATTTTTAAAACCTCTTACAGTTTAATATTGGTTTTATAGTCGAGTCCGTGGTGCAGTGGTTAATGTCATTAGTTGCAGTTACGGATGCCTTGGGTTCAAGTCCTGTTACGTTTCATAAACTGATTTTTCAATCGATTTATGGATTAGGCATGGATGTTTGTGATGTCTAAAATGCCCTCTCACCCATACGATCCAAAAAACGTGGCGTCACGAGAGCGATTACCTAATCACTCTTCCTGTCCTAGCCTTGTCCTGATATTCCTGCTCTCTTGAAAAAAAAATTAGCAATCGAGTAAAAACAGTTATCGCAGAAAACTTCTGTTAAGATACCTGCATAAGGAGGTTGAATGTAAGATTAAAAGAACCGTTTAACCGGTGACAATATAAAACGGTGATTTGCGACTCCCTGAACGTAAGAAACTCATCCCAAAGTATTAATTAAAATCGTGAATTGCCAAGACCGAAAAGTAATCGCCCCGACCACAAAATTCTCAAGTGAAAACTTTCGGCCATAACTGGCTCGGATTAATATTAAGTGAAGATATTTTGAATAGAATGAATGATTCACGAAAACTTTATGATGAGTATCATAATAATCGAGAAGTTTAATGTTAAATCCGAGGGCGCTTCAGTAAAAAGAGAATTATTTACTGAAATGTATTTTTAGTAAAGCGGAAAGTAATAATTATCGCTAACATCTTAAATCCCGGTCGCTCGGTTTGGTTTTTACTTTGAATCATCCGTGTTGAATTTCGAATTAAAATCGTAACTGATGGACAAAATTGTAACGCAAAGTTCAAGTGTAATGTCGTCGTAGACTTTGTAAGCTCTATTATGCATCAAAGAGCATACGATATTAGGTGATGCAATTCTTTCCCATTCGCCTGTATGTTTTTTTTTTAATATATCATCTATGTCAACTCCCAATGTGGAGCATATGAACTTGTAATGGAGGTATCTCAAGATAATTTTTTCTACAAGAATTGTTTGTTACTTTATCGAAGAGAATAGTGATAGGACAAGACTAGTGGTAAGTTAATCGCTCTCGCTACACCCCGTTTTTAGAATCGGATGGATGGGAAGAAATTTTGGTAACACTGCTTGTAATTAATAAGTTATTTTTTCAATAAATTTAATCAGATGTACCTTCTGATCGATTCCTCAACCGAGGCGTAGTAAGAGTGACTAGCTAGCTACTAGTGTTTTTCCAAATCAATCATTGTACTGAGTTTTTCTTTTGAGTTGAAGTGACTGATTTATAACCAGTTCTCATAAAAAAAACTTCTAACAATATACTCTATTTAAAGTCACTATGCTCCACATCGGGTACAGATAAATCTCAACTTATACAAGAAGTCACATTCTTATAATACGAAAATTATTCATAAAATCTTAGGAAATAAATAGTCAAGTAATATTGATAATTATTTTAATAGAATTAATTTTAGGCATCAAATACATCTATGCCTTATAATAGAAATCCATAAATCGATTGAAAAATCAATTTAGACACTGTCCCTACTGGGATTTGAGCCCGTGAGATTCGTAATCGAAGTCAAAGATGTTGACCACTGCACCACGGACCCGATTATTCTTTTATTACAACATTAAACAATAATGTACAATGTAACTTCATAATTAAAAAAAAAAAATTTGCCAGTAACTAATTCTATTAATGGTCAGTAATAATTAGGTTTGATCAGTTAATAATTACCAAATAAATAAAGGTTAGGTTTGGTTTAATTAAACTGACCGGTTAAGTTAATAACTGAGAATTTTTATAAATTACTAACCGTTTATTTTATTAACTGACCACAGTATACTGACCATTTACCGAATAAGTTACTAACCATTTGAATTAATTACTGACCAAAAATTCAAATTGTTACTAAACCAATAAATGCAGGCATTACAAACAAACTTCAATGATGGTGTAAAGAAGTTAAAATTATAAAATACATGAGTGTATGTATGTAGAATACAAATTTTATCACACATATTTACATGCGAGATAAATAAATGTATTTCCCATTCATCGTACTACATTCTGAACATTGCTCGAGAAATTCCGCTTAAAAAACGTTTTTTCTGTGAACGAAGTCATTGTTTTTAATCAATATATCGCACATTTTGTCTGCCTCATGAAATAACACACTAAGTTAGAATGCTTCATATTTTTTTATGTCAAACAACAATAATAAAACAACACGCCATCCAATTGGTTTGTATTTTTCAGCATAAGTATATTTTTAACGAGAACTGTTAACAAAAGGAGAAACATGTTACAATATTAAAAATATCAAAAACATTTTTTTTAGTATTAATTGCGATTTACTATTTTGCCTACTTATTTTGTTAGTATACGTTGAAAGTCCCGTGATTGGTCAAAGCTTAATTTCATACTGTGAATGGCATATTTTAAATTAAATTTGTTTACATTATTGGTTCAATCGGGACAGTTTGATAGATCAATTTATTAAACTCTCCGTACGGGGACTCGAACCCGGGACATCCTCAACCGTAGCCAACGACGTTGACCACTGCACTACGGCCACCAACAATACTTTAAGTCATTTTAATGTGTAGTATTTTGGAGTTATGGGGGGGTGAGGGGGGGGGGGAAGAAATCGTGTGACGATTTTTAAAATTTTATTTTCGTTTTTGAGTTGGTGTGTTATTCCACAAGGCAGTCGATTTGTCAACATATTCCGTAGGGGTTTACAGTGCAGAAATAAGCAACTAAGGGTACGATACTCAAGTATATTGGCTCTTTGCATGCCTTCGTTCAAAGCAAGTATATTTGAATCAAGTCGATAACATTAAATAAAATTGAACGTTAACTGTGGGAGAATTGCGGATATTGAAAGAAGAAAGGAGCATTTCGTAAACTTAAGCACTTACCCTGAATGGAATGGGAAGTGTATAAATATTGTATATACGTTCATGAAAACAAACTAGATATTTTCTTTAGTATGAAAAACAATACTAGATATTTTAAAGAAGTATTTTAGCTGTGCGAAACTTTAATAATAACGAATGGATGTAGATTCGAAGAGAAATCTCAGATAGCACACTAATAGGGTAAACGTTCCAGTAGTTGACCGCTTAAGAGAAAAATTCAACGAAAATAACGATTAACGCTTAGCATTAGACCGAATGATGACAAAGCAAGTGTAAATAAATCATGGGTCAAATGTCTTAATTAATATAAAACAAAAATAAGGATTGGGTCTAATTGAACACAATTTTTAATAACTCTGTTAATGTTTCATTAGTTGACCATCTAAAAAATTGAAAGTTCAAGTAGTTGACTACTTTTTTTTCCCGTAGTCGACCATGTCTAATCAGAGGGTTTCATGACAACCTTTCATAAGAGTTGTATCAGAGCTTCCTGTGAGACCACTTTTGGCTGAATCAAGTAGCATATGCTTACATTCACTGATATCCTTAAGAATTCTCTTAAGAAATTCATAATAAAGTACTTGTTACGGTGCTGTTTTAGAATGGCCACTATGACACCCCAATGATATATATGGTGATGTGTTAGTTTCTCAATCTGAAAAAATATGGTTTCCCTTGTCTGAATTCTACCATTTAGAGCAATCCCGTGTCTACGCTTCTTATTTTGGGTACTTTTATTGAAAAACGGTCAACTGTCGGAGTCCGTGGCGTAGTTGGTAGCGTTGTTAGTTAGGGCTACGGACGTCTCGGGTTCAATTCCCGGTGCGGAGAGTTTTCACAAGTTGATGTCTCAATCGATTTATGGATTTATGTTCGTAGTCTGAGTGTTTGTGATGTCTAAAACTCCTTCCTCAGGCACAAGTCCTGTCCTAGCCCTATCCTTCTATCCCTACTCTCTTTGAAAAAAAGAGAGGTTGAACAACTGAGTAACAAACCGTTTTTATAGAAAAATTCTGTTGAGATACCTCCATTAGAAGACCATATGCTCCAAGTTGGAAGTGGACATGGAAAAAAACTGGTACATGGTCAACTACAAGTACAATTACCTTACTTAAAATTTGGATTTATATGTGAAACACAGACACGGTTTTCACGCGTATGAAAATTTTTCAAATTTATTTATGGGTTTGTATTCAGGCATGGATGATTGTAATGTGTTCATAATCCCCTTCTATCAATAGAATCCTGAAACGGGGCGGGTTGTTTGTGCTTCGTTTTGTGCTTGTTTTCTTAAGCAATATAAAAAGATTAGGAAGACTTAATAAATTCTAGTGGTCAAAGTCGTTGGCTTCAGTTACGGTGCTCGCGTATTCGAATCCCAGTATGGACAGTTCCATAAATTGATTTTTCAACCGATTTATGTATTTTTGTTTTGAAGCATGGATGTGTGTCAGGGGTCTTGTACTAACCCTAGCCTAGTATCCTTACTATCTTCGAAAAAGAAAGGTTGAGCAACTGATGTTCTCGTTGAAAAACTGTTGAGATACCTCCATTAAGAGTTAATATCAAAACTGTTAGCGATTATGGTAAAAAAGACCTTAAATAGTTTCTTAGTGGAAAACATAAAGAAATTTCAGTTTTTAGTTATGTATAAAATTACCTCCCATCCATTTGAAGCGGGACGTAGAGAGAGAGCGATTAACTAACCTTCTATCCCTACTCATTTCGAAAAAGAAAAGTTGAGAAACTAAGTAACAAGTGGTTGTCATAGAAAAACTACTGCACTATATCCTCCATCACTCTCTATTACCCTCCATCACCCACCACGGCCGTAAAGTAGACGTTTCCCGTGGTGTACCAACGTTAAGCGTTATTCAATTTTGTATTGGGATTGTCTCGGTAACAATTATCCAAAACTTGGCGGCTTGTAGTTAAGTGTGCAGAAAAATTCCCTATTATAAAGTTTGGTAATTTTAAGAGTTAATGTCTACTCAGTCTCCGTAAGACACCGCAAATTTGCAAAAGGCCATTTAGTTTACTCAATTTGCTACCAAGTCAACCACGTTGATCTTAAAGCGACCATTTGGCAAGAATGACAATATGTATACAAAGAGTACAGAACTCATTGATGCAGTACAGTATCCTTCATGACATCTTCAGATTTGTTAATGACGGTTGGGTTCGATATGAAGGTACATCGTTCTCCTCGCTTCTTCCCAGGTCATCCCAGCGTCCCGTAGCTCCACCGAATACATCCTATGGATGGTCATCAGCGGCCTTCCAGGGCGACGGAATCCATCTGGTAATTAGAAGAGACAGGCAGGATTCAGGCTCCCTTGGGGCTTCCGCAACACGTGTCCAAGCCAGGTCCATCGTCGCTTTTTTTTATTTTGGACGTAATAAGAGGCTGGTCCGTCCGCTCTCTTACATCCGAGTCCCCTAGTATTCGTCACAAGCATCTGTTTTCAAATCACAGTATACGGTTAACCTGTGCCTTGGTGAGGTGCCATGACTCGCAACCGTAAAGTGACGGTGTTGTACGAACTAAACGGTGGAAAAAATCTGAAAAGACAACCGACGAAGAAATATAAACATTGTCGTGTTGGACCTAATAATATTGTTTGTCCGAAACTAGAAAGACGCTGCTATGGTAAATTCAACATAAAGACAAATCCCTAATGAAGCTTAGACTCACACAAAGTTTTAATGTGAAGGCGTAGAGGAAGAGTGAAAGCTTTAGTTAGCGATGAATTAAGATTATTTTTTTAAACTCTAGATTTCGGTGACAATCAAATACAAGGCAAATTACGCGTCAGAAAATACGAGGAAAAAATAAATTACAAACGATTTATAACCAGGTATTTTTCGTTGTTATTTTTAATTAAAAACGCAGTGGCGTACAAACTTCTTGGAACCCTTTCGGGTTTTGAGGGATGAAGCAAAAGGTGAGCGTCACGGGTGGCGAATTAAAATACCCTTAACTAAGTTTGCAGAGCGTAATCTGTTGCCTCATTTAAAATTGTGCCCATGGAGGTAGGTGCGATAGTAGACGTTTTTGAATTAATGCAAATGTTTTGCGCAAGTTAAATAAATTTAATGTGGCCGACTCACTGCAGTGCGCGGCGGAGTTTGTATTAAAAAGTATACCCAAGAAGACAGTGATCCATTAGGCGCTCAAGGAAAACTTACTAAGGGAAAATTGTACAATCTTATAATTAATAATTTTTTCAACCTTATTCTCGTGCAATATTTGCAAATGACCTTACTGTTTATTTCATATAATACAAGGTAATTGGGATTTTTCCTACCGAGTTTGCAAGATGCTAAACATTGATTCAAGATCTTTTCGTATTTGAATCATAAAATAAATTGTCAACAGTTGGTATTTTGACACGACTATCTTAATTTTTTTTTGATTAAGTCCTTAATTTGGGGGAAGGGGGGATTAGGAATATTAAATAATTAAAAAACCGGTATATTTTAGAATAATCTTATGTAGTAATTAAATATAAGAATACGAAAAAAACATTATTTTCGACTTGTTCTGTTTTTTCGTGTTGTGTTTAGTCCAGTTACCGTATGTATATTAAGCAAGATATTAAAGGCGGAAAACACATTGTAGTAGGTATTTATTTCATAGTCTTAAAGAATGGGTAGCAGCGGTTTATGTAAACTCTGATTTCGGTCTTCACACAAAAAGTCACAATTTTAGAATAGGTTGACGACTTTTCACAATGATTTACATGGAACGTATGTGGAAATATGCATGCGCCCACGCCTCGCGGAGGGGTGGGTGTGTGTTTGATGTAACGCCGTAGAAGCTAGTGCCACAAGTCACGACCGCACGCAATGACTAATGCACCAGTTTAGCTTTGCCGGGCAGCAGACCAGAATGGGGAACCGCCGCCATTAACCATTCGACATTAAACATTCAGGTTCGAGACCCGGCTGGGTCAGCGCCGGAACCGGATGCCTATATCATTGGGCGCGGTCTGAAAGACAATACACACGGGGTCTAACAAAAATGACGACAAGAAAACAAGCTTATTAGTTATATTATTGTTATTTCGAAGTGAAATGGAATCATTTAAAGTTCATCATTTAAGTATTGCAAGTTTGACGCAATCTTTCAATATAAGATGACATCAAGAGATGAAAATGCAAGCAATGCAAATACACCCAATTCTATTTATGCACGGACTGAGAAAATGGAATAATTTTTTTTACACGTTTTGTTGCGCTTACACGGTTATGAAAAACGAAAAGTAACATTAAATACAGTATGACTGTATATATATTTGTGAGTATACGAGTCGTCATGTTTGCCATTTGGCGAATTTTAAGATTAAGATGTTCATGACTCATGCATGACTTGTTATTGTGTTGACACAATTATGTTTTTATTTTATTCTCTTTACGTTTTTTTATTTTTTAATGTCTATTTGTCAAATTAAATACATGAATTTCTCTCCAATATTGTTTTTCTTGACATGTTAAGAATTGTTGACAGCTTAGTGCAGTCGTATCTTATGAAACTTTTTATTTACAAATAAAAAATAAATTCGAGTAGTTTTTGGGGTTTTTAGGGGGTATTTTAATTAGCGAAATCTATCTTTTAATTTTATTTGCGTATCTTATCTTTTTTTACAACGTTTTTATGCACGGTAGTCTCTGAAACGTATTCCCCGTCCTCAAAAAGAATTGAGTTTAAAACAAAAATGTTAGATTGAAACCGTTTGATACTTTTATCGATCAGAAGATTTCATAGATACATTACATAATTATATGCAAATTACAGAAGAAAATCGAGCAATTTCCATGGAGTTATTTGGGAGTTTTGACTACAGCTGGCCACCAAATCCAATTGCAATAATACTTGCGCGTGTGCTTACACATGCTGACATAATAAATTCTAAATGTTGCTGAATATCGAATGTTACATAAGAATATTTTTTATTTTTGTATTTATACTTGATAAGACCGTTATCTACGGTAGTTAACAGTGGCATATGCGAAACTTTAATTTCAATAAGATTACAAGGTGTATATACACTATTAAAATAATACTGATAACTTTATTCCGCTGGTTCAAAATGCAAATTCGATTTAAATAAACTAAAAAAAAAGTGGAAAGATTATGTAAAAAAATCATTTTTATGCATATTTAAAAAAAACTAACAATTTTAAAATCACACACATTAAGGGATTGCTATATCAGTATAACCGAAACTGGGATACCGGTATTTTTACGGTTTTTTTAATACCAAAATACCAGTTATTTAAATGGATAATATCAGTATTTCAGTATCAAAATATGTATATATTTTTATTAGCCATGCCCACTTCCAATGTGGAGCATCTCTGGAGGTATCTAAACAAAAGTTTTTCTACGAGAGTTGCTTGTAACTCAATTGCTCAACCTTTCTTTTTTGAAGGCAGTAGGAATATTAGAGTAGCGCTAGTAAAATACTAGTGGTTGGCTAATCGCTCTCAATGCGTCCCGTTTTTAGGATCGGATGGCGGGGACGTATTTTTTTAGACATTAAAAACATTCATGCATCCTGACGGAAATCCATAAATCGATTGACAAATCAATTTATGAAACTGCCCGTACAGGTATTCGAGCCTGAGAGTACCGTAACCGAAGCCAACGGATGTCGCGGGTTTTCATCCCAGTATGGACAGTTTCACAAATTGTCAAATTTTCAATCGGTGTATGGATTTCTGTTCGTAGACATGGATGCTTTGAATGTCCCTTCTACCCATGCAATCCTAAAAACGGTGCGTAGCGAGAGCGATTAGCTAACCACTAGCCCTTTTCTAGCGCTCTTCTTCTAAGCCCACTCTCTTCGAAAAATATATTTCGAACAACTGAGTAACAAACAGTTTTAGTATAGTAACCTATGTTGAGATACCTTCATTAGGAGTCCATATGTTCCACATTGGGAGCAGACATGTTTAAAAGAAAGCATTGATATATTCATCCTGTTGCCGCTATTTTTTTAAAAATTTCATCTCTCTTCATAATAACGATATTTACATGGTCGACCGGTATTGCAATCCCTAGCACAATAATGATTACAAAACTGCTTTGGTTTTAAAAGATGTTTCCAATATATTTCATTTAATAATTTAATTTATATTTATTTACTTGTAAATTAAAAAAAATAAAGTGCAAGAAATTACAGCTGACGCCAATGCGCAATAATAATAAAAATAATGATAATAATGACAATGATGATGAAAAGGGTTATTAAAACATTATTAATGTACAAGAAAAACTTATTTAGCAAACAATACCCAGAGTTTTATACTGAAAATATTCAACTCTCTAGGCAATACATTGATCAGCCAAATGACCGACGCGAAGAACAAGTTTTAAGAATAAAAATTGCTTGGTTACGATTTCGGCCACGTAAATAAAAATTGGGAGCGTGTAAGTTAATAGTGTTGAGAACTTCATGATTATAAACTCGTCCCCAAAGACGAAGAGAAAGCTAATAATGGTATATAATGTGTAATCAGACGAATAGTTACTAAATAAATATTATTATGAATACAGAAGAGAGTTATAATTGAGTGAGTAAGTAGTGGAAGAAAATATAATACAATATGCAACATAAACATGATTCGTGTTACGCTTGTACGAACATCATTATTATGCATAATTATTCATATTCCGTTTCGACATACTAGTACAATATTATGAATTCAACAAGTAAATTAGGGCGCCAATTATGTATAAAACAATCAACGGAGCAAAGTTATATTATTCATTAGTTCCCGGACTCGTTAATGATAAGGAAAATTAAATGATATTACAATGATCAACATATTATTTGAGGGCGGTACGGAGTGCACATCTGGAAACATTGTATTATCTCATACGTATTTTATTATTCATAGCTCAGTTCCAAATTGTAACAGGCCAAAAATTTACAGTTTTGAGTTAAGTATGAAGAAATGCTTAGAATAACGATATCTACCAGTTCCAAAATGTATCTAGTGATAATCTGTGGTTGTTTTAGAATGGCAGTAGTTATTATTTCTTTATATCTAAACTGTAACAACTAAGAAAATCCTTAATACTAAATACATGTTTTAGATAATTCGACAATTTCATTAAAATCTACAAAAATTAGATGCATAGTAGAAGATTAAGCCTGTCCAAATCTTGTCTTCTAATCTCAGAAGTCCCAGAACTATGCCGTTTGAGTTGTTACATTTTTAATTTGAAGTATAGTTATAAGCAGCTGTGAAACAAAATTTTACGACTTGAAAATCATTGTGATTCACGATAACAGAAATTATTTCGTAATTTCAATTTCTCTGATGTACTGAATTTAACTATTTGTGGAGATTATTTGGGACTACAAAAATAAATCATCATCACATTTGAATTTTGTCTATTTTGGAGTTTTACAATCACTCAGTAAGGTTATATTCTACATGAAGTTGTTGTTGAAAATCAGATAGGGAATGTACTCGCTAAAAAAGTAGACAGAGAAAACAGTGAAATTCCGTAAGTGACATTTATGCCCGATTTCAAGAATTGGATCTCTGGTGCTATTTGAATTAATGTAATGTTTCTTAGTAAGTGCTTCAATTTTCAAAATACGAAATTGAATTAAAATTAATTGTTTTTCTTATAATCAGGAACGATAATTTTTTATATGGTCCTTACAATGTACTTAATAGGCTAAGTAAATAGGTACAATCATAATAAAATATAGATCATAGAACAAATGGTAAATAATTGTTACTGGTGAAGACCGGGACCGGTTTCTTTGGAACGGACTGTTGTGATATAATCGCTCATTTGTTTAATTAAATTCTTACATAACCTTTATAAAAAAACGATTCTCATAATAATATAAATAGATAATAAATATATTACTTCGTATTGTTATGAAAATTTTGTAGCGATAAGTATAATATATAATAGACTCAGTCAAAAATATAAAGTTTTATTACAAATATATTATTGAAACATAAAAAATATTTTTTACGATAACTTGATAATAAAAATATTATCAAAATATAACTGGTCATAAAATATGCCGTACGGAACATAAGCCCGGATAGCTCAGTCGGTAGAGCATTGGACTTTTAATCCAAGGGTCCAGGGTTCAAGTCCCTGTTCGGGCGGCAATTTTTTTGAACATTATATTATGAATTACAAAATTAATTATAATATTTTTGAATCGAAATTGACTGTTTTTCTTATTTCATTGAAAAAATTATTTCATGGTTCAAGCATTAAAATATATTTTAACAAAATATATATTTAAAATACATGTTGTAAAATACAAATACAATCTTGAATCATTTTTTTATTCAATTAAAAATGGTTAAATTGATTACTTGCAGATAATAACAAGAGTTTTAATTCTGGATTGGTTTCCATTAAAATTCCCCTCTTAATTAAGTGATAAGAAAATAATATAAAGAGCAATATTTTTTCGTGTAGTATAAAAAAATGAAATTATCGATTTTTTAAAAATCTAAATAAATTATCTCGATACCATAAAAAAACTACCAAATCAAAATAAATTAGTAATTAATTTGTTGTGATCATAAATTTATTATAATTATTGTTTCTTTCGGTAGTGGATGAAATTTTATCTTCCCATGGTATTGAGCGTTGTTATTACCACGCTACGGACTGACTAGCTGTGCGGATACCGCAACCAAATAGTGCTTAGAGCAGTGTTTCTTAACTGCTGCGTTTCTATTTTTTAGCATTATTGCACATTGCGCTTCTCCTGTAAACTCTTGTACTACGGTTAATTTCAATTATTTGCATCAGTGTGTCCGAATTCTTCTCCATCAAAAACAGTTCAATATAAATTGGCACTGATTTCAAGAAACTTTTTGCATTATATACATATAGGGGGGTAGGCGTTGAATTGTTTCAACGTGGTAAAGATGGCGAGAACTTCAGCAGGAGTGTTTTAAGAGTTGTTATCTTATACTTAGTTGCTATGTACACTTAAAAGAGTGCATGCTAAAGCTATAGTTCATACTGTGGCTAAATTGTAATTATTTTTGGATTAGCGGAACAAACAATAATTTTGTAGAAGCAAAGAGAAACCTGTGATGAAAAGCTACTTGAAAATTCATGTCGGCAGCCCGGGTTATATGTCAATATACAATATTAAATGGAAGTAAACTTACAGTGTACATTAAGTCTCCATCTATCCTCCATCGCCGAGTCAGGTATGGCCATATTCTCAGCTCTACATGTCAGGTATTTTCCGTCATCATCAATCGTTGGCACAAACGGAAGAATACTTAGAGTCTGGTTGTTAGCTTCAGTATACTGTAAATAAAAAAATTACAAGCTTAAACTACATAATTGAAATACTGATTTACTACTTTGGTTATTATTAATTGATAGAAAAGAGATTATTTATTTATTTTATATACATTTATCGCATTTGTAACGTAAAAAACGATTGAATCTTGTAATTTAAGACATCGACTGAGTGTGCTTGATGGAATTTCAATATCGAATTTTGAGTTATTGAGATTTTGTACACTTCCATATATTTTGTCACTTACGACCCGGGTTTCACCTTTCGGCATCTTCAGGCATTCGAGCGCACGAATGAACTCGAACTAACGAATTCGAGTTCATTCATGCGCTCGAAATAGTAAACATTGGTAATTGGCAAGGAAGTCAAACGAGTATGTTTTGGCAAAGTCTACTTTAATATACAAAAAAAATAGTACTGGTCTGAACTCACTCACGTCTACTCGGAAAATGGTTAAAGCTCTTTCCAGTGCCATCCCCATTGGCAGACTGTTTCCACTCTTTAGAAGACCAAACAATTCATGCCCACGATTCCTCAATAAATAACTCAGGAACATAAAGCTAGGCATTTTTAAGAATAGTGGAATTCTCAGTTGAAATAAATATGTACATTCCTCATTATTCATTAAACGTGAGGATGCCTATTTATTCGCCCTTAAATGAACCTTCCTCAAGCTTACTTCGAACTAAAGCATTGGACGTTGATATCATAGTTTTAGCTTCCAAAAAGACCCTGGCGGCACGGAGGATAAAGCCCAACATTTACAATGCTTTATTGCAGGTAATATTAATGTCATTATTGAATGGCTTCTTGGGACCTTACTAAATAAAAGATTTTTGATACTTACAATTTTTGGTATTCGCTTAATTTGCCTGCTTCCCTTCCACCACGTGACAGTGGCTTCAGGCCTGGATCCAGAAGTCTTGCACTCAACTTCGTATCGTTTGTCAGCTGATACTTGCTTTTCTTTTGTCAAAATAGTGACAGTCAACGGTTTTACTGCAAAGGAAAAGATAAGTTTTTATTGAAACATGTTTATATAAGACACTTCAATAATATTTATAAATTTATCATTCAAGTCTTTAGTTCCACAAGCATTTTTGTTTTTTTCATACTAATATATCGAGGTTATACCAGCAAAAAGCATTAAGCCGTTGAAACAAGTTCTGAGATAATCGGATTTAAGGCATTATTTCTTTTTTCAAGTCCTCTCTTTATCAAGAACAATTGTTGAAGATTTAAAAAGATTTTTTGTACATAATAAAGAATAATCTTTTTGGCATACAAATCAGCAGATTTGGTATCAATTCATGCTTTCTGTCAGAATAAAAAAAAATAACAATACTGTTTCTATTTAAAACCGATGACTTCATGCGTTCTACCGATACGTAGAACGTTAAATTGCCTGGTATTAAAAACAGAAGTCAGTATAACTTCGATATATAATATAGTGAAATAGGCTCACAGTTTCTTGACTGTTTTTATTTCTAGAGTGGATACATACTTGGTCTTCATATCCATTACCCGCGTGTAGCTTATTACTAATTCATTAAAAATTCTGTCTGCTGAAGACTAATTTAGATTTAGATAGAAGATCAGATAGAGATTTAAATATTTAGAATTATTGAATTAATCGATTCGTTTAATAATTAAAATATAATATTTCCATGACTATACTCACAATTCACGTCCAGAATGAGGACTTTGGAAGTCGGCGGCGCTAAGTTTGTGTTGGAAGCCTGGCAGATCAGTCTCGCATTGAGGTGCTGCCGTCCTACGTTGGGGAAGTTCAGACTGTTCACTGTCATGCCATCAGCTCGCCTCTCGAAGGAATCGTCGATTACAGTGTTCTCCAAGTACCACGTCACTTTGGGTCGAGGTTTACCTAGTTATAAAAATATATATTAAAAAATTAATAAATACAAGTTGATGTCGAATATTTGTGTCTTAATCAAATAAAATCAATAATTAACTGTAGGCCAATAATTGCAAATTGATCTAGCTAAAGGTTTTTTTATATTTCAATAAAACTGTATTCTTTTGTCGGCCGATCAAGAGGTTAACAGTCTTAGGCGTTGGTCCTATTTGGTTGCGGTATCACTAGCTTCGAATATCTTCAGACAATTTCACAAATTAATATTTTAAAATATAATCAGTGTATAAAAGCACGGATGTCTCTGATGTTGGTAATTATTTATTTGGTCAGTAGCTAATTCTATAATCTTAGTTTGAGACGGATTTTGCCGTTTATTGGCTTGGACACGAGCTGCGGATACCACAGGGGAACCTGAATCCAGCCTGTCTCTTCTAACAACCAGATGGATTCCGTCGCCATGGAAAGCCGCCGATGACCATCCATAGGATGTATTGGAGCTACAGGACGCTGGGATGACCTGGGAGGAAGCGAGGAGACTGGCGGGTGACAGAGAAGCTTAGAGGAAGAGCATGATTGCCATATGCTCCGAATAGGGAGCGGATATGGTTTAAAAAGAAATTCCAAAATGGTCAGTAACTAATTCAATAAATGGTATGTAAGACATAGTAAATGGTCAGTTAATAATTATGTTTGGTCAGTAAATAATCTTCAAATAAAAAAGGTTAGTTTTAATTCAAAAACTGACGCTTTTGTATAACTATCTGACGGTTTAATTTAATAACGGACCACGTGTTCACTGACCATTTATTATTTCTTACTGACCAAAGATTGAAATAGTTACTAACCCAGTCTGACAATACCTCCCACCCACATTTCTAGGCCCATTTTACTTCAATGTTAAATAACATACCATAAAACTTAATGTTGCATTTTTCAAGGAACGGTATCAAGGTATAGATAAGTTTTGTCATATTTATCAAAAAATTCGCAAGTTTACTTAGGAATGAATATACGCAGATCTACCCCGATCGCTTTAGGTATTAATGTACCTAAAATATAATCAGGTATAAATGTTTTGAAAAAATTTCAACCTCTTCTCGGAACATTTGGTTTATCCTGGCGGAACCCTCAAGTTCCACGGGAATCTTTTTGGGAAACTTAGCCCTAGAATCTCATTGTCAATTCTATTCATTTTTATTCACGCCATTTTAATCATAATTTAATTAGAATTAGTCGATAATCCATTAATGCAATAGAGAACACGTATTATTAATTATAATAATAACAAGATATGTCTAAGACTTCATTTTCCTCTCAAAATGTCTGGCTGTTTAACATGGGCCCGCCAAAACAACTCGAAACCGTTTTGGTAAACAAGATTACTCCAAAACCTACAACTAGTTATACAGTTGTTTGTCATATTCTGTGTTTGGCATTTAATCATAAAACGTATTTGTTTATACAGCGAATGTTTGTTCTCGCTCAAGTCTTGACGGAAATCTTACTGTTTTGTAGGCAATGTTCACTTACTGACAATGTACAACATTTGGGAAACAAACGTTAAACCGTATTACGTTGCTATTCATAAGATTATCTTGATATACTATGTTGAAAAACAAACTTGTATCTCACGAAAAAGGCCCGATTTTTAATAAATCATGTAAATCCAGCAGAGAAAATATACAAAACTATTTGGGTGTGAGCTTACAACAAAGAAACATTGAATTTTGTATCGCAACTCGCTGGTAGTCACTACGAATTTTTTGAAATAACTGTTATCTTATTTACCCTATACCAGGGGTGGCAAACCTTTTAACATGAGTATGCCAAGAATCCTCAAATAATAAATCGTCCGTCTGACGTGCCGAGTAGTTTTTTGTAAAATTATTTATTTGAATAATTAATATTAGCAATTATGCTATAATAAGTTTTCTTAATTTAAAAACATAACCCGAAGACCGTGTCATCATTTAATAGCATAGTCTGATAACGCAGACTGGGTTTATTTACCCTTCCAAGCAATTTCGAATAGGGAAAAAATAAAAAAAATGTTATCCAAAATTTTATTAAGCAGTTTAAAAAATACACTTTATGTTATTAGTTTTAATGAGATTTTCGTTGCTGTACATTCGATGCCAAATAATTTATATTCATTTTATATGTCGTCACTCTTAGTAAAATGCACGCCAACTGGATTCATCGGTCAAAACTATTTTTTGTACTACATATTATAAAATTCATCTTGGAAAATAATGACAATGTGGAAAAGGAAATTGATAATATGCCATCGCTAGTCGAAACAATTAAGTACAGATATCTTATCCATTAGTTACCTTTTTAAAAAATCTGTTAGTTTTTACGTGTTTGGTAAATTGTTGAACGTGCCATCTCTGGCACGCGTGCTCAAGGTTCACCTCCCCTGCCACATACAGTAGACGTTAGTGGAAAATATTAAAAGAATTAGCTTAATTAACTGTTGTGGAAATTCTAGAAAGCGTAATTTGTCGTTTAAAAAAGTGTGTAAAAAATCATTTTTATAATATCAAATTTTTATTTGACAGAATAATTATGTGTGAATAATTAATTATTTATATCCACCGCGGGCGCTTAGGTCGTGAGACAATTTCCTTCCTATAATATAAAACTTCTACGTCTACACTAACAGACCTGTCTGGACTATTATATATATATGATGACATTTAACCAGCGGTGAATAAAATTTCAAGCTTAAACTTTAAATAAATAAGTTGGGGTATACATCATCGATGTTTTGGAAGAAAACACTAAGTCAAATAAATGTAGTTATTCCAAAATGTTCCTTATTTCGAACACTACCGTATGGAAGAAAACTGTTTTTACTTAAAAACAGTTTTGTACAAACAAACTAATTGAAAAAGATTTCAAAAATTTGAAAAACTTGAAAGTAAAATTACTCAAAATTAGTATTTTTCAGTTAGTGTCTACGACTAAAACAACGACGATGTTATACATATAATTGAAATTATTAATTAAAGCGATACTTTCCTTTTTTTTTTTTGGTTAGGCTGAGTGAATAAGTTTAGTAACATATATTTTTAGATAACTAAATTTATTTGACAATGCAAATAATGCATAAATTAAAATTCTCATTTAAAAAATCTCTCAAACTTTAAAGCATTGAAATAATATTCAAAAGTAAAGTGAGAAATTTTACACAACTGAGAAAAATACGAAAAATTAAAACAGTACGAAGAGTGTAGAAAAAAATAAAAAAAAATGAAAGGAAGATGGCTTTTTCATGCAAAGAAAATTCTAGAGAGATTGCCTGTTTTGAATTGCAAATTTTTCCGCAGAAATGAAAACGCAATACTCGTGCTACAACAAGATAATTACAGAACGTTTGTAAATAAATTTCCCGACTTCATCCCACTCGGTGAGGGGGGAATTTATTCTGTAAGCGGGAATATGAAACCACGCAGGTGCATTAGGTGGTGACTTATAGCCGCTGAGAATTCTTAAGTTTGGTTACACAATGCGGCTCGAGCTGTATACAAACTTACGTAAGTTAGAACACAACCTTAAAGTTCTTATCAAATAAATATGCATGTGTTTATAAATTTGGTTAGCTTTTATTTAGTGTGAAATAAATCAATATGGTCTGTAAGTATTCTAAATCATAGATTCTCAAAACTATTTCTCGGTGGACCCCTTGCCGTTCTTTTTTTTCCGTGGACGCCCCCCTCCTCCAAGTTAGCCTAATATTGATTTTTTCTAAACTTATTAACTTCAAATGTAGACACAATGCTGCTCAGTGTGATAAGTTTTTTTAAATGTAGACTGAACAATTGTAAAAAAAGAAAAACATGTATAATTTTTATATATAATTCATATAAAATATTTGAGCTTGGAATGAAATAAATCAGAAACTAGTAATTTTTTATATAGAATGAATACACAAATAAATCCTGTAATGAGAGGGATGGACCTGATGCTCCGATAGCAATTGGTCATTCTTCATGGCTTAAAATTATTGAAGTATAGTCGTAAATCTCCACTTTCAGTGATTTGCAACAGATTTCTTTTTTACGAAAGAAAGTTGGTAACCGCATGAAAATGGTAAAACTTTTTTGGCCATAAGCAGGGTAAGCAACATGAATATCTTTCTGAAGCTGCTGAACTGCTGGTAACCCATTCTAAGCTGCATTTTAAGTTCTTCGTTTGTGCTCAATCCAATCAGTTCTTTTTGCAATATGACGTTCAATTACTATGCGTGCAGTCTAAATAGACTCCGACCCATGGACCCCCATTTTTTTATCCCTGTCATGGAGATGGCAAGTCTATATCGACCACTTTGGGGTCCTATATTCTAAATGGTTGATATGAATGTGGTCGGAAATCTATAAATAGTCAAATATGACCTTTATTGTATGAATATTATATTATGAAGAATATTTAGAAGAAGCGTATGGTGGTGATGGTGCTAGAAGTAAAGGTAAGTTGCGTCGTAATTTTTGTAAAATATGTGACGTCACTATCACGAAGTAAATTTTTACCGTCACCAAAACACTATTGTAAACAAAATTCATTCTAACTCAATCAACTCATGATGACGTCAACAAAGACAAAAATGGCCGATGTCATATTTAAGATTTTAAAGTAACAATGCATAATCGTGCATATCTTTTTACCATGTCCGCTTATGTATGTGTATGTATCGCAACAAAATTTTTTATACGAGTGTAGTTACTAAGTTGCTTAATTTTTATTTTTTCAAAGGGAGTACGGATAGAAGGATTGGGCAACGACAGGGCTAGTGCTTAGCCAATCGCTCTCGGTAAACTCCGTTTTAGGATCAGATGGATAGAAGGAAATTTTAGGCATCACAAACATTTGTGCTTTAAAACGGAAATTCACAAATTAGTTGAAAAATAAATTTATGAAACGGTCCGTACTGGGATTCGAGCCAGTGAGATCATTAAGAAAAATACAACTCTTATTTTTCTGTAATCATGGAGAGAAAAAATAAATATTTATTTTGCGAGTATAACAATGGTATTCTCTTTTTAAAATGTAACACCTGGTTCGCATTAATAAGTATTTTTATTAAAAGAATAATCGCAGAGTGGCGAAAACCAAGTTCAGGTGGAAATTCGCGAGTCAAAGGGGGTGTTAAAGTCGCGCCTAATTTAAATTTATCGTTCCGTTCTAAATTCAAAATGCGAGCAAGTCCATTTTCTGTGTTTCTCGATTAACGAGATTAGGATGACGAATTCTGGGTGTATTAGTAGAAAACGCATAATGCTTTCAGGCGCCACCTATTTAATTTCTTTATAAACATTAATCTTTTTATCACGCTAACATATTCATATAAATATAAAGTCAAGTATATTTTCCAATATTACTGTTTCAAAATAAGATTTCTTGGAAATTCTTGCCAAAAAAATTCAAAAGAGCATACAAATAAAGTTATCCAATCAAGATTTTTTCAGTTGCCGTGAGGGAGTAGTAGTGAACTAGATATCTCTTATTACATCGTATTCTAGCTTGCTACTAAGGGCTTGTATATAAAGGTTTATATATGAGACGCTGAGTTGATAATCATGCTTCCGAAGATTTTCAGAGTTTTGAGTAAATCACGAAAAACTTTTATGAGCGGTATGATAGTTATAAGTAAAATTTAAGTTATTTTGTGCCTTCCGGTGTGTTGCCAGAAGCGTATTTAGTGACGCATATTATACTTCCGTAAGCACGGGTCTGAATCCCAAAACAGACAGTTTCACATATTGATTTTCAATGTTCGTGATGTCTAAAATCCCTCTCACCCAACGATCTAAAACGAGAGGGATTTTCTATCCACGAGTTCTGTTTTAGCCCTATCCTTTTATTACTACTATCTTTCATGAAAAGACGTTGAGAAACTTAGTAACACCGACTTCTAGTAGAAAAAAATCTGTTGAGATACGTCCATTAGGATTCCATATGGTGTTTTGGCCAATTGTTGTAACCCTCGAAAGATACGAAAATGAGTTAATGATTGGATCTAATTTTAAAGACAACAGAACAGGCCTCATTCAAATCAAATAAATTTACCATTTTTTGAAAGGGAAACATCATTTTAAATTGGTTTTAGCTATAAAAATTCTGACCCAGCCACTTGGTATAAGCCACTATTATATCGACAGTCCTTACGTATAATCGCGTTTCTGTAAACATGACAATTTACAGGAGTACATTTCAAAGTTTCATAACGCAACTCACCATATAATGTTTTCGATAAAGGCAGTGTTTACTCTCTTCTGAAATTTCAATTTTGAGACTTACATCAATTGGTCAAAACGTTGTCGATATGCTCCACATTGAGAAGGGGCATGGATTAAAAAAAACATATGAGACATGGACATAAAATTGCAAGCAACGGTTGAAAACCCATCTGTATTTTTGTAATTATTTATTTTAAAAAACCGAAATAGGAGAGGGGGTGTCAAATTGTGTCCGTCCAGGTAATAGCAGCCTTTTGTCAGATAGTGAATATAAATTAATGTCTGTTGGTTGGATTCTAACTAAAAACTCGACCAGATTGTGATCAGCTTGTAATACAGAATGTTTTCGATTTGGATTTTATATTACATTTTTTAAAATTCAAGTATCTCAGTCTAGGAATGCTTAATAATTTAGCCGGCCCTAGGCAGTGGTCAAATAACGAACACAGGGGAGGACAAACAGGGATAGGGAGAATGTCAGAGATGGGCAGAGGTACGTATCACGACTCATGAATGGACTGGTAACGAATTACGTGACATTTATTACATTTTTTTTTTGTAAAACGGGTATTACTTTGGTAAATGGCGGAGATTAGTTTCGTTCAAAATTACATTCATACGTCAGCCAAAAAGAGAGCCATTTTTCTTTCGATGTATGTTCAAGAAGATAATTGAAAAACAATGTAAATGCTCTATTATCAGACTTGCATTTAACATTAAGAATTGTAAAGAGGTATCGTATTGCGCGTTGGGTTACTATTAGAAGACACACTCGTAGTTTTAAAAAGTGTTTGTAAAACATGCTGTTTTTATACAAATTTAATTGTCACTTATTTGACAGCTCGTGAGCTTCACGAGCTTCAAAACAGATGGTTGTTTTTCTTTGATTGACATATATGCCAACCCAGGACATCTATCGGCAGCTATCGTAACTAGATATTTCATAACGATTATTATATCTGGTTTAGGGAAAGCCTATGCGGTAGAGGTCGACACAGGCCGTGAAATTACTCGGTCCGCGTCCGGTATTATCAAACCCGGCCCGGCCCAGCCGGGGCCAAGTTTCAAGTTGTAATCCGAACCCGAACCGAAGCCCAAATTTATTTTTATTTGCCTGAGTAAAGCCCGTTATTTTTCAACGCTGAAATAGTTTTTTTACGAATCAATTTTATTTATTAATAATGAATTATCTGGCACAACAAACTGTCAACCATCTAAAACCACTGAAAAACAGATACTGACAAATCACACTTCATTTATTTATGAACGAGTAATATAACTATTGGTCATACGTAAATAAAGAAAGCATTAGTATGAAATTTAAGTTTCCGGCTTAACTATTTTCGATTCATATATTATATTATAATAATAAATGTATAGTGCTCTCCCTTTAGCTCATATGTCGTGTCTTCTGTTGACAGGGACAGACAATTTATTGTTTTTTTACAACATTACAACAAACAGTTGACCAGTATTCTATTTTTAGATGCGCACGTGTGAAGCATTTGTCATTTAACTGTAACATGTCTTCAATTACTAAAGAAAATAAACCCGCAATTAAATGCGAATACTACGCTTTTTGTATAATTATGAAGATGCCTAGTTACCTACATATTTTACAAACATTTTTTATGTGATTGCACGTGTTCATAATTATTATCATGTTGTATTATTTTATATTCTGATAGTAAATAAATAAAATCATCGTATAAATACCTAGGTATTATGTTTTTATATACGTTTTTAAGAGCATACCTACCTATCCTCCTATTTTGTATGAACTAGAAAACTCTTTTCACTGGGTTTTATTTTTATTTTGTATGAGGATTTTTATATTTTTTTCCGTGGCTTCATTTACATGGTTTACTGTGGTACATATTACATACAAATTTTTTTGTCAATTTCAAACATGAAGACCTGGAACTTTTACAATCCCGGGATCCCAAGATCAGAAAAGGGGTCCGGGATTGGATGCTCTACACTTGATATGTAATTTTCTGAGAAAAAACAGTAAATATAAAATTTTAGAGATAAAGCTTCACAATGAGCTCGCTAATGATTATATACAACTTTTTTTTGTGAAATAAAATACAATTATTTAGTCTGAGTAATGGTTGAATTTACAAATGCACACAGTTGGTGTATGGAATGGAGGAAAATCCCTCACACATGTCCGTTTTTTTTCTCGCAGTCTCATGCATTTTTTTTCAATTTCCCCACGCTCAACACAAAGGACCCGACTGCAATAAACCGAAGCAGGTCTTTGCGCAGAATTATACAAATAAATGCAAACCAAAACCGTTGCCGGCCGTTTGACTTCACAATTTTATCCGGGACGCCATTTTCAGCTGGGTGGGTCATTTGTTCTTTTTGCACGATAAACAGGGTTATTAAACTATGCGTTTATTATTTTATTGAAATTAATTCAATAATAACTATTTACACTTTGAATTTTTACGAATAAAACTGGAAATATTTTGGCACAGGTATCCAATAAATAATGTTGATTTTCATCTCAAAATACAGTGAAACCCCGAATTTAAGTGCCAGGAATTCACGTTTCACCTCTATTTGCATGCATTTTATGCAGATACGTTTCATTTAATACATACGGATTTACTTCCCGCAATTTACGATTGAATATTTACATAAATAATTCAAAAATAAATATCAAGGCAATTCGCGTTAATTTTTAAATGAAAATGTAATATTTAAACACTCCCAATCTAAGTTTTTTCTTTATTTACATTTTTTTATGTCTGTCACTTCGATATATTAAAATTCGGGTAACAGTGAATAGTAAAACAGGTGGGTAACGGTTCTAAAATATATTTAACATCTTTTAACATTTCCTGTGCGAGAAAGCTGATAGTCGGGCCTTTGAAATTACAGTAAGCAATTTAAATTAATTTTCTTATATATTGTAGCACAGTTTATTACCATTTTCGGCAGCGATCACACACTTTTGTTGGCAACGACGGACGATGAATACAAAAAAACAGTATCATTAGTGATGAAGGTGACTCGAAGACTTTGGACATAACGCTCCATGTTTATTGTAAATCAATTTTAAATAGAATTTGATTTGGCAAAGAAAGCCATTTTTGGTCATCGTCGTATTCAGGGTATTGGACGATATTATCTTCCATTGACAGTGATTCCATTATCAAGAATATTGGTTTATGAAATCGTAACTTTATCAAATCTAGTAAAAATGTTCTCTAAAATTACTTTAGTTGATTGAGACATTCCTTTAAAAACTATTACAACAGTCGTTTACTAAATTGGGTAGTTAGATAGTGAAATTTGATTTAAAATAAATTAATATAACATTAAAGCTGATATGGTTATTATTCCACTGTCTGTGTTACTAAATGTAAATCTTGTTTCGCTTCTATATAACTATATCGAAAAAATATTTATTTCTAAGGTAGACAAAGATTCTAGTCCTCAACTTAAAATTGAAAGGTGGGGTGGTATTATTTCCTTTTACTGGACGTGGGGAACGGGCAAGGCACAAACGACATTATTACTAATTACTGTAACACTACTAATTAAAAAATTTAAAACTAGTTTTTACAGGTAAAAATTCCAAGAGAAATAAATTTAATTGTGGTGAGATTTGGATGAGATAAATTTAATTGAGACTACCGTTGAATCCATCTTAAATAAATCTCAACGAAGAATTTTGGAAAATTTATAAAACACTAGTGAGTACCCGGCATGCGTTGCAATGCCACTCAAAGAAAGAAAGGGTTTGTGTTTTAATTCTGATTGTTGAGGTGCTTTTTGATTAGAGGTCTGCACGAGCTGAAACTTCATGAAATTACCCTGTCCGAGCCCATCATATTCAGGCCCGGCCCGGCTCGAGCCTGAATTTTTGAATATCGCACTTTTTACCCGAACCCGACCCGAAGCCCAGATTTATTTTTATCAGCCCGATAAAAACCCGATTTATTTGAACATAGTAATTCATTTATATTTTTCAAACAATACATGCTACTGTTTCCATATTTCCAACGATGTTCATAGCACATGTGAAATAAATGATTCAAGTTATGCATACTATTGCCTTATCTATTGTCTATTGCCGAACATAGTCTAGTGCGTACACGAATGAATCAAAAAAAAATTCCGAGATGTCGCTAGTTCTTTTTATTTTTATACTTTTTTTTAGAATTTTTTTTAATTTTAGATTTTGAAATTTTCTTCAGAAACCTTCAAGGGTGTACGTACAACAACTCACCAGAGATTAATTGAAATCGGATGAACGATAAAAGAACACATAGTGGACAAATAAACAAACTAATCTTCATTTTTATAAAGATAGATTATTGAATAGAAAAATTTTAAACAAAGCTTCGTTCCACAAATATTTGGAAAACTTAATCAACGATTAACATTAAAGCAAATATTTAACCTTCATCCAAGATTTTTGTGCCAATCAACGATAATACAAAGCAATAGATATAAAGATGTAACTAGTTTTTGCAACAACGCCATGGTATAACTTAACGAATTTGAAATTTTGGCTGACTTCGTATGTCTTTTAAAAAAGACATAGCGAAAAGTGTATTGGTACCACAAGTTGACCACGTGCCATCGATTGCAAAGCAATGCGAATAAACCACACACGTATACAGGATGATTGCAGCTATTTATTTTCACACGCGTCGAATAAACTCCTGCTTAGGTGGACTGTTATCATAAGAAATATACCACGTTTTCAAAGACAATATGCGGTTTTGTAAATGTAAAACACTCTTTATATTGTAATGTTATTTCACACTTCGCCCTTCGAAATATATAAACTATTGCTTATAAATATTACCTACTTGCCCTCCTCTACCGCCCACTGCTTTCCCATCCATTAAATTTATACAGCAGTTTCCAGTGACATAACAAACGTTAAGTACCTATACAGTTTTTTCCTTAATCGGGAGTGTCTTAGGAGCAACTGCCCAAGACTTAGTGGGGTGCACTTAGTGTGAAGAAAATCAATACATCTACATTAACGAAAATCTTCTATGATTTGAGGTATACTCGCTCTCTGTAAAACGCCGCAATTTTTTGAAAGGTCTGGTAATTTGCTTTATTCGCCACCACGTCAGCGTGGCCGATCGGTCCAATGGAAGGTTGAACTGACTTGCACAGCTCTTCTCTTTCTTCATGTATTAAAAGACACTCCTATGAATGTGTTCAGCATCTTGCTCTATGGCACCGCATTTGGATGTCGGTCTATCATTTAATAAATATTATCTAATTCATGCAGTAAACGAAATAATATCATCAAATAATATTATCATCGATATAATCTGAAAAGAGTGGAAATTAAGAATTTTATGAATAAGTAATTTGAAAAAAACGAGCAATGTATTTGGATTCACAGGATTTGTTAAATATTTTGTTGTATTTTTGTATCATGACAATGCCAAGTCTGTGTGGAAAACACTCGAAAGACTGGTCAGGTCAAGCCAACAAATACGCAGCACAATACTAACCCTCTTGCAAACATCAATGTGTCATTTTTTTTAATGTAAATAATTGTTTTGTGCGTTGCTTTACAAAAGTAAATTATTATTCAAATATAATATTTCGTTTATAATAACTGTCGGGTCTTTTGCAGAGGCATTATACTTCAAAAATAAAAAAAAATCGTTTTGTACTACTTCCACATTTATTATAGTGCTCAATTGATGAAATATCAATCTGAACAAAGAAACTGCCTGATCATTATAAAAATGTGGAAGTAGTACAGAAAAAACTGCGTTCTATTTTTTTGTGTATGCAATGACGCAAGAAAAAACTTTGCTATTATAATTATCAAATTTGAGTCGTTTCAATTTTGTACACTTGAGTTATGTCACTTACAACTGTCTCGGGTTTCACTTTTCGACATCTTAAGGCATTCAAATACACGGATAGATTCCAACCGACCATTAATATAGACTTATTGATAATATATTTTTTTAATTCGTTATATAAATAATTGTCGGCGTCTGTGTGGCCGCTATGACACCCCAATGATATGTAGGCTGATGTGTTAGTTTCTCAATCCAACAAAAGATGGTTTCACTTTGTCTAAACTCTACTATTTAGAGCAATCCCGCGACTACGTTTCTTATTTTTTGGTACTTTTATTGAAAAAAAGTCAACTGTCGGCGTCCGTGGCGTAGTTGGTAGTGTAGTTAGCTACAGTTACGAATGTCTCGGGTTCAATTCCCGGTGCGGACAGTTTCATAAATTGATCTTTCAATCGATTTATGGTTTTCTGTTCTTAGTCATGAATCTTTGTGATCTCTTAAAACTCCCTCCCACCCATCCGATCTGCAAAAACGGGGCTTAGCGAGAGTGATTACTTAACCACTAGTCCTTTCCTAGCCCTATATTTCTATCCCTACACTCTTCGAAAAAAAAGAGAGATTGAGCAACTGAGTAAAAAGCAGTTTTCATAGAAAACTTCTGTTGAAATATCTCCATTAGGAGGCCATATACTCGACGTTGGGAGTAGACATGATAAAACATATATATATATATATATATATATAAGCGATATAAACTGTTTGCTAATAATAATTGTCAGTTCGAGTTCATCAGTATACTTGAATGAATAAAGATGTCGACAAGTAAAACCCGGGTTGTTGCAAAACTTATGGAAATATACAAAATTTAAATGATTTCAATTACCCTTACTCGATATCTTAAATTTTTATCATTCTTTCAGTTATCGCTTCGTGTGAAGTATGGCTGAGATAACAATTCTTTTTACTACCCTTTTCCAATCATGCTGTACATTTCCCATTGGTTTGCTGAGTGCAGGCTATTTGAGTTTTTTTGACGTTATTTTTCCATCACATATAAAGCTCGAATATTTTTTCTGTGTATACATAATAGTGTCAGTGGTCGATTGTGTAACTTTGAGTAGTCGTATTCTATTGAAATCTTTTATGCTTTCTTTTTTATTTGTTTAAAGGTTATGTAGCTGCTATTTTAAAGGGCGATGTGAAAATAGTATCGCACATGTTGGTGGTCGACCGCTGAAGAGTATTTTATTTAAACGGTTTGATGTATTTTTGGTGCGCTTAGAAAAAAAAGTAATTTTACTACTACTTGCAATTGCAATGAAATATTGAATTGTAGATTTTTTTATTAAAGAAAGATTGAGTTGATTTTCAACAATCAATTATAATAAAAAATAAGAAAGAATTTTTTTTTAATGATTAAATGAGTAAGCATAAATACTGATATATTCATCTCCTTGTAAAGTTACCTCCTATGATTTAAGATATCAACTGAAGGTGCTTGATGAAATTTCAATATGAAATTTGAGTCGCTCAAATTTTGTACACTTTCGAGAAGATTATTTGGTTCTGCGATTTTCTGACTGATGTCGGGTCCGTGGTGCAGTGCTCAACGCCGTTGGTTACGGTTACGGATGTCTCGGGTTCAAGTTAAGGGACGGATGTATGGGATATATGAAAATCGATTTATGAAACGATTTATGGATTTCTGTTCGTAGGGATGGATGTTTGTGGTGTCTAAAATTTCCCCCCACCTATCCGATCCAAAAAAAACGAGAGCGATTAGCTAACCACTAGTCCTGTTCTAGCCCTATAGCTTAACTCTACTCTCTTAAAAGAGAGAAGTTGAGAAACTGAGTAACAAGCAGTTCACGTAGAAAACTATTGTTGAGATATTTCCATGGTAAAAAAAATGTATATAAATTTAATTCCAAAAACATGAATGCCTGTGATGTCTAGACTTATTTCGCATACTTGTAATCAGGTACTTAATAGATAACTTGAGAGAGTGATTAGCTAACTACACAATCGTATCATTCCCATCATTCTATCCTTGCCGTCTTCGAAATAAACGTCAAACGAATATTGCAATTGGTTCTTAGCTATAAAACGTCTATTGGAAAAATAAATAAATTAACGCATAAATTTTCAGTGCTTTGGTAGAGGATTTTTTCATTTTTTACCATAAATATAATAATTAAGAATTTGAATCCTTCAAATTTTGTACGATTCCATAAAATTTGTCACTACGACTCAGGTATCTTCAGGCATTGAAATGCAGGATATACTCACAGCTAGTAAAAATGGTTTATATTAAAGAAAACTAAAGGTGATAAATATTATCACTAAGTCTAGGAGCTATGATGATGTCTTATAGGAATTCGAGCACACGACAACGCAACCATATTTAATATAATGCTAACATATTATTCAGTGTTGATCTGAAATTACTATTTTTTCCCCCTATTTATGAATAATTGATTGATTTCAGGCAAATGAGAAGATTGAATAAACACGTATGGCATTATCCTTAATTTTATACGTAATCAAATACAATGGAAAAGAAATGGCACACTTATCCAGTAGGATTAGTTGTATTACCTCCTTCCACTTCACACAGGAGAACGACGTCAGAGCCTTCGTTGTAAGGCTCTATCAGCTTTGTCCGGTCTCTTCGTTTGCCGTCGTAAATTACTGGTCTCCCGGGAGGAACTGCAAATAAAGAAACATCACGGTATTAGTATTTACAAGAAATTATTTCAACTAACTGCGAAACTACTGATATTTATTATTCTACAACCTTTATATCGTATATTTGTTAACTTAAAAGTAATGAAACAATAGAATTGTCTGTTTTTTCTATTTTGACAATGTTGTTATGAAACACTCGAGTAATAAAACATAACAGTTTAATCAATTTAAATTGTGAGCTATCAATTTTTGGTGGAAATTATATTAAATAACAAATCATGTGCTGTTTAGTGCCAATGTTAATTACAAATCTAATAATTCATTAATTGTTATTCAAATACTTAAGTTTTAAGTAGTTCACAACTTTCTTTTAAAATTACCGATTTGCTGTCTTGGCTAATGAATATTTATGTTTTTTAAAATCTATATTTTCCTCAGACTATCGATTTTTAATGTGACCTAATTTTCGATTTCAGACAAGTATTTATTGATTTGTAAGATGTCATTAACATTTGAATTGTAAATTATTTAATTTCGTTTATATATAGTCTGTGTGGTAACCGGTAAATCAATTGTTATCAAACACTTAATCATTAACATTAAATTTGATATAAATAACCTTACAGTAAAAACAAATTGTGTTTTATTTAATAAAATAAATAATCTTTTTGTGATTTTGTTTTTATCAGTTGATAATGCTCGCAATGAGCAAAACCCGTCTGGATCATTTTACACAATAGTACACAAGGAAGTAATGTAAACAAATTGTGTTTTATTTTAAAATATAACTCTTTAAATACCCTAATGGATATCGAAATACGTTATTTTTTAACGATTCGTGTATTTTTTAAGTTTTACTACCAAACGTGTGAATTCTAAAACATAAATGAAGAATATAATTTAAGACATCGACTGAGGGTGCTTGATGTAATTTCAATATCAAATTTGGATTATTGAGATTTTGTACACTTCCATGTATTTTGTCACTAACGACCCGGGCTTCGCATTTTGGCATCTTCAGGCATTCGATCACACGAATGGACTCGAACTGACAGACAGTAAACAGTGTCTAACGTTTATATAGAAGATACAAATACGACAAATATTATTTACGAGGTAAAATATTATACGTCTGAGAGCCACACTGATACCTGAGTTAACATTTCGAGAATCGCCTTAATCTCCAAATATGATAAATGAAGAGATTGAATGAAAAATTATATGAAAAGTTTAGTAACTTTGTGTAAATTCTTTTCGAGCAAATATTGTTGAAATACTCTATGTATATACTAAAATAGTTTTCATCAATAAATTTAATAAACAATATGTTATAAATATAAGCAGTCATTATTTTAATGTATTCGATATATCCTAATATCTGTTTTTGCGACACGTTGTGAATTTTTGTTTTTTACCAATATTTTTACCACAGAAATTTCGACATAAAATTGATGAAACCGTAATGGGTTGCAAAGAGTACAAAGTTGAACAGATGACGAATTATGTACTGATAAAAATGTACTAATTATAACTTCTTTATTGTTATCAATTCTCAAATAAAGCTTTACATTTTTTAATGTAGACTTCATATTAAAACGTTGCTTTATAAAATTATATTAAATTGCTATTTTTAAAATCTTGAATGGTAAATAAATGAAATTTTATGTAGGTAGATTGTGCTTCTAGTTTGCGTAGTATTAATTGAGCTTTTACAAGAATAAAGTGAAAGCATTAATGTAGTTCGACAGCTTTTGTTGAAATTTGAACGAAAAAACCTCTAGCGGCGTAGTGGCGTAGCGGCGTAGAGCGTCCCGCCGCCAGTAGACCGTCGCGCAAAAACAATCGCAATTTCACGGACAGCGATTTTGCTCTTTCACCCCAAGAGAACCAAACCACTTTCCGAGTTATTTTCTTCTTTAATTCTCATTGCAAGTTCTATTGTTCGAAGCCACTTTAGTGTTTCACCAGTGGCATTGACGGATTCTGTCGTATTTTAAAAAGGGATGAGGCATTTCTAAATTTGTATCAGATACGTTTTATTACCCGTGGTGAATAACTTTTCATTTGCAAAAATAGACTCTTAAACCAACATGTCTTTATTCAATTGATTTTACTACTTCTACATATTTATAATGATCATGATCAGTTTTGCTCATCGTGAGCATTACCAATCGATAAAATTTATTTAATCAACTGTTTGATATACCTTTTATGGCGAGACCTTACGCTGCAGGTTTCGTAATACGAAAACTCGCCTGCATCAAAACATTATGTTTATCAGTAAGCATTATTTATTGGCAAATAATATACCTATGACACGACACGATGTTGCAGATTAAGGAATGCTTGCAATAATATTTGACTATTAGCCATTATTCTGCTGACACCGCGCGAGAGGTCAATGACCATCAATGTGTGTCGAAACTGGATCACAAACACAGTATAAGTAGACAAGAAAATGTCAACTAAAAAGATTCTTTTAAATTTGGATTATTGGGATTTTGTACACTTCCATGTATTTTATAAACGAATGGACTCGAACTGAGTTCGAGTCCATTCGTGTGCTCGAATGCCTGAAGATGCCGAAAGGCGAAACCCGGGTCGAAAAATACATGGAAGTGTACAAAATCTCAATAATCCAAATTTAATATTGAAATTCCATCAAGCACCCTCAGTCGATGTCTTAAATTATATAAAAAGATTCTGTATCAACCGCCGAACGCGACACAATAACCATCTCATCGTGACACCTGTCGTCATCCCGCCGACTGATACCTCGACAGCATCAATCGTCATCATCACCAGCATCCGTCTCTACCGCTTAATCACGTCAAGCAACAGTTTTAGAATCGTATTCCTACACTTGTAATTATTAACTTTCAATTTTGTATAAACAGCCAAGTTAGAGAAAAATAGTGTAAAAAATAAATAGTGCATTTGCATCGTCACAAAATATCGTACAATTATATGAATGTTAATATTAACATTACAGCTTCCTATGAGTTGCTAGGGTTGAAAACATTGCCAGCTATTCGATTTGATAGAAATGATAGCTGCCATTAAACCTGAAAGCTGCACATTAAAATTAAGTTAAATCTTATTTAATCCATCATGGACGGAATGGTAGAAGGTAATATGACATTGCCTTAGAGATATGTAATAAAAAAGTTAATATTACTGTAAATACTCATGGGTCGTTATCATATATCATCTGTGTTGATTACTCCCCACATTTATTTAATATTTTTAGTTCGTTTGTGTAATTCAGCGCAATTAACCAATTTTATTTGGAATTATAATTTATATGAGTTTCCAACAATCAGGAGGAAAATATCTTGAAACTAAACTAAAATCGTGCCTCTTTTGGACAGAAAGAGTTGATTTTGGGTACAAAATCTCCGTAATGCGATGTAACTTCCAAAGTATTGGTTATTTGATAGAAATGACCTAGAATAATAAGACGTAGCAATTTGGTTGGCCAACTTTCAGTTAAAGATGAACACGAAAACATCCACTTTAAAAAACCTTTCGAATATTGGATATATATTTACATCTAGATTCTAAACTGCTGATCATGTGATTTTAGAATTTATATTGCAATACTTTAAACAGGCACAAGTTATTTTAGAACAAAAGATTTTTTAATTTATCTATTTGGTATTTGTACCATATAAATTTTCTTTCAATCTTATCCGCTCCCTACTAAGAGCATACGGCCACAACACGGTTACTACATTTTTTTTGTCCCCTGCCAGTTTTATTGCTTTCGCAAAGTTCATCTCAGCGTCATTCCAGGGTGACGGAATCTATCCGGTAGATAGAAAAGACAGGTAGAGTTCAGACTCCCTTGAGGCACCCACTGCACATGCGCAAGCCAGGTTCATCGTAGCCCTATTATGTTGGTCCGTCCACTCTTTCCTTTGAGTTCCTGAAAAAGTCAATCCACCATACCCTAGTATTAGCCGCCAGCATCTGTTTTCTTTGCACAGTATATAGTTAATCTGTCCTTAAGTGACGTGTCATAACTGGCAACCGTAAAACAGCACTGTTAAAATGCATGCGTTGAATAGGCGGCATGTGGTTCTGACTGAATACAACCTTGAGTCCCAAATACTCCACATTAAGCTGCAAGTTGCTCCAGCTATTCCTAATTGAATCGCGAACAGTGGAGTAACACAAAGAGTAGAATAAATTTTTTATCTTGGTATTGTTAATAATATAAATTTTGTATTTCATATAATCTTGCTATTGTATACTTAACTATTGTAATTTAATACCACTTATCAATTTAGTAATTCTAACTAAATTATCATCGACATAAAATTAAAATTATACTAATGAACATAAATTAGATAAGCTTGTCTGATGTGATGATCTTATAGATGTACTTATACTTTAAATTGACTTCAATCAAATTTAATAGATAGTTTGATATTTCATGTTATAAAAGATAACTTGAATGCTGTGCGCCATTGAGCTTCACCCCTCCGCTTCGAAAGACAAGTCATCACTTGCAAAGTTTCTTTTCTCAGTTAGCCGACCGATAAATTATTATGTGATTGTGGAAAGCAGCCTGTTAACTAGTTGGATATAAAGAAAAATAGTCGTAATAAAGGCGAAGGCTTTTGTATTAATGCCTTCTGAACTAGAAAGTCACTTAAAATATAAAAATCGCTCCTTTCTTCTTCACTCTTTCGATTCATTTACTGTTCAATAATTGTATTTTCTAAAAGTTATAGGAGAATCTTTTTCCTTAAAATAATGTTCAATTTTATTCACGCAGTTTTTAAAATGATTTACACATAATCCATTGTATAGTTGCCAATTTATAACTTCTAACTTCTAACTTCGATTCTAGGATCTAGGATCACGATATCCATACATTCCGACCCTATTTAGTAAAAGGGAGTAAACCTCACATGACAAATTTTATATTTTATGACATATCTTTTCTCTGTTGTATAGTATAGATTTTAGCATAACTCCATCTTAGCCATCAAAAAAGGATATTCAATAAAATTTGTGTTGCCGAGAAATCAGTCCAAGAAAGACTACTCAGAGAGTAAATTAATTTTTTATTATGGAAACAAACGCAGAGTAACGGATGGTAGAAACTCGACCAAATTGGAAAACAAAAAAACAAATTTAGCCTGATTCATGTTGCAAGAAACAGTCCACGTCAGTTCTTAAAACTATGCATTGAAATAATGAACCAGACGTAGCAAATTAAAATGTTTCTGTTGATTGTTATTGTGTAAAGAAAAGCGACGTAACGGGTCGTGGTGAATATATCAAATTTTTAAGCAATAAAAATGATAATAAAATTGTATACGTGTTCGCTTCAAAGACTTTTCGTAAAAGCAAAACTGCTCATTTAAGAAAGCGGGTATATTATGACGTTGTCAAAGACAATAAACTTGGCTTCGTGTTCATCGCAACGACAAAACGGTATCGCGCAAAAGGGGTAGTTTTATTTTGAAGAAGCACCGAAGCAAAGTGCATTCTCCGTTAGAAGAACAACATGAAGACCGAGATAGGAAATTCGGTGCGGTTTCCCGGGACTCTCTAGTTGTTTTTGTTATGTAGAATTTAGGGAAGCTCGCAAGAGTAACGAGTCTTAGAATACTCGTTATATTTTAGAGCGTATTCTATATATAATACTATGGAGTTTTAGACAAATTCGTTGTTTTTTGGAAAACCAAGAAAAACCATTTTCATTCTAAAAGAAAAACTGTTGAGTAGACGTCTACGCCATAATAGGTAAACAAACACGGGTGGCTATGACATTTCAATGCTGCACTCTCATTAACTGGAATAAAGATTATTAGTTAAGACAATTATAGGGCATTGGAGACTATAAATTTTGAAAATAAACAACATTTTCACATTCATTTTAGATGAGATTTTGTTGGTTTAGAAAGATATTTTATAATTTAAATAGTAGATGTGAACAGGAAAAACAACGCTGCATTCATAACTCATTTTTGCATATGCTGGAAATTATAATTTATGATACTAGACCCCTCATATTTTATGTATGTATTATATATTTGTTTATGTATGAATAAATAAAGCAATCAGATACCAAGCAAATAAATGCCAAACGCCAAAAGGATACGAGGCCTCCTGGCCTCTGCAACCCAATACCATTAAACACATCTGACCTGAAATGATTTTGAAAAAACTTTTCGTAAAATGATGATAAAAGATTTTCCTTCAATGGCATATTGTCACTATTGTGAATAAATTTATGAAATATCACATGGTACACATGTTATATTCCAACAATGGCACTAAAAAAATTGAATTAGTAGGAAGAAGCGGTATACATTAAAAGTATTTTTTAGATTGTATTAACAGTTTTCATAAATCCAATAAATAGTTATCATGGTAATTCTAGTACTCGGATACTGTTGACAAATATTTTTGATACTCAAAAATACTCGGATATCGAGTACCAAGTACAGTTGGCTTATTTTCCATCTTTAACTAAAGTACTTGGTCAGAGAAAAATGAAGCAGAAACAGAGTTTATACTGGGGCTGTCTACCAAGCGGAAAATATTAACTTTGCGACATTATAGTTGAGACTACTGCCTGTTGAGAAGGGAGTTTTTTTCTTTGTTTTTGTTGGTGTGCTATAGTGCATTGTTAACTCTAAAGGGTAGTGTTAATTTTCTTTAGAGTTACTACAATATCGAGAGTAAACTGAATACATTAAGTCAGTTGTTGAGTTGTTATGTTATAAATGTCAAAATGTGTGTAATTTAACTTTCTACTTACTGGAAGAACGCATGAAGTCATAAGATATAATGGTGTTGAAAAAAAATTGTTTTATATTGCTATTGTTATTTTATTATTCTGGCAAAAAGCATATCATAAATATAACTCATCGATACCCAATCTCATGATTTGTATGATGATAAGATTATTCTTTATAATGTACAAAAACTCTTTTTAAAATACAAACAATTATTGTTCCTGGGAGAGTGATTATCTTAGAATTTGTTTTTGTGATTTTATTAGTATTTTTTTACCCAATTTAAACAGTTTTCTTCAGCGTTTGTTCATTTTTTTATTCCGCTTTGTAAATGTCAAAAATAAAGCGTTTTCAGTTTTAGGTTAAAAGTTAAATGTTGACAGTTGAAAATTGGAAATTGCTTCGTTGAACTAATAATTGCAGCCAGAATGACGTGTGAAAATTTCACGTCGCTAGTTTGAAATAATCATTTACAATGGAAGTTTTGAAATTAAATAGAGAGGCTTTAACGATCGCTGTGACCAAGTAGTAGCGTAGTCCGACCTTCGAACACACAAATGAACGTTTGCAAATATTTTAAATTGATCTTTTGATTGGCTCCAAGAAGCACTACTCTCTGTGCTATTTGTAACCCTTCTTACTTACGCAATGATTTTGATCAAAACTTGAAGTGATAAGTTAATTACCAGCTCCCTTCTGAAATTTATTTGTTAACCCTCTAAATAAAGAGGTTGATCTAATAATTTAAAGTTCTTTGAAGTATTTATGATACGTTGAACTGTATTTACTCAACGAAGCATATTGCAATTAGCCACCATTTCACCATTTCAAACACCACCCTTTTATTTTGAATGTCTCTTAATTATAATGCTTAGCAAACGACTTACAAATGTTCCCCATTGAAATGCCTATAATGACCTGATATATGTTAAAGCAAGAGAGAATTGGAAAGATTAAAAAAATATTTATGAATGGTTAAGCAACTAATGCAAGCGTTGAACAAATGGCATTTTCTTTTTAATCGTGTACAGCTGCGTGTTTCAGACGGACGCCATTGAGTTAAATGTGGCTACAGTTATCCTTACGCCTATAGAGAGCACTTTATTTCTGTTACCGTTATCGAATCATGGCACATTACGAATAATAAATGATTACGTCAGATAGTGGGGTGAGGTGGTTTGACCTCGTGAGAAATTCGTAGATTAGTGCAGCACGCTGTTACATCAGCGGTCATGAAGTGACGTTGGAACTGGCTGAACCTCTGGAGAGCCTTAATTCTGCTTGCCTCTTCTTCTGACCAGTGAGATTCCGGCGTTCTAGACGACCATCGGGTACTATCCACAGGAGCGGAGATGGGAGACTCAGTAGGAGAAAGCAAAGTCGGTCATCGCTTGATTTTGCTGACTGAATTTTCAAGTGCGTTAACTTTTATAAATGTTATGTTTGATAAATATTACACTATTTGTAAATTTGCATCGTCATCTTGATGATTCGGCACAAATATTATTTTAGTATTATATTTGACAAGGACAATGTTGCGTAATTCTGCAGCGTCATGTTGATGACTTGCCATAATTACTGTTTGTCAAGTATAATGTTTTGTAAATATCATATATCGTTACACAATAAAAAAAATTTAAATTCAATATAATTCTTACGTTACTTGCATTTTTTTCAATCAAAATAAACAGCTTGATTTAATGTATTTCAATGGTTTTTTTAATCAAATAGAAACAACATACGACCTTGTCATTAATCATTAATAAAGGCAGACTGTACTTTACATGAAATATCAGTTAGCAATCGCTGTGCCAAGGATCAAAACATACTATTGGATAAAGTAAAAGCTCTTCAAATATGAAGCTCTCTATTGAAACTTTTTGCAGCGCTTCGCAACTTATGATTCCCATTTTAAAGGAACTGTTTTGAAATAATAAACATCAATTTATTTATTTCTCCGCCAAATAAAAAAAAAGATTTATTGTGTTTTAATGCTAAATTAAATCAGAAATTGTTTTCACATTTCACATCGATCAAAATTTGAAAGTTAATATAGATTTTTTCATTAGTAAACAAGGGTTCATTTTCAAGAATTTTTACTTTAATTAAGCCCACTTCTCTACCCTTCTTAAACTAAACTCTTTAAGAAAAAAATTTAATCAATACACTCAAAAAAGATCTCTTTTTTTCGCTTCGTATTGAAATATAGTCCTTGAAGTTTTAAGACCGGGTTCAAATAAATGAGATCGTCTATGCTCGAAGGTATAATAATCAGTGATGAGTAGGTACAATTTTAAGTCATTTAAAAAAAAATCCATTCAAATTTAGTAGTGAAAAGACATGCGTCGTCAGGTATAAACTGTGAATTATTGTTGTCAAGGTATTTTAAAAATAAAGCATGATTTAACTTGTAAAATTAATTCTCGTCTCTTCAAATTTGCTTTTCAGATATCTTTTGGATGCGCCTGGTCGGTTTTCATTCATCATTTATCATGGCTGTTTAGTGTTATTCTAATTAAATATTTAAAATTTCATTATTTCTAAATAGTTCACTAATTCCTTTTAAAATTTCCCAATTTACTATTTTGGTTAATGAATTTTTATTTAAAACTTATTATATTTTGCTCAAATAGTGGATTTGATTGATTTTGGATTAGTATTTGTCGGTTTGTAAGAGGTCTTTAACGTTTCTGTTATAAACTGTTTAATTTCGTTTATATATAATTTGTTTGATTACCTGTAAATTTTTGCTATAGTTTATGTACTAACTGTTTTACATACCTTGTAAGCGTTAAAATCTAATTTTATATGAATAGCCCTGTTATGACTTTATTTGAATGAGTTGATAATGCTCGTGATGAGAAAGTAGTACAAACGAATTGTGTTTTGTTTTTAAAATTGAATAGAATCGCCAGTCATTTATTTTCTCACTCTAGCACATACGTTTCTTATGCAATGGACTCGAAGTTTTCGATTCGTATTTAAGTGACTCATTTCCTATACCTTGTAAATATGCAACACCCAGTGACCACTGGTTCAATGAATATCGGGATATATTTTCGGCTCCATTAGGCTAGAAGATATCAATAAAAAAAAACAACGGTCTAGATTCAATGTATTCCAAACTTTTTAAAGTTAATAAGAAGGCTGTTAAGTTAAAGAGCACGTGTATATATTTATAAAGGACACTAAGGGTAAAAATACGCCGTACATTAAAAATACGTTCTACATTACAACGCGAATAAGGCTGTAAACACGAATCAGGTCAAAGTTAATGAAATAAAACACAATATTGCAGCTCCATTATTAAATAAAAGAACAAACGATATAATAAACAAGCCAGTGGAGACTTCGCCTAATGGGTTACATTGTCACTTAACGAACGGTGTTCAGGAGTATATCAAACTTCTCTTCTATATAATAGCCCAGACTGCTGTATAGACGTTTTATTACTATCACATATGAAATTTCCTCATGATCTAAGGGTTCGCGGTATATATAATCAAATGTTATGCAATGAACACACAGTTCCTATGTACTAACTACTTTAGACATTCAGTATTTCAATTTTAATACCGTCAACTATGACGGGTACGGTTACTAGTAGATCACGTTAGTGAAACTGCGATATTTTTATACGATTAACGAAGAAAAAAAATGTTCTACTAGAATAAATTAAGTCATCGTTTTTTTTCATATAAAATTGAAGTTGATAATTTTTTTATTCCACTGGCTGTCTTACTAAATGTGACACATGTTTCGCATCTTTATACTAACTATATCGCAAGATTATTTATTTCTAAGGTAAACAATAATTCTAATTCTTCACGTACAAATGAAGGGTAGGGTTGGATTATAATTTAAAACGCCGTGATCTTGATAATGTGATACTATAGTAAATGCAAACTCGATAATTTTCAATAAAAATACAAATATTTTGCAATTAAAATACAAAGATCCTAGCAAAATAAAATTTTTAAGCCGTAATATTGCCGAACTATTCCATTTGCACTTCCCATGGTTTTACTTTCGCTGTGCGATATATTTATCGTAACGTAATGCTAATTTATTTTCAGTTTATATTCCATATTAGTACTGAGAACGGATATCAAAATTGAATATTGACTCTCAACATTTTTATTAAATATTTGATAAAACACTATATAAATGATATGCTATCACTGAAATGAATCTTTGTCACATGTTTGTTGGTCCATTCATAATGGGAAAACCTTTCCCATAAAAGCAAAGATCTTTCTAGAGAATATCCTTCCTCAACATAATTCATTGATTAAATAGACATTCAACAAAAACTTGACCCGAAAAATTCTAAAGAACGTTTCTCTATGCCTTGTTTTGATAAGATATATTATGTAATTATACATAAAGCAACCTTCAATTCGTTACCTTACATTAAAAAGCTTCTAATTGCACTTGACCATGTTTTGAGATACGAACGTTTGAAGTTTTGACTGATCATGTTTTGTATTTAGAAGGAAAAGATCTATTTTTAATTAATGAGTTAGCATATATATTTATATATGCGTTGCTACTTTTCAAATTTATATTAATAAAAGAACTACTGACATACTCCAAGCTCTCATGAAATGTATGCAGGAATTCAGAACGTATGACCAGATACCGGAACCTTTTAAGTTATGAATAAGTCTTTTCTTCAATAATTTGAATTGTGCAAACCTAATTTATATTCTTAGCATGTACCTTAACGTTGAAAAAATGAATGCGGCCCTGTCTGTAACTAACGCCTTTGAAATTATGAAGAAAGTGAATACAATTTTCCTTGGTATTGGTGCGTTTCGCTGATGATGCTGGAATCACACGTTTTCTCACCGTGTTGGGGTGACTTCCGATATATTATTCACTTGTAATTTTCAATTGAACTTGAATTAAAAACCGATAAAGATGACGCGTAGTCTCAAGCACTGTTGAACATTCGCCAACGACTGGTAGCCATTTTGAGCTAATAGCGGTCAGTGATTGGCCTAAATAGATATGGTTGATTTTGATATGAAAGGAGAAATGGATGTGGCTGGATTTGGAAAAAATGTCTAACTTTGACCTTGATTTACTTGGTATTTAATAGCATTTGGGCCATTTTTTAAATACAGAAATAGTAAAATCAAGTAGGTTGATAGGAATTGACAAAAAAAGCGAAAATACTTAAACATGGATTTGACTACTTTTGAAAAGTAGCGATACATATATAAATATTTCACTTGTTTTTATAAAATTTATTTTAACTAAACCCTTTATATTAGAACATTATGAGTATCTAAAGCTTTAATTAGAACTGACAAATATAGTTTGTTTGAAAAGGTTTTATTGGATATTTCAATTTTATCAAACAAAATGTTCTGATTTTTGAAATATTTATTAATATTATATATTATCATGACTTTCTGAACCATATAAGCTAACAATAATTTTATAATACAACAGAATAATAATACATATATACTTTGAATGTCCGCACGGACTCAGCTAACTTTCGTCAATGACCACATCGATAGAACAATAGAAGCAAAGAGTAAGACACCCACCAACCATCGAGCGAAGAATGTTTGACATGACGTTAAAGCCTTTTCAAAAAAACTGTGATTTGTATGTTTTTTCTGTGAGATGATAATAATTAGTTATATCGATTCATAGAACCGTATAAAACAAATGTATGGAAAAAAATGTGTGGATGGTACTCCGAAATACTGCTAACTCCCTCATTGAACAATTTATGACTCTGAAATCAAAGTGTATGGTAGAATATGGCTAATACAAGATTTTACAATCAAAATGTCATTTTAGACCAAAATGTCAATTAGAATCTTTTCAAATTAAGGAAACGAATTATTGCACACAAAGAAACAGGAAAATGGAAGAATAGTTCAAATAAGTTAATTACCGAATGAATCCCACTCTTGAAAAGCATATCCACTCACAGTATGGAAAAAAAAACTGAATACGTTTAACAAGAATTAATTTTTATTCAAAAACTCCACCTCTCAGTACGATGGCTGGGTGAGTAATCATATATGTCCAGTTTTTTGATTTTTATAAATTTTTCTCATTTTTTTTTAGTATTTACCTATTTTGACATGTGTGCACAAACACAATAGTCAAAAACTACAAAGTTTTGTAGAAAACGACATTGGCACAACATACAAAACAATATTCTTTAAATACAGAAACGAGACAGGAAAATGGCAGATTTGTTTAATCTAAAGTATTTACTTATAGTAATACGTTATCCAAACACTATAATAGTAGAAAACTCTCAAATTTTGCAGTAAATGACATTGTCCATAAACACACGAAATAATTTTCTTTAAATACACAGAGGAATAACCACATAAGTCAGACCACTAGCCAAAAATAAATACTGGCGGTTAGAGTTGAAGATTCCAAGAGAAATAAATTTAATGATATATAACATGAAGATGCTTCTCGAAGTGGAAAAACCTGTGTCACATTTACTAAGACAACAAGTGAAATAACAAAGTCGTCAAGTTTAATTTTATATTAATTAAATCACCGTTTATCTCTGGGTGAGGTGACTGACAATTAAAATAGCTTAATATTTCCAAAGGCGAAATTTTAGTGTTGTTGTTACACTCTTCATTACAGAATTCAATTATTTTATCATTCAAAGTAAAACTAAGAGTAAGATAAGTTTAGTTAAAACTGAATTCTTGAGCAAGTCACAATTATAGCTAATTATTATTGCAGTGGATGTCTAGTTTATTTGCTTTGAATCACGTGCACAAATACAGCGAATCTATATCACGTCATGTTAAGTACATGGTAAAAAAGTGTGAATATATTCGCTGACGAAAATCTTCCTTTACATGTCGAAGGAATGAAAGACGGCCTTCAAATATTGACGCAAAGATTATCACAAGCCTGCTCTCGTAGCTCGCAATAAACACAGAGTGAAAAACACTCGTGACTCGTTTCTACGATGTCCCACGCCGGCTCTACGCCTCTACGCTGTTCATACGTCGGAATAAAGTAAATTTTCACTTAGTCCAGCCATGCTGGTCCACTGAATTATTACGCAGGTTTTGGGCGAAGCTTGACCTCGTAAGGGCTGGGATTATTTGGGAAAGCATTTTTTAAATTCTCAGTTAAAGATTTGCGTAACTTTTGATCTAAGTAGAAAATTTTTGTAGGCCATCATTTATTAAGAATATTAAGGAAAATCGTTTTTTAGAGTGGCTCATCTATGAAAGTGACACAGCTTATTAATAAAAGAATTAAAATTGTTCTAAAAGCATTTCGTCTTAAAGACATTGAGAATTTTTTTCGTTTTTCATAGTGCTACAAGACAGCGTAACCTACAATAAATAATATTTTGTATGGGATTTTATCAACAAACAATACCGTGTAGCTTGCAGAAAGTGTAAAAAACATTGCTTATTTACGAATATGCATCTATCTAATATGTGATTGAAAGATTCAATATTACTTTTCTGTTGAAATTCTCGAGAATCTGTATCGTCAGGCATAATAATTGTGTTGAAATATAGGTGAATTGTAAGATGCGTGCCTATTTTTAAAACGTATGTTGCATTGGTGTATCGTCACCTACACCTATCTATTCTTATGTCAAAAGTGACAGCAATTAGACGTAGTTGTGAAGAAAGCAGTCAACAAAAAATGAAATATGGTATAGATCAGGTGTGTGAAGAGTTACTCTAGGATCTACTGAAAAAACACTGTGAAAATCTTCTGCTGATCAAACAAGTCAGGCACTCGGATACCTACTTTGTTTACAATTAAGTTAACTTGTGAATGATCTAATATTCTATATAGAACGGTCAGTATGTTGGTCATAGTTTACATTGAATAAAAATAAGATTCAATTGTCGCTATATCTACCATATAAATTCCTACAAGTTTAGTGTGATTGTAAACGTACCATTTACCATTATCACAGTTTGATATTATTGTGGATTGGCTACATTCTGTAGAAATATATTCAATTGACAATAACGGTATTTTGTACAAATCATTTTTATATTTCAAGTTCCTCAACAGAACTACAAAGAAATTACGTCTTATCAAACAAGAATTTTGGGTCAAACATATTATTAATCAATAGATTGAAAAAGAAAATATTTTTATTTATTCAGGAGAAAACTATGTTGTAAGAGGTAAGCTATCTAGAGCTATACCCAGAGAAAAGTTTACATTCCGAGTTTCGAAAACTTGAACCTGAAACAGAATAAATGAAATTTCAAAAGCATTGACCACTTAGCATCGGAATCAGTATTTGTTTCCTTTTCAGGAAAGCAGTAATTAAAAATAAACAACATTGAAAATGTCAGAATGGGATTAAATACAAATATTACGGATAAGTTTTTTTTGTAATGCAATGGTGTTTCTACCGGTTCTGATGAGGTTATAGAATTTCATTCCCCATTGTCCACACGCGACCTGCTGTCGACAAAACGGTCCCCCAAAAGCCGGTCCCCGGTGTCCAATTTTTTATTTATGCTAGCTAGTAGACCCGCCGTGCGTCGTATGGTGTCTGTGGTATATGGTACCCAGAACCTGCGCACATTTGGGAACGAATCGTTTCTTTGACTATTTATGCCGAATAAATTGCTCAAAGGCTAAGTACCCGAAAATTATTCAAGGAAATCTGTGAAAGTACATTCTATTTTTTTCCGCTTTCAATGTGGATCATATGGAGGTATTTTAACAGAATTTTTTTACGATGCTTGCTTGTTACTCGAGTTGCTCAAACACTATTTGTCAAAGAGACTATGGTAAGATGTGTAGGTCTAGAATAGAAATACTGGTTAGCTTATCATTTTCGCTAAGCCTCGCTTTTAGGATCGTATGTGTGGGAGGGAATTTTTAGACATAATAAAGATACGCGCCTTTAAACAAACAATTATCTAACCACTATTCCTGTCCTAGTCTTACCTTTCTATCCCTTCGTAAAATAGAGATTTAGCAACTGAGTAATAAGCAGTTATGATGGAAACACTTATGTTCATATAACTCCATTAGCATACCATATGCTCAAAATTTGGAGTGATCGTGGTAAAAAAAATAATACTTTAAGCTATTTACTTCTGTTCGATTGGAAAGCAATGTGAATTAAACGTGAAAAACCTTATACATAATAGCTCAGACCGCTATGTAGACGTTTTATTATTATCACATATCACATGTAGGTATGAAATTTTGTCATGACATAAGCGTTCGCAGTGAAACAATGCACACACACTTACTAGCTACTTTAGACATTCAGTATTTAAATTTCAATACCGTCATCTATGACGGGTGCGATTACTAGTTATCAAATAAAACTTCGACCATTAAATGCTTTGTCTACTAAATCATATATAAGACAATCAAACTTCGTCTGTCCCTATAAAGCCTATGGAAATTTGATAGTTATAATGTATATTTATTTCGGATAATGTACGTGTATATAAATAAACGTTTTCGTATCAATGCACAGGGATAAAATTTGCGAAGGTTGGGTATTATTTTATAGAAACCCAATAGATGAAGGTACGCTACTGTTAGGGCATCCAGTCACGGACACTTACTATGATCCCGGGATTTTGGAATTTACAATTTTTGTTTCCCGGATCTGTCATTAAGCGTATTTTTTTTTAAATTGTATATTATTTAAAATTCAATTTGTGTTTATTATTGATTTAATTGAAATGATTTTTAGAATTCATTGAGAATCAAACAGAAAGTTTTATATATAATTTAATTTATGACAGCTATTTCGTATTTTTTGGTCTGTTGTACGTAAAGTATAATTTTACATTTAATTTTTGCTCATATGTAAATTATGATTCTATTTAAATATATTAGTTACAATTGATTTTTTACAAAATAATGCAAAAGAACAATATAAGGTAAATCTAGCAGTAGTTGACCTTTTTCAATAAAAGTACCCAAAATAAGAAACGCATACCCGGGATTAACCGTATAAATATTTCATTCCAGTCATATAGCGGCCATTTAAATAAAACACCTTATGCAGTAAGTATTTTATTTTGAATTTCTTGAGAGAACTGTTAAAGATATCAGTGAATGTACGCATATGCTACTTGATTCAACCAAGAGTGGTCTTACAGGAAGCTCTGATGAACGGTTGTCATGGAACCCTCTGATTAGGTATGGTCAACTACTGATAAAAACAGTGATCAACAACGGGAACTTTCAATTTTTTAGATGGTCAACTACTGACACAAAAACATGGTTGTTAAAAATTAAACACAATTTTTTTATAATAGACCCTTTTTTAATTTATGTTTTATCATATTAATTTAAGACATGTGATCCATTATGAATACACTTGCTTTGTCAACGTTCGGTCTAATGCTAAACGTTAATCGTTACTTTTGTTGAATTTTTCTCTTAAACGGGCAACCACTGGTACATTTACCTTAATTAATTATTGCCAAAGTTTTCTGTTCCTGTCTACGGCTGTTACGAAATTTGAAAATGAGTGCGACCACAGTACATGTATTAATTATGTAGGTATTATAAAAAACCAATTTATATATAAAAAAAACTGAGTTATATGTTGTAGTTTATCAGAAAGTTTTTAATTTAAAATATATTTTTCTTACATTTACAGTGAATATCAATCCCGGAATTTCGCAATTGACTAATTGACCGGGATCCCGGGATCGGAAGCCCTAGCCACTGCGTTAGATGTATTGTTAAAAATATACTGCCATCTGTCACCTATGAAAAATAATCTGAAACGGCCCCATTCACACACTGTTTCTATGCGGGCGTTAATAAAGCTGCTAAAAAAGCTCGAGCTATTAATTTGTCACGACGAAATTAATAACGTGGGATATATTTTTTGTGGAAGCCACACTTATTTATTGCTAACACGTTGGCCGTACGTGCTTTAATGTTCTTACCGAAGCTTCACGGAGGAGGAATGCGTGGATGTTTTATGTGAGGAAATAATCCATTTATATAATTTATCGGCCACTGTTATGCTATACTAAGTGCGAAATGAGTATCTGATTTTAAGTCTCCTCCCGTTTTTACTTTGCGCCATCTTGAAAAGCGAGGTTTATCATCTATGCGCTTAGTGAAATTAACAATGTTGATATTCTGCAGGTGTTTTATTTATGCAGGTAACACGAAAATAGCAGTCGACAAATAAATACTAACACAATCTCAACAAAGCAAAGAATCAAGTTGTACAAAAATTATAAAATAAATCACGAAATAAAATACTTGCCAAATAAGCAACTAAAAATAATTTCAACATATTTTTTTAAAGATATTGGTAGGTGATAAACTTATTTTATTTAATACTCTTTTGTTGATAATTTGTAAATTCATATAGTAATTACACAGCAGTTTTTATAAATAGTAATTGTTTTCTTAAAAACCTCTTTTCGATTGTAATTTCGAAACAATAGTTGAAATCGCTCATTAGTTATCTAAGTCCGTTAGTTATCAAATCAGTCATGAGAATCATTAAAAAATACAGCAGGACCTGTTGTCTAAAGTCCAAATTTTGTCAAAATTTAACAAAAATACGAAAATTTAAAATCAAGTTATTGAACATAATTTATGTAACGATATTATATCTCTTTTCTATTTTCTAGATTTTTAAATATGTTTGTATTATTATTATTATTGTACTGTATAGATAGATGCATGGCGCATTGACGTCAGCTGTAATACCATGTGTTGTAATTTTTAATTTAAGAATAAATAAAAATATAGCTTGCATAGTATAATAAAAACATGATTACATTTTATTCATGTCACGGAAATCACAAAGAGAAACAGATAAATTCAATGTCTATATTTCCAATTTTATTTAGGCTATATTAATTTAAGACATCAACTGAGGGTGCTTGATGGAATTTCAATATCAAATTTGTATTATTGAGATTTCGTACATTTACATGTATTTTGTCACTATTTTGACCTTACCAATTTTGAACGAACAACTGAATCTTCCAAACTCCCCTCTATTGTACCCTTTACGTGAGATCAAAATTAAACATAAATTAACAATCAAACTAATGAATTTTCCATATTAACACATTGGTCCATGGTCACCCTGACAGAGCTCATAAGTTGAAATTGGGTGGGTAGTTCTTCGAATCGCATTTTAAAAACCCCCTCTGTCCACTGAGTACTCCACATGTTAATTTGTTAAAAAGATTTTTCCTATTTTATTTTGTATATAATAGTCATAAAATGTTTATTTGTGTTAGTTCGAGTTCACTCGTGTGCTCAAATGCCTGAAGATGCTGAAAGGCAAAAACCGGGTCGTTACTGACAAAATACATGGAAATCTCAACAATTTAAATTAGGCTATATTCATTGCAATGGGTATTGATTGACTGATAAAAATAGACACATTGTCTTCCATTGGAAAAGTAATACGATGGAAAAAACTATACTATAAGCGACTATAAGCGTATAATTTAAGCGTGCAATACACAATGTTCGTTACAACTAAGGCTTTCAATCACGGAATTGTCTAACTATCAATCCGGGAATTTCAGGATTCACTGTAAATGCTAAATAATAGTTCGTATTAAATTTGGATTATTGAGATTTTGTACACTTCCATTTATTTTGTCACTAACGACCCGGGTTTCGCCTTTCGGCATCTTCAGGCATTCGAGCACACGTAAATGGAAGTGTAAATGGAAGTGTACAAAATCTCAATAATCCAAATTTAATATTGAAATTCCATCAAGCACCCTCAGTCGATGTCTTAAATTAAATAGTTCATATGTCAAATTAAAGGTTCCTGATTAACTACAACGTGTAATTCGGTTTGTTCATGTACGTATTTTTTATGATAATTTAAAAGTATTGTGGTCTCCTTTTTTCTCATTTTTCTTAACAACCGTTCTTTACCAATTTGTAATGGAGGACACATTAGTATTGCTTCTTACAAAAATGAAGAACAATATTTAAGTTGAATTGAAGGACATGTCCTCTTTGGGTAAAACTTACCATAATAATGCAATAATAAAATGAAATTTGAAAATATTTTATTTTGATCGTTTATTGATTTAAAATCAATTAAAACAAGCAACCCAATAGCAAAAAAAAAATATTGAATCATAAATATATACATTCAAATTGAAGCAATAATGGATACAAATTAAATTTCACAAACTAAATAATGAGAATGGGATCCCGGGATTGAGAAATTCTGAATCACAAAATCCCGGCATCATTAAAAGGGTCCGGGATTTGATGCCCTAATTGCAACGTATATTGCAATGTATAACGGTATTTGTTTCTAGACGCCTCATATTAAAGTGATATTTTAACAAAAAAAATGTTATATTGGTATTCAAAGCGATTCTAATAATATTTATAGTACTGGTAAATAACAAATTCCTTCATTGCGGAGAAAAGAAAAGCTTAAGTCTACAGACAATCGATGAATAATAACCGTTAGAGAAATCTTTGGATTTGGTTTTTACTCAAAGCTGAGAGACAAAACCTTTCAAAATAAATTTATTGTGGCAATTCACCACCATCGCAAACTGGGAACAAGTCCCACTTGTCCAAGAAGCTTTAGCCAGGGGCTGCGGGGGTGTAGAGCTTGCGAATGGGGTGGCACATATTTCATTATTCAAGGTAATCTTTTAAGTAAGACCTACGCTAGGATTTGGGACATTCAAGCAGAAAGGACAGATAAAGGCTTGCGTAGGGCTGCCACGAAGAACACATCCAATGAATTAAGTATTATATTTATGACTAATAATTACTATTGATAAAATTGTTTTATTGGTTTTATTTAAGGTCTGGTGTATTTTCGAATAGGCGGCAGTGTCACCTGTCGATATTTGTGCGCTGCACAAAATACTGTCTGTATTTCAAGGTGTTAAATGACAATTCATGGTGGAAAGACATTATATTTTAAAAAATAAAACACAATTTGCTTGTACTACTTCCACATATTTGTAATGATCAGGACCGGTTTCACAGTTGATTATGCTCTTGATGAGCGAAACCGGTCCTGATCGTTATACATATGTGGAAGAAGTACAAACGAACTGTCTGCCTGTGTGTTAATTTGTTAAACTGTGCGTGTGTGCGTTGCGTTTAAAATACATTACCTATTTTGAAATATTTTTAAAGCATTTATTTCCACAATTTATTTTTAATAAATCTTTCAATTTTCGATTCTGTTATGAGATACGGCTAGAGTTCAATAGTTTTTATAAAATATTTTTATCTTAACATATAGCAGCATTATCTGACACCGCCCCGTACTTATGGGGCGGACAGGGTCTTCAAAACCAATCTGCAGATTCTTCCTATTAATGAAAATTTAAGAATGTAATACCCCTCCTGAGGCGTTAAGGGTGGGGTCGTATTTGGTTGATGTTGTTGGTTTGCAGTTTGAAGTGGGGGGGAAGGGCCTGCGATCCTGCGAGTCAGTGGAGTCCCGACCGTTCCCGGGAGGTCGTTTACAAGAAGTTGTGTCTAATGTCTTGTGAAACTGTAGCTAATAATCAACTTGTCCCAGGACGCGGGCCTTGAAGTGTGTTGAAGCCCGCACCCGCTGTCATCCCTCGAGCGGCGAGCGAGACAGATGTATTTGTTTCGTTTCGTATATATCGCTTATTGTTTAAAAACAATACTATTTACCCCAAGAATTTCATTTATTCATCACCATTACAAGAAGCGCACGTAATTACGCATAATCAATAAAACTTCAATACATGTACTTTAACCTTAATAAATAATACCAGTTATATTCCTTTTCTTAGAAAAACTCAAAAAAACAATAATTAGAAGGTCAAATATTTTAATATTAAATAAAAGTGATAATAATTTAAGACATCGACAGAGGGTGCTTGATGGAATTTCAATATCAAATTTGAATTATTGAGATTTTATACACTTCCATGTATTTTGTCACTAACGACCCGGGTTTCGCTTCTCCCAGGCATTCGAGCGCACGAATGGACTCGAATTGACAGACAGTAAACAGACTGATAATATTTTATCTCGTAAATAATATTTGTCGTATTTGTATCTTCTATATAAACGTTAGACACTGTTTACTGTCTGTCAATTCGAGTCCATTAGTGCGCTCGAATGCCTGAAGATAACGAAAGGCGAAACTCTGGTCGTTAGTGATAAAATACATGGAAGTGTATAAAATCTCAATAATTCAAAAAAAGTGGTAATGCTGGAAAAGGTTTTATGATATATTTATTATATTTTCAAAATTTTTAATAACAGCATATAAACCTAATCTAAATTAAGTTTAAACATAATTCTGACGACGTTGTGGAGCTGAAATAGCTATCAACAAACTGATAAAATTCTTATAGAACTTGGTTATTTTTACTCTATTAGTAATATCAGATTTGTATAAAGTAGAATAAAATCCAAATTTTTTTAAATTCTGTTAAATTATATATTGCAGAAAGAAAACAGAATATATCAAAGCAATTTATAATATGGTGACACAGTATACTGAGAAACGTGAAATTAAAAAAATGTTTATTAATCTTATCTGTTAACAGTTGGCCCTGTGACGGAAAATGTTCCACGTCCCACTGTTTCATTACCCCCCAACCATCCTTTCCACTCTCTTCGTGTGCATGAATAAAAACTAACACATGCTCACATATGATGTGAAAAACAATAATAGCAAACGTTGCAGATGTTTAATAAATGATTCTCGGTATTAATATTCGAATTAAATATACGCATTAGTAAAAAGATATGATAAAAAGCTTTTGTTGTATTCCTCCGTTATCAAAAAATGGCCGAAGCTTTATATTTATGGCAATTTTACTCGGCGTAACGATTCGCTAATTTTAATTCGATGTTTTGGCAATGCAAAACTGAATAAAATATTATTTACTTATATACTAATATTTTTGTCATACGGTGTTCACATGCAACGAAGGAATACAAAAAATAAATTGTGCACGCATTTTTCTGATTGAAGGACCGACCATGCTGTTGTCATTGATTAGCTTTCAAAAGTGAGTTGGGAAATGAGCAAGATGAATTGAACGTCTAATTTAATATCACATTACGAACAATTTGTAATAAGAATTGAACTCTTTAACTTACACACTCAGTATATGTAAAGGGTTTGTCTTAATTGTTTTCTCCATCCAAAGCTTCAAGTTGACATAATATGTCTTATTATAAGTAATTTTATCATTTGATAGTATATAAAATCAAAGAATGTAAATAGCATCTTGAATTATGTTGAACAATGACTGGTTGCTACCCAATCACTCCACATCCGTTTATTATTGAATAACCATTAAGATTTAAATTAAAAATATTAACCCATTCCTATAAACACGAACGTAAATAAAAAACACTTTTAATTCGTAATGTCAGCAATATAAGGTTTCCAAAGTAAAAAAAACTACCATAAAACATGTTTGGGAACATTGAATGAATACTTCGAAAACATAATAAATCTTATGGAATATAATATACTGGTTTTCATAATTTGTTTTCCATGAAATTTAATAATTTTCTATTAAACACAACGGCAAGATTGTATTAATGTACGTAATAAGTGTAAGGTTCTTTCAAAAACGGATTTCAGGACTTTTATCTTTGTATTTTAGCACGTATGTGTTCCGTATTGTGAAGGAAAATGTGTGTCCTGCTTAAAGACAACGAATATAATGTATTATGCTAAAAGTGTTTTACAATAATATTTTAATGTTACATTATATACAAACATAATGTAATAAAAAAATGTTTTTTTGTTGTTTACACTGTTCATGTTAGCGACAGTTTAATATTTGATACTTTTTTTAACCATATCCACTTCCAATGTGAACCATATGGGCACCTAATAAAGCCTATCTTATCAGAAAATTCTCTAAAAAAATTGCTTGTTACTTAACCTGTCTCCTTTAAAAGAGTAAGGATATAAGGAAAAGACTAGGGCAGTACTTGTGGTTAGCTAATCGGTACTCCACTTTTTAAGGATCGGTTGGGTTGAGAGCGATTTAAGATATCACAGACATCTATGCCTTACTAAACCCGTAAGCGTCGTCACCAAAGCCAACCACGTTGACCATTTGGCTAAGCTCCGATGTATATAATATCTGGCTAAAATACTAGCTATTGAAAAAATTAAAGATGAATTTAATGCCCACTTTTTGACAATTTTTTCCACATGACTTTATGAATATTTTCGTGTTTGAATGTGACTTCTTTTATCCGCACCCGATGTAGAGCATATGGACAATAAATAGAGTTTCTTAGTAGAAGTTGTTTTTTACGAGAACTGGTTGTCAATCAGTTGCTTCAACGGAAAAGAAGAACTCGGTAGAAAGATTAAATTGAAGACGGAAAATACTTGTAGTTAGCTAATCACTTTTTCTACTCCTAGTTTTCGGAATTGATAGGAAGGTAAGGTAGATTAAATTTCTATTCTTTTATTCCTACTCTCTTTGAAAAAGAAAAGTTGAGCAACTGAGTTTTAATAGAAAACTTATATCCATTAGAAGGCCATAAGCTCCACTTTAAGAGAGGTCATGGTTTAAAAAAAAGCAGTGTTGACTGCAGACTAGATTATAGAAGCCATTACTTGGATTTTTGTTTTTTGAAAAAGTATGTTTTTTTTATTTAGCCAAATGATTTTTTTTAATCATTAGCTTAATCACTTATATGTGAATTGAAATTCTAATTACTGCTCTTACTAGAATCAAAAAAGAAAAAAAACTCATTCAATGTTAAAGTTTGTTCAGTAATTAATAAAATTAAAAAAAAACCAAATGTATCTGGTAAAAAATAAAAACAATATTTTCTGCATTCACTTCACAAAAAAAAACTCTAAGTTGTAAATTGCAACTGTAATATAATATTATGGTCTCAATATTAAATAATTGATATTTTCTTATGTTTCGTGACATAAAAATACTGTCCTGAATAATATTGCGTTTTTAACATAAAGGAAGGTCTTACCATGGCCATATAAACTAGGGGAGGTTTATTGATAAAACAAAAGAATAATTTACAGCGGACAGTGGACATTTTGGCACAAATCGTAGCGTTTCGTAGAGAATCGTAGAAAGGCGTAGATGTTTTGGGTGGAAGAGGTAGCAACAGGGATTTGGAATGAATCCGTATCGACAAAGAGGACGTTTTGTTTGGAAATAATCTTCAAGCGACATATCTTGGTATTTATTTAGTCAAAAGGGACGGCTGCTTAAACAAACTTAAGTGTTATATATTTCTCGTGGAAAATCTTAAAATATTCATTGAAATATTTTATGTTAAAATTGATTTGGTACGTAATCAAAGAGTCACGGAAAAATATCTATAAAAAAATATCCACTTCCAATGTAAATGAAATGAACATTTAAAAGAGTATGTTTAATTGTAGAAATTGTAACAAATATATAACGAGAAAAAATGTTGGGTACCAAATATGAAAGAAATACTTTAGAAATAAATCTTCACCTTTTACTGTCAGGCAACTGTTACTAGGTCTATACTTGTAGACCAGTTATTTTTGGAATAAAATCGAATAGAATAGAATTATGTCGCATTAAATTGAAAAGAATTTGTGGTAGCCACGTGGCATCTACAAGCGTCAAACTGAAACATGTATCGAGTTTGTAGATTACGTCGATAATATCGATAATTGACGTAAAGAAAAAACCTCACTACTTTTACGCTACAAAAGTCAAAATAAATATTTGATAGCTTGCTATGGTGATGATAAGAGCTCGTGAGTTAATTTGTCAATGGTTTGACCTTACATACAGGCTTTGGTGAGTTAACTCGTTCATGGCACTCAAGAATTTAAATCGATTGACATATTTGTGTAACGAATGTTTCCATTCGAGGAATCGAACCGTAATCAAGTAAGATGAATTTGGAACAGTAAAAACAATTTCATTTTTTAATGACCCGTTAAGAATACTGTAGAGTGTATTTATTAATGTTCAAATATACACCGTTTTTTGTTTCAAATTGACAAAAAACTATTTTATAAAGAACTAGTATTTTTTAACCGCCTTCGCTCAAGATAAAGGACGTTTATATAAGTTCATTAGGACGTTAAGGTTAGTAATGTTGAAGTTTTTTTGATAGTTGAAACCGTCGGACCATACCTCTTGTATCTCCCACAAAATATAGTCAATCAATTAATAATAATGTTAAAATTTGAAAATAGCAATAATAAAAGATAAAAATTTCCCCACCTTCATTCTTGATGAGTGCCTCGTTGTAGATGCTATCGGTCTAGTATATTCAAGGCATCGTGAAAATTTTCTCAACACAAGATATAAATGAAAGGATTACTATTAGGATAAGCCAGAGCGATTCCAGATGCACATCAAGATGTATGAATTTACCATGTTACGTTTTACATTCAATTCCATCGACGGTTAAAGATCTTTGAAACTGTTAGACCTTAGGCTTTGTGCAACAACATTCGTAGGTAAAAAAATTAAACTTTCTGAAATGCACAGTATAGACACAGTATTCAACATTGATGTGATTGCATTAAACATCTTCGGAAGCAAGGGATTGCAAGAAATGATCCACCAGTTATCAATACCAAGATAATCAGATTTCATTTCCATTTTACCAGTTGAATGTAAAATTACCAATTTTCTATGATGAGCTGTATCGGTATCATTTATAATCGCACCTTTCAAAGGAATATATTCATAAATTCAAAAATAACAATCTCTTACAAATTTTACGAGTGAAGCATAAACACTTATTATTTGTGAAATTTATAACACATTTATAGTTACTAGGTGACATGATAGTAAGACGTTGAAAAACACGGAATATTCGGTATGGAGCGGTTGCTAGGCAATCTTCCTCGGCGTTTGTTGATTTTTTTATCCCAAATCGTAAACGTCAAAAATATATCGTTTTTGGTTTTAGTTTAAAAGTTAAATGTTGAGAGTTGGAAGTTGAAAATACCGCAGTTGAACTAACAATTGCAACCAGAATGAGGTGTGACAATTTCATATCGCTAATGTGCGCCGTTTGGGAGGAGTTGTTGTGACCGACAGACATACAAACATACAGATTTCTACATGTATTTCGTGCTATATAGTAGAGATTTCTAATGACAGATGATTTGTCGTAAAACTTTTAGTTTTAAATGTCGAACAGTCAAAAGCCTACAATATTTTCAGTATAAAATGGTTGCGAGAACTTTACTTGTGATGGGAATGTTAATTTTAATCGTATTTACAAAACATTTACACAGAAAATAAATGAAAAACGTTAGGTTCGATAGCTAAAGCTAACAATTTACTTAGTTTCTAAAAAACAACAATTGGTAGAAGTAAGTCATTCGTAAAATTGAATTGTATAAAAGTTGTTTTTATTGGGACAATAGGATAAAAGTCTGACCCCATTCTATTAGAGTTGTCTAGACATTCCATTTGCACAATATCATTATAAGCTTAAATATAACTTATGTGAAAAAATTAGCTCACCAATTTACGCAGTCCGTTTGATATTATTTTAATATTGTATTTAGTTACGCCCGCAGTGCAGGCACGCACAAGTTAAAAAGATATAATAACTTGAAATAAAAGCATAAAATAGTTAAGATATAATTTACTTATACTTCATCAGCCATCAAACAAAGGCCAGTAAGAAATAATAATTGGTAAGAAATTAATCAAAATTGTCAGTAAATAATTCTATAAATGGCCAGTAATTTACACGCAATGGTCAGTAATTAAATTAAGTGGTTAGATATTTATATAAAACGGTTTAGTTTTCAAAAAAAACTAACCTAACCTTTATTTATTTGTACTATTTACTGACTAAACATAATTATTAACTGACCATTTATCGAATAAGTTTTAACCATTAATGGAATTAGTGTCTGACCAAATAATTACTGCCCTAAACAAATAATAGTAAAAATATTTGACGATTTCAGTTGTCCTTAAATTAAATTGATAAAATTAAATGAATCCAGTAGTAAAACTAGCAACGTTTTAAGTTTGAAGAAGTTTTTCAAATATTATCAAAAGATTACGACATAGATATCTAGTAGATGACTAATTTATGTAAACTTTAATATAATAATAAAGTTAATAACATTATTTTTCCATTGGCTATGTGACTCAATGTGACACGTGTTTTGCTTCTTTAACAACTAAGAGTAACTATAATTTAAAACATCGACTGAGGGTGCTTGATCGAATTTCAATATCAAATTTGAATTATTGAGATTTTGTACACTTCCATGCATGCTGTCAACAACGACCTGGGTTTCGCCTTTCGGCATCTTCAGGCATTCGAGCACACAAATGGACTCAAATCGACAGACAGTAAACGGTGTCTAACGTTTATATGGAAGATACAAATACGAAAAATATTATTTACGAGATAAAATATTATAACTCTAGGATCCACACTGATACCTGAGTTAAAATTTCGAGAATCACTTTAATCCTTATTGTGTAAACAAACGCATTAACAGAGTGGCGAATTGCCGGTTTCTAACTAATATTAGAATTACCAGTGATTGTGCAATTATAATAGCGTTGTGGGTTTCGACGGGATGCAATTCGATGAAACGATAAATATATACAATCATTCCACATTAGAGTAACTACATCACAAGATTGTTTATTTATAATGTAAACAATGATTCTAATTCTCAACTTAAAAATGAAGGGTGGGGTGGAATTATTTCCATCTAATGGACTTGGCGAAGTTGTAAGACATTAATGATAGAAGTACTTATTGGCATTACACTATTTATAACAATATTAATTACTAAGGTTTTGAGGTGAAAACCACAACGGAAATAAATTTAATCGTTGCAACCCATTTGTCTTATTTAAAATTTTATTTACTAATAATCGAAGACAGTTAATTGTTCAATGAATTTTGAAAAATTATAAAATAATCTATGAAGATCTTTAAGATACAAGCTAATGTATGAGCAATCCCATTTTAAAATTTATAATTAAAGAGTATTTCAATTAATGATTAATTTTTCACTTTTAAGGTGTCAATTATTATGGGTAATGCTAAGATGAATACTGACCGTAACCTATCAAAACTAAAACACAATTTGTCTTGCACTACTTCTACATGTTTGTAATGGTCAGGACCAGTTTCGCTTATCACGCTCATCAGTTAACAATGCTCGCAATAAGCGAAACCGGAACTGATATTTTTTAGAATCCCAGTTCAATAGGCGATGACAGAATAAATCTGGTCCTTCCTTCTATGTTCATATATACTGCTGTCGTCTGTCTGTGTCCTACATTAGTCATCATGCCTTGTCTTTTCAGAGCGTTCACTTTTATTGCACGGTTTGCAGGATCCGTATCGTATATCGGTCACGGTCGATTTCGCTGACTGCATTTTTAAGTGCGTTAAAAAATAAAATATTATTTGCCAATTAGCCTCGCGTATATTGCTGTATAATGTTTAGTAAGTCTGCACCGTCATGTATCACTCCAGGTTTTTTTCATCAAGAAGATAATAAAAATGTAAAATATGATCCTGTATTATTTATTTATTGTAAAATTTCACCCGTCTGAGTCTAAAATCTGTCCAACTTGGCATTCCAATCTCTTTATTTGATGGAACCCTTCTAAAAAACGACAATCGCTGAGGACAAAGTAATTGATGTTTTCATTATATTGAGTGGTAGGCAATCTCGGTTTCTCTTTGCTATTTTTAAAGTGTCGGCCAGCCTAGTATATATATCAGTGTCTCGTGAAACCAAACACGGAGAATGTTTAATGGAGTTTCTCGTACAAAAATAAATATTATATTATGTTACGTAAAAGTCAATAAAAGCTTAAAGTTTCAGTAAAACTATTGCAATATAATGTTGAATTTGAAACAAAGTATTTCTTGAGAAGAGCTGTAACAGAGCAGATTATAAATAGTTTGCTAGATTTATAAAATAAAGATTAAATGCAGGACAACATTTTCACTTGTAATTTCAATATTTTAAATGGTTATTCATGGTATTAGCCTTTACAATTTAATGAAAAAAATATTTGTAAAACACGTTTTCGAGTTAGTTTACTAATTGCGTAAAAGATCGTTTATCAGGAAAGAGTTTTAATAAGGCAAGTTTACTTATATTTTAGATGTAATAAAAAAGCCTTTATTAATTGGGTCAGTAATTAATCAAAAAGGTTAGTAATTAATTCGATTAATGGTCAGTATGCACGTGGTCACTTAATAAATTAAACCTAATTTATTATTTTATCTTTTTTACTAAGTTGACCTAACCAAACCTAACCTAACCTTCCTTTAATATTTACTGACCGTTAATTGAATTAGATACTGAAGAAATGATTAGTTGTCTAATAAAAACACTTGGTATCGTAAATATTCAACAATTTTTATTAAAAACAAGGACTGAACGTAATTTAAAGTGCTTGATAAATAGTAACAGAAAAAAGTCCTGTTTTTATGTGTGAGGTACATAGTTATTTGAATGTATCTTACAATGTCCTTTCAATAAGAATGTGTGGTAAACATTTTTTTTATACCACATCCACTCCAACAAACTGCTTGTTACTCCAGTTGCTCAAACTCTATTTTTTGGAAGAGAATAAGGATCTGAGAACAAGGCTAGGGCGGGAAATTAATGGTTAGCTAATCGCTCTAGCTTCGTCCTCTATTTAGGATCGGATGATTGCGAGGGAATTTTAGACGTAAATATTTTAGACCTACAAAAAAATCAATAAATCGATTGAAAAAAATAATTTATGGAACTGTCCATACTGAACCCGGGAGATAAGTAACCGAAGCTAACGATGATGTTTTTTTACCTTTGAATAAAAATTCGCTTGTCAAGAATTTTTTTCGACTGACAATAAGACAAATTCATTAGTTTTTTAGATAACAAAAACAGTTCATATCGTAAATACATCTCAATTCGTACTAAAAAGCAGGACTGAAAATAGCTAAAATGTTTAATAAACAAGAAATACCTACATAGTTTTTCAATACATCTTACAATGTCGTTTGCACTTAATGTGTGGTAAACCGTATGGGCTAGATGCATGGTGCAGTGGTCAACGTCGTTGACTAGTGTTACGGACGCCTCGAGTTCATGTCCCGGAACGGACAGATTCATAAATTGATTTATCAATCGATTTATAGATTTTTGTTCGTAGGCATGGATGTTTGTGATGTCTAAAATTCCTTCTCACCCACACAATCCTAAAAACAGGGGCGTATCCAGAGCGATTATTTTACCACTAGTTCAGACCTAGCCCTATCCTTCTATCTCTGATCTCTTCGAAAAAGAGAGGTTGAGTAACTGAGTAAATAGTAGTTGTAGAAAACTTCTATTGAGATACCTCCATTATGAAGCCATATGATCCACATTGGGAGCGACTATGGTAAATAAAAACAACATCTAATTTGCTATACTTCTATATTGTATTAAAAGTTACATTGTTTCTATTGCGTTTGATCACTTAACATTGGATTTGTAATAATTGAAACCAGTTTGAATAAAATGTAGAGTATTTATTGGAATACAAGATTATTGATTTGTGTAAGTATTTTTCTCGGAATGAGAATGTTATTGGACGCAACGTTCTTCAAGGGAATAGCTCATACAATAAAATATCTCAGATATCTATAAAAGAAAATCTCATTTATGGTGGATGATGCTTGTTTCAATGAGTCATTGTTATTTCAAACATTTATTTTGCGGAATAACTTCCGAATTGAATATAAAAATTGATAGGTTAGCAAAAAAATGATTGAGTGTGATAAAATAATTCCTAATAAGTATATACGCGGAGTAATTCATTTAGAGTGAGCGGAAAGAAAAAATGGAAAAATGAAGCAATCTTTAGAAAAGCATCATTTGTCTAGAAGAAAAAATCAGTTTGCTTTGTGAATGAGAGACCCTCGTCTACGATAGATGATCGAAAGGGATGTGACCATATTTCAAGAATCATACATTTTATAACCCTATTTCATCCCCTTCTTGGCAAAAAAGATCATTTCACGTTTAAAAATATTTTTAGTGATACATGGCGTTGCAGATGAACGAAATGTATTGAATAAATGAAAAATTGATAATAATTATTAAAGAAAAAATAGTTTGATACAATCACGAGTTACGAAACGTGATATTCCTAAATGGAAAAATAAATGGATTACAAAAGAAAACAGTCTGCAAACGTGAGATTTATAAAATGCGATATTTGGAAAATACAATATGACAACTGAGGTAGAATCCGGATAGAAAAGAAGACGAAGAAGTGAAGAGTAGAAAAAGTTCATCATTTTGTCGCCACTCACTGAACGGAAAAAATCTCCTTGGGACTGCATAATCGTCATCATCATCATCAGTCCTAGTGTTTAATCGCGTCAAGCATTCAACATTGGAAATATATTTTTAATATCATAAAAAAAACAAAATATAAGCTCTATTGTCTGGTCGTGCAATGTTCAAGGTTGTCTGCTTTGGTTAAGGATGTTATTGCTCCGAATGCCAGTACAAACAGTTTCGTAAATTGATTTTTCAAACCATTTATTCATTTCTGTTCGAACGCATAGATGTTTGTGATGTCTAAAATTGTCTCCCACCCATCCGATCCAAAAAATGGTGCGCAACGAAACCGATTAGCTCATTACTAGTGCTATCCTAGTCATATCCTTCGATCTCTACTCTCTTCAAAAAAGAAAGATTGTCCAACTGAGTAATAAGCAGTTCTCGCAAAAAAATTTAATTGAGATACATCCATTAAAAGGCCACATGGTCCACATTGGGAGCGGCTATGGTTAAAAAAAATAGTGAATGAACACGAATTATTTAAAATAAAAATCCTCGTTCAAAAATTTGAAGAGAAATATTTTGTTGAATTTGAATTTTATAACTAAATAGACTCACATTAGGAATTTTAAATATTTATTAAGCAAAGATTTAAATATCTGAAAACTTCAAGTGGAGTTATACCAAGTCAATCAAAACTCTTAATAAATGCTAAATTTAAAAACAGTGCTCGTCAAGTTATCCATCTTTCAACAATAAGAGTAGATTTTTTGACCAAAGGTTAATTGTCAATTAGATATCCGTCTGAATTTTTTTTAAATTGAAAATTATTGCACTTTTTTTTCTAAAGTTTTGAAAAGTTGGTCGCACCGGCGCTGTAGATCGATACAAAAAGCAAACACTTGGAAAGGTTCGGATCCCGGATATAAAATACTTGCCAGAGTAGTTTTCATATGTTATGCGAGAGGGCGCCATTACGCTTGGCGTAAGCAAAATTTATATGCCCCCCTATACTATATTTCAGATTAATAAAAATTTCCGATCTGACCTGAAAAAACTTTGTAATATTTTCAGATTCGACAATGTTATGGGCTTATGAGAAATTTTCCGACTGAGAAACCAGTGGCGTGGGAAGGTTTTATTACCCTTCCGTATAATATATTGCAATCATTTGGGAAAATACCTTCTTGATGTTCAAAAAAAAAATACTGATATTATATTAACCGATTAAGAATCTTTCATAATTTATTATAAAACCTTAAGCTAGAATTTTAAAATTAAAAAGAAAAAAACTGTTTCTTAATGAAATTATAAAAATCGAGTCATACATAATATTTGAGCCAATGAGAAGTGACATAAGCCAACTGATATTTTCGAAAAAAATGCGTTTTACTGTTTTGGATGTCATGAAGAATCTATCATACAAGTAAAGTGAGGTAAGTAAATACTGATTGAAAAAGTATTTTATTCTCTAAGAAGTTAAATTAAATAAGGCTTAAATGAACGTAAGAAGTTCATTTTACTATAATCACGATCAATAAACAATTTATTTAATGATTTGGTATTTACTTGGTACAACTACTTTATAATATGATAACTTATCAAAGTGTTTAGTTCTACAAAATTTTATCAGTTAGTTAATTGCTATTAGCTATTAATATGTTAATAGCTATACAATAAAATTATGTTTTATTTTTTGAAATGTAATGTTTTCCCACCAAAAATTGACAGCTAACTAATTAAAAGTAATATTACTAATTAAAGCAGTTACTAATTTAAATGATAAAATTTTAGCATATTTATTGTATAAAAATTTTTGCTTTTTTTAATTACAATTTACTGACTGCTCAAAATTTACCATAAGTTTCCAAGCCACTAGAAACTAAATTTTTGTTGTGAATGGTAAGAATTTATATTTCATGTTTGGTGAAGAACATCCATTGTGATTTAATAATTTGATCAAAATAGTCATTTAATTATAAACATTAAGCGAGTTAAAGAACAGATTACACTACAGAGAAAAAAGAAAGCAAAATAATATATTTATATTTTAAATAACACAAATATAAAATTTACGTACTGCACTGTGTTAGCAGAAAGCATTATAACGCCTATAATATGAAATTTTCCGATTTCCATAAAACGTTTGATTCGTTACATCAATGGAAAGCCATAAAATGGTTCACCAGTGCCAACGAAAGCTCATCGCACGGATGTATATTGTACATTTGAATTTCTTTCCCTGTTCTACAGATTGACTACAAGCTATTGTCTTAAATTGTTGTGTGCGCTGAAATAAAGAGAGATATAAAAATTACACACGAAGCCATAAAATACAGTAGGCATTTTAAAATGCATGATATTTTCGATGTAATGATATTGTATGTTCAAATTTTGTCGAAGTTGAGTTAACACACACAAAACGTTTATGTTGTTAAAATATTGTATGTCCTAATAGGGTATTTGAGGAGATAGTGTATCATTCTAATACATAATATGTCCATTTAATCCATATTTTTAATGCATCTCAAATTTTCAAATACGATTTTCTCAAAACAAGTGAAACTGGCATACAATATCTTTGTACTAAACGTTTTTAAAAATTGACAAATTTGAATAAAAATGAAACTTTGAAGCATAAATAAAAATATAAGTTATATGTTATCTCTATTCCTAATCTATTTCTTGGAATAACTCCAAATTATAAATGCATTGATTAAAATAACTTAAACTTTGTCAATGTACTTTTGATATCAATATACTTTTGTATTTAACGAGGAACGGTTAGAAGTGACTCCACCTTAACTACAACAAATATAATTGAACGAAAAATAATAAATATAATTTGTTAATTGACTAATTATATTATTTAAATGGTAGAATACTTTGAGAAACTAAAAAATAGCTATGAAGTTTCGATTAGCAAACAGCAAATATTTCATAGCAAAAACCTTGTTATTTAAAAAAAAATAAAGCACGATTGTTTTGAATTAATTTTAAAATTCGGTGTCACGATCAGAACCGATTCCGCTCATCGTGAAAATTTTGTGGAAAATAGTGGATATAGTAAAAACATGTGTTTCATATTAATAAATTATATTTAATACTTTACTTTCAATAATTGACAGAATCAAGTATAACATTTCCTGAAAAATTCCCTCTCACCTCCTGATCCTAAAACTGGGCGCAGCGATTAGCCAACCACTAGTCCTGTCCTAGTCATATATTTCTATCCCTACTCTATTCCAAAAAGATAAAGTTGATCAACTAAGTAACAAGCAGTTATCGTGGAAAACTTCTGTTAAGATACCTCCATTAGAAAGCTACATGCTACACATTGGGAGCGGACATGATTAAAAAAATAAATAAAATCGTTTTTTTACCTTCTTAGTAATGTAATATTGTATAATAAATAAATTTGATTTAACGGTTATTACAGTTTGTATAAAAATAATGACAAACAAAAGGAACAAAGCACGCATCACATGTATAACAAGAATATTTAGTATTCACAAAGCAATCAGCTTCTATACTGTAAAATATTTTTTATTTGAAAAAAAATACTAGCCGTAAATCACAAATCTTGCAGTAGGCATGGCATTCCGGCTATTTTTACATTTCAATCAAAAGTGTGTCGACACGCAATGTATCTAGTAATAAAAAATAAGATTTATTCTATTCCATATTAGCCCCGTTATTTTGATAAATCAGTGAATAGTAACAATTTCAAAATGTTGCGTGTGGCCAGTATTAGAAAAGAGTAGATATCCGATTTCTACAGCATTACTTTTCCAGTTTTTATTATTTCCCTACTCGGGTTTCCCACTTACTACAACTATATGAGGGTGGTTTTTAAATTTATGGGATGAATTGAAAATGCGGTAAAAAAAAATGTTGAATTTATTCAAATTTTTGAAGTGAAGATGAAAATTTATATTAGAAAGTTCATTGTTATTATTATGAATAAAAACGAAAAAAATATTCCCGGACACTTTTTTTGAAGTCGTTGGTTTTTACTTGTTATACTCTGGTACACTAGTAAAAATATATAATAAACTATTAAAAATACACGTATTAGCGTCGTTTTGAGATGCTCCATTAGGATCGTACATATTTTATTTAATCTATTTTCTACACTCTTTTGAATAAAATAAGGCAAAAAAAATAACTTTACTTTTACTAATGTCAATTTTACACACAAATCACAGCATGCGCACTCAAATAAAGCAAAATTTATGTAAACGTCACGTGATCATCGACGACTGTTACTAGCTATGCGGCAGTCGCTGGCAAATGCTTGTAGAAGAACTCGGTATATCTTCCACACTTATGGCTACCCGTTCGTGTTTCATCCAACAATTTCAATAGGTAACTGCGTGGGACTCTTTCAAAGTGTTAAATTACCTTTATCACACAAATACCTCCCTTTACTCTACTCCGCATTTAGACCCGATATAGTTTCTTACTTTTAATCATTTCCTTACTGTTGAGGGTCATGATCACCGCCTATTGCAACAACTCCGTTACCCTCAACAATCATTCGTCACTCGTTCCTGCAATTCACTGTTCTGAGAACTATCGGTAAGGAGAGGCCCGTGGCGTCCTTTGCGAGATCCTTCCGCACCCTCCTTTTGTCTTAAAATTTTCAACATTTCCTGTGACGACAAATTTCTCAAGATTATCGGTAGGATTGAGGGCGATGTGGCCAAAAAAGTCGAGTAGGAGTCTTGTGTTGTATATACGGCCTACAAAATATCCTGAATTTGTAACTCATTCAGGATAGATACGTACAAACGCATGGCAATCCATGATATTTGGAGCAATTTTCTCCAGAATCACATTGGACACAGATATGGTTTAGCAAAATATTAAATATCTTTTATAACAAAATATTTCTAGAACATAAATGCCAATTTAATAATATATGAAATAGCTTCCACTTATTGAGAAGAATAATGAGTCGAAGCATTTGTTTGTCATGACCATGGAAAGAAAATGAATATGAATGAATCTTATTTAACAATATGTAGATAAAACCCTTCAATGAGAAACTGAAGCAGTATTGAGGTGCTACCACTCGGACATGATGACTCGGACATTTTTATATACAAATATACCAGTATTTTACAAATGACTGTGAAAGCGATAACAAATAAATTATTTAATTTCTCCTGCGGCGTAGATTCCAGACAGGGGCCGGGAGCGTTTAATTCGGGAATGTTTGCTCGGCCTGCGAGGCCCACTTACGCGAAGGCTTTTGCGGTCGTTACGAGCGTGGATTCGAAAATCGAATTTCCGGTCAGTGCGAAATTTTACATGGGTTTTGATTGGTCCCGCCAATTTGTATTCAAATTTTTGAGGTCGTCGCCCACCCCTACTGATCGTCGACCGAAAGCCTACCCCAGAAACAAATTTTAAATACATTTCCTACATAACGACGACGGGAAACAAATTTAATACCAGTTTGCTTAACATTTCGTAATTGTTCTGATTATTTTGATATATCTATAAAGTGGAAATTTTGTACTTTCGTGCATAATCTGATTTAATCTCTGTTATTTACGTCGAGTAGATATTTCGATTGATTAAAAGCATAATTTTAAACAAATTAAATTATTTAGTTGAACTCAACGTGTCATTTATTATGATTACTTCAAAAAATCTTTGACTAATTTTTAAGACTGATTTTTAAGAGGTCCTTAACATTTTAATTATAGACTATTTTATTTGGTGTATGTATAATTTGTTTGAAAATTAGAAATTTCTTGTCTTAGTTCATGAACCAACTGTTTAATAAAACTTAATTTTTAACATTCAGTTTTATATAAGTAGCCCTGTTATGTTTGTATTTTTATCAGTCGATAATGCTCATGTTAAGTGAAACCGGTCCTGATCACAATAAACATGTTGAAGTAGTATAAATGAATTGTTTTTTATTCTTTAAAATATAATACCCTTACACCAAGAGTTGACAGTTAACACCTTAAAAGCCTTTTAAATGTTGTACTACACATGGTTACAAGAAAAAATACATTGAAATAGTATTTTTGAAAATAATTCTTTTATAATTTTGGTTCAAATTGATTTTTTGTTTATGAATAACGGTATTAAAAATGATCAATTCAACTGTATCGAAATTCCATTTGATTGTAAGTAATATATGTTTTTCTCATTTTCAACATATTTTTTTAAAACGGTATCAGTTGATAATGCTTGTGATGAGCGAAACCGGTCCTGATCATTATACACATGTGGAAGTAGTACAAATGAATTGTGTTTTATTTTTTAAAATTTAAAAGACTATGAACGAAAGTTCACAATAGAAACTGTTAATCTTGCTAGGATCTTCATGTTAGTAAGTACGGCAGTAGAAACAGACCTTTAGGATTCAACGCTTTTTGGACGAACATTCATAATTATATCAAACGAAGTTTTGCTTGTTACTCAGTGGTCCAACCTCTCTTTTTTCGAAGAGAGTAGGGATATAAGGATAAGACTAGTAGTAAGCTAATCACTCTAAATTCGCCCTGTTTTTTGGATCGGATAAGTAAGAGAAAACTTTTGACACCAAAAGTATTCGCCTTGGAAAATCAATTTATGAAATTGTTCATGATCCTTGAATCACTGACGTTGACCACTGCAATCACGGGCTCGACCACATGGAAAATAGTAGTACCGTAATATAATATGAGTCCGTTGTCGAGTTATCAACCTGGTTGGCTTTGGTTTGCAGTACTGATAGTCTCATAAATTAATTTTTCAATCGATTGATGAGTTAGTGTTTGAAGCATGAAAGTCTGTGATGTCGAAAATTCTCTTCCACCCAAAAAGAAAGGTATTGAGTAACGAAAATTTCTTGTAGAAAAACTTCTGTTGAGATGATCTCTAGTTACTTTTAAGGTGTTAACTGTCAATTCTTGGTGGAAAGACATTATATTTTAAAAAATAAAACACAATTTGTTTGTACTACTTCCACATATTTATAATGATCTGGACCGGTTTCGTTCATCACGAGCATTATCAACTGATAAAAATACAAACATAACAGGCGTATTTATATAAAATTGAGTGAAAAAATTTATAGTGTGTGAGTGTTATATCCGATTCATTAATTGGTATTATACCTGTAAGGTTATTTTTAACTTTAAAGAATTGATTCTGTCTCTGTAATTTTTGTTTTTCAGATATTAAAATTTATTGGATACTCATAGCTGCTCTGCTTTCTCCACTTCAGATTGCTGTTTATTATTCATATTAATTACATACTTAATATTTGATTATTTTTAAATGGTTCAATAACTTTTACTTATAATTTCCCTGAGTCATCATTTTATATTATTATCGTCATTAATAATTTTGTTCAGCTAAATGGACTTTTAATGTAGCTATATTTGTGATTGTAGATTAGTATTTAATGATTTGCAAGAGGTCCATAACAGTTTAATTGTAGACTCTTTCATTTGATTTATGTATAATTTGTTTGTTAATCAATATTTTCTTGTCTCAGTTCATGAACCATCAGTTTTATATACCTTCATTTTTTCACTCAATTTTATATAAATACGCCTGTTATGTTTGTATTTTTATCAGTTGATAATGCTCGTGATGAGCGAAACCGGTCCTAATCATTATAAATATGTGGAAGTAGTACAAACAAATTGTGTTTTATTTTTTAAAAAAATTAATGCTAAGATTTTGTGTGTCCAGTTTAGCTTGTTTTGAGATGATCAAATTTTAAAATTTTAAACGCATGACAAATATAGGTGAAAATGACATAATTGTAATGCATTTGAATGATAAAACATCTCCTCAATTACCCTAATTAGACATACAATATTTTTATATCATAAAGATATGATGGAGACACGTTTTGTGTTTAATTAACTCAATTTCGATAAAAACTGGACACATAATCCACACTGGGAGCAGACATGGTAAAACAAGATAATAATTTACTGGTATTCAATCCAATCCAAACCCAGGACTAGTATTCAGCCAATCCTGGGATTTCGGGATTCACTGCAAATGCTATAAAATAATTAATTTATCAAATTAAAACATCCTGATTAACTGCAATGTGTCCCTCAATAACTATAAGATTAATATAAATTTATTCTAGTCTCCCTTTCTAGTCATTCTCATATTTCGTAACAGCCTTTCTACACCAATTTGAAATGGAGGACACACTAGGACCACTTCTAAAATTAATGGAGGACTATATTTTAATGTAAAATTATAGGACATGTCTTCTTTTTGGATAACAAATGGCAATAAATAAAATGAAATATAAAACTATTTTGATCATTATCTTTTTTTGTAAATGATTGCTTGAATTTAAATCAACAAAAGAAGCATTCCATACATTCCAATTGAAGCAATAATGGACACAAATTAAATTTTAAATGTACAATTTAACACATGAAATTACACTTAATGACTAATCCCGGGATTGAGAAAAACTGAATCCCGAAATCGTAAAAGAGGTCCGGGATCGGATGCCCTAGCTCCTAGTGAAGCCTTCAGTCAGATGTTGACGTACAATAAACAGTTTGTTTTATGAAGGAGGGGTCGGCGTTGAGCAGTATAGACCCAAAGAATGGCATGTTTTACGGCACAAAATAGTCGAAAAGGTGATACTTTTAACTCAAATCGTATACCGTGTGTAACGCTTTTTTTACGAAGGTACATTGCTCTGTTGTTACGAGTTTTAAATTTACGAACATTGGCTATAAATTGAACATGCGACGAGAATACACGACACACACTTTTCATCGAAGTTGATACAACATTAAACATACATTTAAAACGTTTGTAGTCGTCCATATTTTTTAATATACATATTAATTTATTCACTTCTGTAAATACCTGGTTAAAAATACTTTTTTTAAACCATGTTTGTTGCTGATGTGAAGCATATCGACTAGGGATTCCAGTACGAGTCTTCAATATTCAAATGTATTCAGCCCTTTTTTAACTATTCGAAAAGTATTCGTAATATTTTGTTAATGAAATATTTTACAAAATCGACGAAAGATCACATCACAATTTCTTCAGATTTCAAGAAAAATTTCGAATACGGTAGTGTAGAATAGGTATTGCTTATTGCATTAGTAATGTCACTAAAAATATTTGCTCAACTAATGAACTTTTAATGTAGCTATATTTTGTGATTTTAGTATTTATTGATTTGTAAGAGGTCCATAACATTTTAATTGTAGACTCTTTTATTTGATTATGTATAATTTGTTTGTTAATCAGTATTTTCTTGTCTAAGTTCATGAACCATCAGTTTTATATGCCTTCATTTTTACACTCAATTTTATATAAATAGGCCTGTTATGTTTGTATTTTTATCAGTTGATAATGCTCGTGATGAGAAAAACCGGTCCTAATCATTGTAAATATGTGGAAGTAGTACAAATGAATTATGTTTTATTTTTTAAAATATAATGTGTTTCCACCAAGAATTGACAGTTACCAAATTAAAAGTGAATATGGTAGTAGTTATTTTTGCCTTCACCCAACTCGGGCGCTTTCAATATTTTATAATAATTGGGTTTGATGAATGACTTAGGACTGAAAATACCCTTTGAATATGACGTAATTTCAGTAATAGAAGAAATGCCAGCGCAAATTTTAAATTTTGTAATACAGTGGAACGGTATTGGAATGTGTATTTTACAATGTTATGTTATTAATTATTCAAATTGAATTTTTATTAATAATTTCAAATTTAACAGAAAGATATTGCTTGGATAGAACTAGTGGTTAGAATATTGCTCTCGCTACGCCCAGTTTTTAAGATAGGATAGGTGGGAGAGAATACATCACACACATATCAAAAAATGATTTTTCGTACAAATTACAAGACTGAAAATTTTAAAATGGTCGCGATCATTTAATAGTAAATTTTAATAAGATGAATATGTGAAACCGATGCTCATCATTATTAGAAGTTAAAATAGTACAAAACTATTTGTGTTTTATTTTTAAAATATAATAGCTTTCCACCAAGAATTGACAATTAACATCTTGAAAGTGATTAATAAAATAGTGTTTTATTTTTTGAATATCTACAAAAAAATATGTGTTCGTTTTACAAATGAGTTGTATAGTATCAAAAGTAGAACTATCCCATATTTGTCGAAATTGAACTAATGCTGCCACACTATTCTACCGGTCATACTGTATGGCTAGATATAAAGTTTTGCTATCAAAATCATGTACATGTGGTATAAAAACGTAAAATAAAATGATGCTTGCTACCAAAATCAGAACGATTAACAGTTTTGGAAACAGAAGTGAACGGTTTGGTAAATCTTGCTTTCGATCAATCACAGAGTTACCCTAAGTGATGTAACAATATGCCACTCAAACAAATTTAAAACATCAAAAAACTTAAAAACGCCAACAAAACGTTTTTCGTGTTTATCTTCAAACTTCAAATAGTGGATAGATCTACTTTTGATACCATACGACTCAAATATGCCTTTCTACCAAGAATTGACAGTTAACACCGTAAAATATATGAATTTATTACTTAATTTAATGCTATGTTTCATATTTTGTTTCTTCAAAACAAAACATTAACCAATACTGTCTGATATGATGCTTTGTTTGTTTATTCATTCGTTTCAAAAAGCTATTAACAACTTAATATGATTACTGTATCGAAGCGAACGTTCTAAAAAGTACCCCAGAGTGACGTTGAACGGTTAAAACGCGCCGTACCAACCTAACAATTTGGTAAACGAAAAATACCCAAGGGTGCATTTCAAAGTTTTCACCAATATCGAATTTGTTAATGCTTTTTGTTCAAAGGTACACTCCACACACTTCTCCTTTAAAGCTCGGCTATTTATTCGCGCAGTTATCAAAATATCAAATCTCTCAAGAGATTTCTTCTCAAAGTAAAAATCGCAAAATGAGTAAAAGAATTTGAAATTTTATGATCGATTATAAAAGTTAAATTTTTTGGGTAGAACTTTATAAAATAGACCATGGAAAAATACACTTGAGACAATTTTCTTTATTTTACTCAGAATTTCAGTCAATTTTTTTATAATTGATTGAGTAATCTTTTGATTGTTTGTATATTTTTTTGTAATTCAATTTAGTTTAATTTGTTAAGTCTGAAGATGTTTTTCAAAGCAGTGTGACACGTGTCACATCTGGTTACAAAAATTTCTTTTAAATATGTATTTTTTATTATTTTATTAATATGTTACCTTATCAATTACAGTTTTTGACATTCCAAGAAAACTATAAACTAATTCTACATTTTTGATAATGTTTATGCGGAAGTACTATTGACACTTCAGAACAACAATGTAAACGTCTCAACAATAGAGATCTCTTATTTGCCTTAAATGCAAATACTTTAATTATATATAGATTCTTAGTGGAAAGACATTACAATAAAACAAAAATAAGCGTTTTTTTGTACTAATTCTACAATTTGACGTAACGCTCAGGACTGGTTTCGGCTATCACGAGCATTTTCATTTTGAGCAAGTTGAAAACAAAATTTTAAATAATTTAAAATACACACAATTTTGCCATTTATACGGAATGTTGTTTTTCATGATGATGAAGTATACTTAATTGAAATACGTTAAGGTTCCTATAACTGTACTTTAACCTTTCTTTTACTACGTAAAATAAATTCGCGCGCTACGATGGAGTGTATTCAATACACATCATGCATCTATGACTGATTATAAGTGATTGATTACCGGGAAAATAAGAATATTTACAGACATCACTCAAATTTATTGAAGTTGAAGACAACATAGCCAACATGAAATAATAATTAAAATTGTATCCCTAAAAATATGAAAAAACATCAGCCGACGACAAACGGGTCAGTAGACTACCTCAAACGGAGGCTCGAAAGCTACTGGCTTGCAATCTTGAAAGAAACGACGCGACTGAGCCTCTCTGTCTCGCGCGTTGACATTCATATGTGAGTTAATGTGAAAAATGTGCGGTGTTCCCCGCTGGCCGTTGTATCTACTCTCACAACTTAAAATATGTACATAACACATTCGCACATGTATGATTGTATTGTTAAATTTATACCGGATTTTTGATAAAATATCGCCGCTGCGCCCAATGGCATCTTATTCTTATTAATATTATTATGTTATTAAATGCGCAAATGTACAACAGAAGAATACCTAAAATCTAAACGCAGTATTTATTATATGAGATATTTTTTAATTATTAGAAGTTATGTGGACTAGACACACATCACAGAAAAGGAAAAGTTAAAGACGAACCATTATCCTATCTCACTGCCCTCAAAACGTCCGTGCAGTACATCAAGGCCGGCTTTATTTATTCCGATTTATTTAAATGAAATCCGCAATGATGGATTGGTATTTCGGTCGGTTTACTTTCGGTGGATTCCCGGAAAGAGAAAAAAATAAATGGGTATGAAAACATTCTATGATTATTCCCCGGCCGTTTGTTATTGCAAATCTAGTTTGCGAAATAAGAGAGCAGAGACGTATTATTTGTTTTGTGGAGCAGAGAAAATACGTTTTGAGTGTTTAACATATAATAAAAAAAGATGAATGGGCGGTAATTGAATGGTTGAATTAAATTAATGAATGTTTAACATGCCTGTTCGAACGAGCATTTTAGATTGGATGATTTGTTGAAATTTTCAAATACGTAAAATAACAAATCATGGTAAATCAGAAAAACTGTATACTGAGTTTTGAGAATAGATGCTTGCGTCGGATACTGGAAGTTAGGTGGTTTGACTTTGTGTATAACTCGGAGATAAATGAACGAACCGAGAGTGCTGCGGATGCCTGAAGAGAGCCTCAATCCTGATTGCCTCTTCTTCCGACCGGTGGAATTCCAGCGTCCTGGAAGACCATCGAGTACTATTCACAGGTTGTATGTCATGGGAGGAAGCAAAGCAATTGTCGGGTGACGGGAAATCATGAAAGCACCGTGGTGGCCGTATGATTTGCATAGGGAGCAAAAAAAAATTGTTATTTTTAAAATATAAAGCCTTTTCATCAAGAATTGATAGTTAAAACATTAAAAGTGATTAGATGCACATTTGGTTATTTAAGGAAAACTTCTGTTGAGGTAGGCTCTATAAGGAGTCAATATTATCCACATTGAGAGTTAAAATGGCTTAAAAAATGTAGTAGTTGAACTATTTTTTTGTTCCACAGCTTATTTTGAATGGATAGTTTTAAAAAATGACGATAGCTTAAATCTGAAAATAGTTCCTTGTCAATTATGTCAAAATTAAAATTACAAAGTTTGCCCACTTGGTAAACGGTCACAAAGTCGTATTGTAATAATGACGTATAAATTATAATACTTTAGAAGCGAACCTTTTCACACTCACGCCATATCACCCTAATTTCCCTAAAACATTACAAATTAAATGTACACATGTTATAAAAACAAACAAATTCCTCCCTTGTGCGAATATCGCGGCTACAAAATATTGTCTGAGGCAAATAGACCCCGGGGTAAGTCGCAAAATAAACACGCAGCCTGTTTTGCTTCAAAATGATCCCTTCATGCTACATATGAGCGTGTTTAAAAGGGAATGAAATGTAAAATTAATGGAAGATCAACGGGGAGATGAATATAAGTATATTACTTGAGTATTATAAAGGTAGATTGGATCTATGGGAATTTAACAGTGCGTAATTCCGCATTCGTAAATTTGTTTCTAGTCTTATCAGCTTCGCTCAAACTTAAAAAGCACTAATTGTAAAACGGCGAACAAAAAATCTACCTTACCGAAAAAAATGTTTAAACGCTATTTTTTGAAAATATCTTGGCTGATTGGTAGATTGTCCAGTATGCCAATGCGGTAATATGATTCAGCATGCTTATTACATCCTTTAAAATGTCCAGACATGGACAACGGACAGGAAAGCTTGCTTAAGACATTACGATGTCAGTCGGATCTGTGGGCCACGTCGGTCATGCCGAATTGTTTGGATCGTGACAAATTACATGACATTCAAAGAGTTGATGGCGTCCTGTGGAAAGCATATAGAGCTCGATTCTTAATTAACCTTATATGGAATCTTTTTTATTATTAATTTTATTTAACTTCCAGCACACTAGAGTTATTTCAACCAAGCATTGAGGAATTTTCCCTTGGAAATTTCTGGTAAAAGTTTGAAACACGGATATCGTTAATACGCTGGTGAGTACACCCTGTAAGAAGAGTGTGAAGCTTTAGCTGGTAGTGGTAAGTAAGACCTTAAGTAGCATAGGGATTTAAAAACAAAGTATTGATTCTTGCTGCAGGTAATTGCACTTCTATTTTTATACCACATGTATTCCGTCTACCAGACATTTGGGTAAGATTTAATTATTAATCATCACGTCCGAAATCGAATGAGTTGAAAATTAAAAAAACAATGAAGGCGAAAAAAGAAAAGCGAACAAGGTTGCTTATAAACACCCCACGTCTATATTTTAGCAGCACCTATAATATTTTAATCTTTCACATTAATGTTTTTTTCTAACCTTTTCGGCTTCCCTTTTAGAAACGCTGAGCCTTAAAGTATTTAAAATCCAAAATTTATTGATCAAACTTTAGTTTTACAATGTAAATGTATTTATAGAACTCTCCAGAATAATCATTAATACAAAATCTGTGGGTGGTGCTGCCTTTGGTGTCCTTTGGAGCGAAACTACCTACGCGTATCCGTAGAAATGTGAGCCTGAGGAAGCCTTGCTACACACGGATTCCGATATTAGCGCAAATTTGGACATACGTGTACCACGTGCTACCTCGTGTCTGGACCCATGCCTTCTTCAAAGGCTGATCAGTACGTGCGTGGTGCTCAGTTGGGACGGCGAACTCGGAGTCCAGCTAAGCCTCGTGTTTTCGCTCGTTGGTTGAGGTACTAATAAATAAAGCAAAAGTGGCTGTATACATGTAAAATTAAAAATTACCAAATCAAAAAGTGCTTGTTGCCTTGAGAATACCTCTTCTTACAACTATCGTTGATTTGGTCAACTGGGGAGTGAAGTGAAGCGACATTTAATTTACCAGATACAACACTAGTTTTAATGTAAGGTATTAAACAAAACGTGATTATCATTTCATGGCGTAAATAGACGATTGAAAAAACTACGTCAAAGCGGTTGATGTAGTTTTAAATTTTTGAAGTTTAACCTTATCAATTGATCATCCATAATCTCTAGACAAATTGCAAGAGTTCTATTATTTCAGTACATTTTAATTTAACAAAGTATCAAATCAACTCATTGGAGAAGGAATGTTATAGTGGGTTAACTTTAAGTAAAGATTTCAATGGATTGAATAAGAAAGATAATACAGCATCGTTTTTAGTTCTTTAAATGTTGTTTATAACTGTTTTGGTATCACATATTCAAATAATTATGATACTTTAAGATTTTTGAAGACGTATTTCAAATATGAAATTTCATATAATATATTTAAACAGCAGCTTTAAAATATGGCCATAATTTGATCTATTTTCAGAGCCATTTTTTTCCAACAACGTCAGTTTTCTGTTTGATTTATTATATTTATTGGTTTTAATGTGAATATTATAAGCAAATCATTGGGCTTATTCGAACATTTGGCAAAATCAAGGTATCTATTAGATTCACGCGATTAAAATATTCTTATTTTTACCCTTCTAGCGATATTTTATTTAACTCAAATTGTCATATTGCACATTACAACATTTTATAGGTATTGAATCGATTTTATGTTAATCAAAACATTAGACTGGTCACCGATTGGGAGCAATCAGATGATTCGTGATATCTGTACTGGTTTACGGAAAGCACGCTGAAAGCTTTCGAGATTAACTTAATATTTAAATAATTTGGTATGTTTGTGTGTTCGTATCCTTGATTTTAAAATCAGTAAAAATAATTTCTTGTTCTCAAACACATAATTCAGATACATAAATATAAACGATTTTAACAACAGATATTTTTTACAAAAACAGTTGTAGTTTAGTTTAGAAATAAGCTGTCGACTTGAATCAAATTGTTCTATGGCTTGCATTTATTAAGTCAGTCAGTAAAAATCTCATTTAATTTTGATGTTGATATATTTTTGTTTATAAAATTAACGAAATTATACACTATCCTCTTATTTTGTTATTCGTATGCGTATTAATTTCAAAATTGCTGCTGTTATATGTATGTATTATAAATTTTTTAATGTTGACTTTTACTTCAGAAGAAATTTAACGAAACTGATATATTATACTTTGAATATGTTTAATAAATTATTACTATTGTTTTCTTAAACCGAGATGTTGAAAAAAATATTATTGCAAATGAAAAATGAGCCGCAATCCAACCGTTAAATGTTTAAAATATGCGCTTAGCAAATTTACACAGGCATTCATTTATAATTTAAAATATTACCGGCAAATAATACTCGGAAGGCGCTCTTACGAAAAGGAACCAGCCAACTCGAGCCCTTATGTGTGCAATGTATAATCCCAGAAGTCGGAAAACTTTTTTCTATATAGCTCCAACATAAATATTTTTATTATGTTAAGAAAAATATTAAGCACTCGAATTAAAATTGCTGTTTTCTTAAGTTTATTGAATCTAGAATGAAAGTTGAATAGTTAGTTAAAAACAAATGGAAAAAGTTAGTTATAAAAAATCCAGTTTAAGAAAACTTAAATATTTTTTATAAAATGTAGCAATTGTATATTCTTTTTCTATATAAATATTTGAGAAAATCTGAAAAACCTTCATAATAATAAATATCAATTTTAAAATAATTTTATTTTACACAACTATTCCAACAGTGCTGCTTGCGAGTCATGTCACTTCACTAAAACACAATACAAATGCTTGCAGCGAACACTAGGTAGTTAAGAGATGCCAGGATAACCTGGGAGGAAGCAAAATTACTGGCGGGGACAGGGATTCTTGGAGGCACTGTGTCGTGCCCATATGTCATAAAAAATAATGTAATTTAGAAACAACAAGATATATATTTCGTCAAGAGTATGTACAAAATATTGACAGCTATTTCGACATTAGGCTATTTTGACATATTCAGTAATTCTGACGATGACTTGATGCTGGATATCCCACTATAAAACAATGGTTCACATAATTTTGAAATAATATATTTTGGATATTCGCCGAATTCGCCTTCCTGGTATCAATTTGACTTCCATCTTTCGTTGTGCGGTCGGGAAGCCTTGGGAAGACCTTCGCTGTTTTCAGCGTCCGATGTAAAAGTGATTATAATAATTCATTACCTCTTCAAAATAGTGTTACAAAGTACTTTTGACGTTTAAATATGTGTACGACGTCTTTAAAAATCAAAATGGTGATTGTCAATTGCTTTTCAGCTCACATATAGTACTCTCATTGCACCACGAGCTCGTTTCTGCTTTCTCGACCATTGGCCATATCATTGGTTGAATTTTGTTCCTTTGCAATGACTTTTGATTGGAAAAGGCGGGTTCGTTTTTGTTTATAATGTTGCCACTGTACAATATATTACAAATATTCTTTCTCTTTGAATAATTATCGGGAAAGAATTAAAGCGTTATTGTTACTGGAACATTACAGTATTGTTGAAATATCTTTATTGTGCTTTTTAAACTTCGCTTCGAATTAACATACGCCGGTTCTACGACTCCTGGTGTATACGCTTAAGGCGTGCGTACATGCTCGTACAGAGGGTGAGAGAGTTTACTGGAAATTACGCCAACATAATTGAATGCTCCGTCATAATAATTGTTCCGGTAGCTTTGCCTGCACCGGCGTACCAACACGCAAGACTAAAATTGACATAATATGTTTCTTTCGGCTTATCAGATGCGAAAACGAAAATTCTGCTACTTTAGAAAAGAAAAATATAAATATGCTGCAAGTAGTATTGGCAAGGTGAAAGATATGTTCAATATTTAAATCACATGGGTTAAGCTCAATGGGGATATATAATTGATGGTTTTTTGAGTGTTTTGGACTTGCATTGTGCCAACTAAGTTTCCCTATTCCGGAATCCTGGTCAATTAGTCAATCCTTTAATCTCTTGATTAGGTAAATATCGATTTTGGGATTTCGGATTCACTGTGAATGTTAAAAAATAATTCGTACTTCCTGACTAACAACAACGTGTACCTCGGATTATTGATGTACATAGTTTTTTACAATAAAACACGTATTGTGGTTTTCCTTTTTCATATTTCGTAACAGCCGTAGGCAGAAATAGACAATTTTATGTTGGATATTTTATGATCAATCCATATGCTGTAAATTGAGATCGGACATTGTTAAAAAAAGAATATTTGTTGGAAGTTTATTTAGCATATCTGATTTACTATACTTTCGATGGATTCAACGGTAGCTTTTTGGAAATTCATAACAAATTAAGCCAATAATTCGTTTAAGGATATACGTGGTTACAATACAGATACAATACAGATAATTCCCAAAGAAGGAAACAACGTGTCACAACTAGCTACTCAACCAATAGAACAACGCAGTTATCAATTTTAATTTAATATCTGATAATCTTTATAATGCAATATTGAACATGACGAGTGCCTTAAGTCGTCAGTTAGTTCAGACATCGTCAGTCATCGTCAAACACTTAAAAAAATATTTAAGGGTTTTAATAATGATATTTTTTTGATGGTACGCCAATGTCTGCCAGAGTGTGTTTGCCTCAAATTGTGTGTGGTGCCTATTTGTAGGCAGTCAGCGAGCGGAAGCGCATCAGTTTTTAGCACTAAATTAGCTGTGACGTATAAGGAATTTCCGGTTTTCTAAACTGCAAAAAGCCTGCTGTGGATAAATGCCGGAAGTCACGGCTCTAGTTAATGTCTTCCATAAGATTTCACAAGAGCAGACATCACGTGTTATGATAGGTAGTCTGATGATGCTTCTCAGAGAGGTTAAACAAGTGGCACAATTAGTAACACAACCAGTGGAATAACAGAGATTTCAATTTTAATTTTATATCACCTTTTGTGTATTTTGAAATTGGAGTCGTTGAGATTTTGTACATTTACATATTTTTCGTCACTAACGGCCCGGGTTTCACTTTACGACTTTATATTTGTGCTTGTTAAAACTATTAAAGATACTTTTAAGACACTCCCTACGTATAATCCCGTATCTGCAGAGATTCATAACGATAAGATTCATAAATATACATAACGTAATTGAAAAGTAACGAATACATATATCTTCTTGAAAATTGGGACAGTGCTACTATTTTAAATTTAATCTTCCATGTTGTTTGATGCCTATCAATAGAACTGATTGTGTAGACAACGAAAATGCAAAATACGTATAATCACATATTTGGCACTAATGTGATTATACGTAGGAAGTGTCGATTAGTTTTTAGCGATACTATGGAGCGAAAGTAGTAAAAAGAGAATACATATCGACTGTGGAAAGGAAAAAGGACGTAAGCCACACCAAAAATATTGCGTATAACTCACAAAAAACGTGTTAATACACCATATTTATTTATATATATATATATATATATATATAATAGTTAAACTGTAGAAAGGCAAAAGGACATACCCTTCTGTAATCAAAATGTACCTATGCGATTTAATATACGTTTTTTGTGGGTTGTACACAATATTTTTTGTGTGGCTTACGTCCTTTTTCCTTTCCACTGTCGATGTGTATTAGCTTTTGATAACTAATGTAATTTAGTTTTCGTGGTAGGGGGTCGTTGTTTTTTTCTTGCAAATTTTGTGGGCTAGAAATGAAAAAGTTTAGGAAGCACTGGTATAGACCTCGAACCGAGTAAAACGAAAGTTCAAGAGTAGCAAATACTCGGTTACTGATTCAAACTATCCATTGGAAAGTAAAAATGTTTTCTACAATATCTAGATGTAAAAGGAGGGTTCAATTTTTGTTGTAGCGACACGCATGTAGACGGAAAACGACGAAAGCTTTACTTAATGCAAGTGACTTTGGTAATGGGATCATATCGTTCTTCTGACATTTCACTCATGCTACTCTCATTTTACGACCACATAAAAATGTTTACTGCCTACCCTGTAGTTCCCACAACACGCGAGGTTTCATTTTATATTTATGCGCATGAATATTTAAAAACACCCGGTTTTTAATTAAAACTAAAAACTTTTTTAAAGATTATGTGAGATAGAAAGGAAACGTACGGGCACCAACTGAATTTTGTCAGAATAAATTCATTATTTTTCGATTAATACTCACTCTAAAAGTGTTAACTGTCAACACTTTTTTGAAAGGTGTTATATAAAAAAGCACACCATTTGTTTTGCGTAAGTTCCACATTTCTATAATGACCAGGACCAGTTTCGTTAATCTTGAGCATAATCAACTGATAAAGAGTAATAATAATTACAAAGTAATTTGGATTATTGAGATTTTGTACACTTCCATGTATTTTGTCACTAACGACCCGGGTTTCGCCGGATTCATTATGTTTTTCTCACATAATTGACTTTTAATGTGATTTGATTTCAAATGAGTAGGTATTGGTTTGTTAGAGGTCCTAAGCATTTTAATTGCAGACTATTTAATTTCGTTTATGAGTAATTTGTTTGATTATATTTAAATTCTTGTAAAATTTCTTAGACCAACTGTTTGATATACATTGTAATTAATAACATTCAATTTTGTATAAATAGTCTTGTTATGATTTTTGGTTTATCAGTTGATAATGCTCGCGATGATCGAAACCGGTCTTGATCATTATAGACATGTGAAAGCAGTGCAAAAAATTGCGTTTTTTTAATACAAAGTTAATAATGATTTTTGAATATTCTAGACTTATTTTAATAATTGAAAATTAATGGTTGAACGATTTCCACCAAGACAACGGTTTTTTTTTTAAATAAAAATTTAATAGTCGTTATTTTGATTTTGTTTTAATCCATAAACAATCTGTCTACTTCCTTCTTTGTCATACCAGTGGTAAAAAGTTCAGCGAATACATAATTTGGATCAATGTTTATAACTTATTGATGCCATCTTCCTTTTTATTAAAGTAAAATTATTCAACTCAAGTAAAAAAGAAATTTCAAAATTACACATGTGTTTATTTGAAATAAGTTAATATTATATTTATTTGTTCAATGTTGAATAGCTCAAATACACTGACGCAAAAAAAAAGCACGATCACTACGGCTTCATAAGGATCGACGGATGGTCAAGAGATGCGCCCCATAATTGCGAAACATATAAACGCCCCTGATAAGAATTACTGCTTTAGATAAACATAATCGTCAGCCATTGTGGTCTAGTGGTAAGAACTTTACCCTAGCAATCAGGTGAGTATCATTAAAAAATTATAAAAATAATTCTCATCGAGTTTATCTCGTATGATTTTCATGCTAAAAATTTAAAAAAAAATCTTGAATTAAAAAAAAAAAAAAAATTCAAGGACGACGATATCCTGGATATAAGATACTTGCCAGATTCAAGCTCCCATGGGGTATTAGCATCATGTGACTTTTAATGTTGCAAGGGTTTGCGTATTCCGCAATAAACTGATATTGGTTACGCGCATTTGTTTCAAATCTCACTATGTTGTTGCTATGAGCTTTGCTGTGGTGCCATGCCTTGGTATAGAAAACAAGTCAGAATCCTTGCATTGTTTTGGTGGCAGTTCCAATACAAATGCGAGTCCCAAGATTTGCGAATTTTTGACTTCGTTCCCATATTAATAATTTGTTTCTTTAAAAATGTATTGCAAAGCTTTTGGCATGAAAATTTCCTTTGAATCATATTCAATTTTGTTCTTTTTTTAGCTTATGCCATCTCAGCTGAAATAAAAATCAGTCTTAAGTGAGAGATTTTCTTTCTAAGACCCAGCATGATATTTCAAACGTGGATGTTTGTAAAAATAAACAGCATTACCTACTTCCCTTGCAAGTAAGCATGGAAAAGAAATGTAGCGAAATTAATAAAGGGCGAAAGGTTTTTAGGGTCTAAGTTTAGTTACAGCGAGAGGAATAAATTACGCGAAACGAAAGGCGAGGGTGTAAATCGACGGCGAAGCCTTAACCTATTCAATAAATCTACTGCATGTTCAAGGTATAAATACGCCTAAATCAAGGCTGAAACGTAAAAGGATCATCCAGCGCGTGATATTATTTTTTATATTTGATGTATATATTTTATAACAAGAAAGGTGTAATTAATCATGCGATTTAATTTGAATAAGTTAAACTGAGATAATTTAAGATATAGATGGATGATGGGAGATGATAAATTATTTTATCAAGAAATTTTAGAAATCAATATAGAGCCTAGTTGAATTCCTTACCAATTCTGAACGTACAGCTTAATCTACCAAGTTCTCCGTTGTAGTGTCCTTTGTGTGAGATGAGTTCGTGAAAAACATGAATTAACAATCAAAATAATAATATTCCCATATTAATAAATTCATCTCATAGTCACCCAACAGAACTCACTAATTTGGAATGATTGGATATATCTATCCTTTCTTCAGATTGCATTTTTAAGCCCCACCTGCAATCGCTATTGTCCTTTTACTTTGTTGATGCGTTTGTTTTCTCAACACGGATTAAGGTTATTCTTAGGGGTTTTTTTTTGATTAATTTCAGGTAGCAGTGTGGGTCCTAGACTTATATCTTATATCTTATATATATATCTTATTTATCTTATATATAAACGTTAGACACTGTTTACTGTCTGTCAGTTCAAGCGTATTCGTGTACTCGAATGCCTGTAGATACCGAAAGGCGAAACCCGGGTCGTTAGTGACAAAATACATGGAAATGTACAAAATCTCAATAATTAAAATTTAACTGACAATAGATTAAGTGTTTTTATTGAGAATAAATCAGGAATTTATAGATTACAATGTAGTAAATACCAGTACTTTTATATGGGGAAATCTACGCTTAAATTAGATAGAGGAATATAAGAATATTTAAGTGCTTTTTCGATTTAAAAAGGTTGCATCGACATATTTCAATCAGTAACTGATTAAGAGAATTGTTTGCTTAACGCGGATGAAGGTGTTAAAATATTGCATTAAAATACGGAGGATCAGGAAATTTTACAAATGAATAGGGCACAGCTAAATAGTTTACCCAATTTTGAACGAACAACTTAATCTCCCTAAGTCCTACTTATTTTATCCTTCATGTGATATGAATACATAAAATAATCACAAAGACTCCAGCAGTCAAAATAATTTAATTCTTACACAATAATACATCTTCTGATATTTACCATACACCCACCGATTTGAAATCAGTAGGTGTCAGTGTACTTGATCACAAAAAAAGGAAGATTAGAAGGATAGGGCTTGGACAGGATTATTGGTTAGATAATTTTTCTCGCTACGCACCGTTTAGATGGGTGGGAATTCAGAGACATCCGTAATCACAGCCAACGACGTCGTCAACTGAACCACGAACACGTTGTTCATCTTAATATCATCCGATATTAATGGTGAGCTTTATATTGTTTTCAGGAAAAGTCCTGTAAGATAATCGTTCTAAACCCTACCCCGTACGCGTTCGGAAAGATGGTGAGAAATAAAAATCACAAAAACAAATGCTTAAAGTACTTTTAGTATACACATTCATAAATAAACGTATTTAAATTTCCATCCGGAGATTCAAATTCTTCCACCACTCAGCCGAGTAAAACTGTCTAGTTGGCTTGAGGGCCGACAATCGCACTAATAAATTATGTTTCCATATGCCAAACAAATAAGCAAAAAGCGAGCGAGCATAGTTGTTGGTAGCATGCACACTTATGGGCTGTCGAATTTATTCATTTATTTAGGCCAAATGGTGTTATTTAGGTCCGAGAAGAAAGGCGAAGCAAATAAATAATATTGCGCTCTTAGCAGTTGTATTCTCCAACGAAAATATTTTCCCATCCAAGACGGCCACTACGCATCATAACATTATTTATCTAGGATTTCATTTACTATCTAACATCGAGTGATTCATAATATTATTAGTTCTCATAATACGGTATGCGTTTATTCCAGTGATTTCCATAATGTGGATGAATAAAAAATAAGTGAGTGAGATGTTATAACGTTTTATTTGGTTTCGATGTGTGGTCATTGAATTAATAAGTCACATTTAGGTCATCTAATTCCAGACCATTTTATAATCCCGGAATATTGTGGTAGCACAATTGTTCAAACCCGGGATATGTCAAGCGTAATTTCATATGGTGCAATAGCCAGCGCTGTCAGCTTGTCTCGAGTTCAAATCCCAGTAGGGACAGTTTCGTAAATTGATTTTTCAGTCGATATCTGTTTGTAGGCATGGATGTTTGTGATGTCTACAATTCTCCTCACACCCATCTCATCTTAAAAGCAGGGCGTTGCGAGAGCGATTAGCTAACCACTAGTTCTGTGCTAGTACTATCCTTCTATCCCTACTTTCGTCGAAAAAGAGATGTTGAGACACTAAGTAACATGCAGTACTCGTAGAAAAACTTCTGTTGCGATACGTTTATAAGGAGTTCATATGCTCTACATTGGGAGTGGACATGGACATTTTTTTTAAATTGATTTTGTGGATGTACGTTATTTCTTCAATGTGATTTAATGTTTTTTCTATTTAATGAAAATTAAACTTTATTTTTCATTTATTGAGTTAATATTTTATTATTAGGAATCAGTTGAAATTGATTATTTGTTATTATAACATAATGTCATCAAAATTATCTGTTCCTGTTGTATGTATTTTAATTATGTAGGTTGCTGTACACGTTATAGTTAGTTTTTTTTTGTTACCATGTTTGCTCCCAACGTGGAGCATATGGCCTCCTAATCTAGGCATCTTAACAGAGGTTTTCTATCAGAACTGCTTGCCCCTCGGTTGCTCTACCTCCCCTTTTCGAAGAGAGTAGGGATAGTAGGCTCTCGCTAATCCCGATTTTTTTGAGGATCGGATGCGAAGGGTGTTTCAAACATCACAAACATTGATGACTACAAACAGAAATCTATCAATCGATTGAAAGATCAATTTATGAAATTGTCACAGGCGTCACAGTGAAAAAACATATGACAGAGTGAAATTTTTCCAAAAATAATTTTAATCACTTGTTTTTAGGCTGAAAAATAAAAACAATTACTCGTAAGCCACCGTCTTTGTTACGATTAAGTCGATTGAAAAAAAAACTATTTATAAAACTGTCCATACTGAGACTCAAACCCGTGAGATCCGTAACCAACAAAGTTGACCACTGTGCCACGGACTCGGAAAAATATGTAACAGAATATTAATGCGTTTGAAATTCCAAGGTTTTCTTAAAATTTATGTTTTTTTTCCATGTCCGCTCCCAATGTGGAGCATATGGTCTCTAATGGTACAAAATCTCAATAATCCAAATTTAATAGAACTGCTTGTTACTCAGTTGCTTAAATTATCTTTTTCGAAGAGTAGGGATAGAAGGATAGGGCTATGAGAGAACTAGTAGTTAGCTAATCGCTCTCGTTTACGCCTCGTGAGGACGGGATGGGTGAGAGGGAGGACTCAGACTATGAACAGAAATCCATAAATCGATTGAAAGATCAATCTATGAAAACCGTTCGCACCGGGAATCGAACCCGAGACATCCGTAACCGTAGCCAGCGACGCTACCAACTGCACCACGGACGCCAACAACGCCGACAACGCCACGGACGCGACATTTATGTTTACTTATTATAAAAAATATTTACATTGATCATGCCAATAAAAATTTGAAGCGTCATTAAAATTAATGCGTTGTATTTGATACATTTTTTGTTTTATATAATTATAAAAGTAAGAATTTGGGTAATATTGTTCATAGTTGTGGCAACACTGATGTGTGAATACACAAAAAGTGTGTATAAGAGAAAAATAAGAAAGATGACAAGCAATAATGGAAATATTTACTGCAATAATAAAAGTAATAAGAATAATATTGACGCGGAGGTGGCTGGCAATACCGAGCGGAAAAATGTAGTCGGGTAACACTGACCCCTCGTTTCCGGTAAATTAAACGGTTGATGGAGCAACACCGACAGTGAATGACGTCACATCGCGATATACCATATTATTATTTTATATATGGACGCGGAAACGGCGAAAGTCATATCGATTTGTGCTGACTGAACGATGTGTATTATTGCTTGAAATAAAACAATGGGATTGGTTTATTGAAATAAATTTTCAATATCGAACGTGCAAGCATTGGGTGTCTATTTTTATCGAAATTCACTTTTATGACGTCATTCGTGTGGATTATTTTCAAATATAGAAACACTGGTCATGGTAAAATTATTTGAAAATAAAACGATAATAACTATTAGTGCATTTTGAACATGATAAACATCAGACGTATTTGTTGTGATGAATAAACATGATTCCTTCAATGTTTATCACCTTCCACCCTTCTTTCACGTTATTAACTATTAATTATAGACAGTGCAGCTTTATATTTATGTCAGCTTCTGTGGTTTGATGGTAAGACCTTTATTCTAGCGATTAGATTGTTCTGGGTTCAAGCCTTGGGTAAATTAAAATTTTTATTTTCTTTCAAACTCTATAGTTTGAGATCTCGTGGTTGGGCGTTTGATGAGTTCCTTTTATTTTTTGAGCTGATCACCACGAGTTGATTTGTCATGATTTTGAGTGTCTATAAAAATTCTCATCGAGTTGATCTTATGAGATTATTATTTTAAATTATCCGGTGCCTTGTCTATTATATATATATGTTGTAGATGTAATGGCAAATATTTAGAAATATATAAATAAATTCAAGATATTGACTGGAGGTGCTTGATGGAATTTTAATATTGAATTCAAATTTTATACATTTTCGTACGTTTTTTCACTAAAGACGTATCGCCTTTCAGGCTTTGTTCAAGAATAAACTCGAAATGACAGTTATTAAATAGTTTATATGGTTTTTAGTGTTTATATGAAAGAAAGGCGAAACATGAGACGTTAGTGACAAATTTGAACGACTCAAATTAAACCCTGTATTTTAAAAAATAAAATAAAATTTCTAAAATATTCCCTAAAATTTCTTCTTATTTCATCCTTTGGTCGAAATTCCGATTTTTTCCAATTTTAAATCTCTACCCTCGTTTTACACGGTTGACGCACTCCAAATAAATGACAGTGTAAAATAATAATTTACTTTTATTATACACCATACTGCGCATAAACAGCATGATTTACTCTAAAAACCCTTGGGAGTGTGTTTAGCGACTCAGCCATTCATATAATATCTTCCCACCAAGAATTGACAGCTTATATCTTAAAAGTGTTCAAACCATTTGCTTTCTCCGTCAAATCGCAAACACTTTTTGCTGTGACCAGTCCTCAATAGGCCACGCGCATTGGATCTCAACCATGGCCAATTTTCAGGCATTCGATAAATTTGCGATATCATATGGGGAACGAATATTCTTAATTCCTCTTTAAATTCAATGCGGAGAAGATTCAGCTCTATCACAGTAGATGCTTAGTGGCTGAACAAGTCACATTTTATTTTTTAAGCCATATAGTATATGGATAAAAGATCGGTCGCGTGAAGATTTGTATATGGCCAAGAAACTCAAGAGAAAATTCGTTTCCCCTCCTTGATAGTTATTGCGTTATGGAAAGCGGCCGTAAAACAGCAGCTACAATCACATAGATGGTGGAGGTGGAACGATCAATTTGTATTTCTCCATAAGTTTTCTATGCTTAAATACTTTTATAGATTTTCGACAGCTGATGGTTATGATGATGATAAAAAACAAGGAAAGTTATTAAAAACACCACTAAACATTAAATCTATGCTAAAAATAAGCGCGTTAAATTTGCGGGATCCAAGATTTAACGCCTCGGCCACGGACCCGCCATATTTCATATTCAATAACAGAGGACTTTATGGCTTGCCGTTTTTAGTGTCGGAGAAGGAACTTTTTACAGTGGTGGCGTCGGCGGCGTCGCGGTGGCTTTTCCACGGGCGTCCTTTTTACCTTTTTTTTTGACGAGAATTTATTGCCCACGGATTTGGTTTGTGCGGGCATTTTATATCGTAATTGAAAGTGGATAAATTTAGGCTATCGAGGAAAGAATAATGAAAAAAGGTACAAAGGAGCTTACACTTTCCGCAAAGGAAGGAAAACCTACATTAAAAGTATGAGCTTTTTAGTAATATTATATTTGAAATTATAATAATATCTTACTTTGCTTTGTTACAAATTATTAAAAGAGGAAAGTAACGTTAAATATTGAGAAAATGATTATTTTATTGTATTACAAAGGCTGAATGTATAGTCAGTTAGTCAAGGTATTGTGTTTCAAATTAACTTAATTATTACCATTATTTAGTGACTAATTCCTAATCACATGTAAAACCCATGACAGCTTTTTCCGTAAAATTTAGTTTCAAGGTAAAAACAGTATTGATTGAATTGGAATTTACTTGGTAGAACTCCATTATAATTGGATAAAATAACAAAGTATTTCGTTCTACAAAATTTTTATTAGGTAGTTGATAGCTATTTCGGCTTAACGCCATCGTCAGAACTGTCATATACTATAGTTTTGACGATGGCGTAATGCTGAAATAGCTATCAACTACCTAATAAAAATTTTGTAGAACTAAATACTTTGTTATTTTATCCTATGAGTAAAAATAGTAATTCAAATTTAATGAATGAACAAACTATTTTAGCGTCTTCCCCTCTTTTATATCCATTTCATTAATCCATGCATATGTATTATATCAACAAATTTATTTTTATAATTTAGCTTGTAAGAATTAATTCCGTCATCTTTAAATTTGTTTTTCAGGTATCTTTTGGATTCTCCTGACCGATCTTCATTCTCCATTTATTATGTGCTGTTTAGTGTAAATTTTAATTAACATTATTGTTAAGTGAGTCACAGCTTTCTCTTAAAATTTCCCAATTTTCTATTTTGCACGAATGATTTTTAAAAACAGATTGTATTTTGCTCAGATAACTGATTTTTAATGTAGCTTTGTTTTTGATTTCATACAAGTATTTATTGATTTGAAAGAGGTCCTCCACATTGTAATTGTAGACTATTTAATTTTGTTTACATATAATTTTTTGGATTACCTTTAAATGTTTGTCATAGTTTTTGAACCAACTGTTGTAAATGCCTTGTAATTTTTACCACATTTCATTTCTTCCATTACCACTCCTTGCTGATGGCCTTCAGACTTGTTGCGGTAGGCGGAGATCATGACCCTCACGCGTGAAAAATACGACTAAGAGGAAGATGAATAAAGTTTTAGATACTGTACGATCACGAGTCTTAGTTAGAACTCACAGGATTGACGAAGTAAAACGATTGTGTTGAATGATGTGTGACCGAATTTATCATTTATATAATTCCTCACAACCAGTTTTTCTCTAAATATCTCATTTTTATATTATACATTGGTGATGAAAAATCACTAAAATTTGAATTTTATTTTCGAGTTTATTAGAAATTTTAACGAGACGTGGTGGTCCATACCATCTATTGAAAAAATTTCTTACAAACGCCAAGCCCCAAGTGTTACCTCATTAGTCGCTATACGTTATACTACATAGCTTCGCCCCTTAGAAGTGGCGTAGGCCCCGTCGTAGAAGAGGTGTAGAGGCGTAGAAGCAGAAACATGTGGCTTGGGGTGGAAACCACAATGCTGCACTTTTTAAGAAAGGGTGGAAGCATGAACAAATAAATGAAAGCTGCACATGTACATAAGTGAATAATAGCTGTGTAAAAATTTACGAATAATTTACAAAAATTAATGATAAATTCGATCATTAACTATTAGGTGGACATGTAAAATACCACGAACTCTTTGAATTTTGAAGCTGGTTAAACATTGTTTTTTCTTGAGAAATGATCGCTGAGTTTTGCAATCTTCCTAGATATGACCTCCTAATGGGGGTTTCTTAACAGAAGTTTTTCAACGAGAACTGCTTATTACTCAGTTTCTTAATCTCTTTTTTTTTCAAAAAGAGTAAGGATAGAAGGGTGCTGCAAGAACAAGACTAGTGGTAAGCTAACCACTAATAGTTTCGCTACGTTTTTAGGATTGGATGGGTGAAATCAATAAATCGAGTCCGTAACAGATGCCAACTACCTTGACGACTGCACCGCGGAGCCAAGAAGCTTCTTTGCTAGTTTAAATATTTAAAATAAACACAATTCATTTGTACTACTTCCACATATTTATAATGATCAGGACCGGTTTCGCTCATCACGAGCATTATCATCAGTTGATAATGCTCGTGATGAGCTAAACCGGTCCTGATCATTATAAATATGTGGAAGTAGTACAAATGAATTGTGTTTTATTTTTTTAAATATAATCTATTTCCATCAAGAATTGACAGTTAACACCTTAAAAGTGATTAGTTTAAATATGTTTAGAATTTTTATGTGATAATGTTACTTATCAGGTCACATAGCATTAACTGATACAAAATACTAAATATCACAATTAATCGATTAATTATATTCGAGAGATCGGATATGATTGATGCATTTAGTCTAATGCATATAATTTATTTTTAAATGACTCTTTTCATAAAATTAGATGTATATTTTAACAAAAGAATTTCAGCTCATATTCTGATGAACTTCCTTTAAATTACTAATGAGAAGTGACGCAAAGCTTGCAACTTGACTGTGTTGCGAAAATGAATACATATTATTATTGCTTTAACTAGATGCGTCACATTATTATTGTGGCTTCATTAAAATATAGTAACACTTTATGCAAAGCAAAAGAAATATGAAAACCGACTTAATGTACATTTGAATTAATTCAAAAATGTAGACTATTATGTACATAAAAATCGCATTTGTATATTTGTATTACGATGCTTTTGTTTATCATCTGTTTTACTTATTAAATGAGATGTATGTGACGTCGTCATAGCAACTTAACCAGTGTTGAAGTCGCTTAGCAACTTTAAATGTCACAAATAATAACTGTTCATGATTAAATCGTAAAATTTGTTACAAATCTATAGATGATCGATCATTAAAATTTGTAAAACAGTGGAATCCTTATTTAGTGGGTTTTACATGAGGTATTTTCAAAATGAAGAGAAATGTGATTAATCCAGGACTTCTCACAACAAAACGTATAAAAGCCATCGCAAGACAATAGACTATTAACAAGTAAGACTATTAGCAAATGATGGACTATATTTATATATATGAGGTACGGTTCACGATAATATTTTTAAATTTTAGGATTAACTTGCAATTAACACTATTATAATGCCAAAGTATAAATTATAGCAACCTCTATCCCTGGCAAAGTTAGTTTTTTAATACTAGTCCCATATAAACTCGAAAAATAAAATAAAAAGAAAACATATTTGAACATTATTATAATATAAATACATATTTCTTTTCCATGTCCGGTCCCAATGTGTAGCTTATAGGGTCTTAATGAAGGTATCTGAACATGCGTTTTTCTGCAAGAATTGTTTGTTACTCAGTTGCTCAAACTCAACATTTTTTCAAAGAGAGTAAAGAAATAAGGATAGAGCTAGGACAGTACTAGTGGTTCGTTGATAACTTTCGCTGTACCCTGTTTTTAGGATGGGAAGAAATTTTAGGCATTACAAACATCCATGCCTACGAAAAAAAATTCATAAATCTTTTGAAAAAGCAATTTATGAAACTATCCCTACCGGGATTTGTCCTCGAGACATCAATAACCTAAGCCGACGATGTTGACCACTGAACCGTGGACTTTATATTATAGACCCAGACTACATAATATTAAGTATAATTAGTAAGACTTTGGCAGTTCAATATAATAAATAGCGAGATCCAAAAACTTTCAGCAAAATGGATTTTTAAAGGAAAAGAAGACAGACAAATTTTTAGCCGATTACTAGATAACTAGCCGACCATAAAAATATTTAGAGTACACGATGATTGTATGAAGTCTACCCAAATAATGAATAGGTATTTTTTCATAGCCAAGAATATACATTGTATCTAGATAAGCTCAGAATGCTGAATAATAAAAATAGCCTTAATAGTGAATAGTATGTTTTATAATCAACGGTGTTTTGGTCAATTGATGTAATTTTCAAAATTGAAATTGTTCAAGAGAGAGAAATAACAATTTGAGTAAAAAAATATTGGAAATATCTCACTATAAGTAAAAAAATGATGTTTGATGATGTTAACGTGAAAAATGTTTTCGAGACATGTTTATAAAAAAAGAGAATTAGGATCAATTATGTTTAATTCGGGTTCAACAAATTCAGACACAGTCGAATAAATACGAACAGAAAAACCATTTCTAATGTTATATGTGCACAAAAGAAATAACAGCAGTAAAATGAAAAAAAAAAAACAAGAAAAGATGATATTAAATCACGCAAATTTCAGCAGTGAAAAAACCTTCCATAGCTTTGTTGGCCATCATAAAACATTTGCATTTTCCGCACTAAAGACGAGGTTATACCGCTGAAGCAATTTCATTCTTTATGGTTGTGTTAACCCTTACGAGTCTGCCATCTGTCAAGTCAGTTTGCAGAAAGCACTTCTGCAAAACTATTCCAAGTCTTAAATTTAAAATGTAAACTTTTATTTCCCATTTAAAATCACGTATAATACAAATTATTGCTTTGAATACATTTTATTCCACCACAACACAGCAATTTTATGTAAACAGATTTTAGCTTCAATGTCGTAAACATTTTTTACCTGGACTATAACAAATAATAAGCATTACATTCGCCGTTAGTTGTAAGTAGGGCTCCCAAGCCCGGGATACCGGTCAAATATTAGTCAATCCCAGGATTGCCTAAATATCGATTTCAATTTCGATAGTTTTACTTTTGATACTATACGACTCATATATACTGTTTTATAATACCTATATGAATATATTTACATATTGTGGTTGCTCAACTTCTTATATTTCGTAACAGCCGTATATAAAAAGACACAATTTTGAAAACTAAAAATTTACCACTTTCGTTTTTTTTTGCATTATTTTATAAAAATGTTTATTGCAACTATCATAAATAATCTAGATGAATTGAAATTTTAGTGATTGTGCGTAATCACGTGGGTTTCTTGCAATGGTTTATGTAAACGTGATGAATTAAATTTTGTTTTGTCATTGCAGAGGTTATAACATTGATTATGTCTATTAATTTCCAGTATAAGTGAGATAAAATCATATATATCTCTTCTAAAGCAGTATATATATCTAAGCCAAACAGTTAAGTCATTGTAAACAAACTGATTAAATTCTTGTAGTACTGAATACTTTGTTATTTATTTGGTATTGTAGTACTTGTGGGGTTAAAACATCCGCAGAATGGTCGATAAAAATGGTATTATTTACTTAAATGGCAAATCTAATAATCTCGCATGATATTAAATAATGTTTCACGTTATGTGAGAGGCAACAGAACACAACAAACACATCACCAGTGCGTCCATTAAAATACGATCTTTCATCTCAAATTGTCCGGAAACCGCGATATTACTTGCAAAAATATGTTTCTTTTCTACGGAGCGAACGATAACAATGTAAATGAATTCCGGCAAACGTTTCTCAAATGGCTGTTGTTTATTTGAGATAAAATAGGAGATATATCTCGAAATGCTGACAAGAAAATTTAGCAATATCGAGAAAAAGTCTGCCTGATGGCATACAAACTTTTATTTAAATAACTAAATATACCTTCTAAACTTCACAAGGTGTAATATTATATTAAAACTGATTACTAAATTAATTTGCCACGTGTTTTGCTTCTTTATCAAAAACTAACTATATCGCAAGGCTATTTATTTCTAAGGTAAGCAATGATTCTAATTCTTAACTTAAAAATGAAGGGTGTAGTGGGATTATTTCTTCCTAATAGACGTTGAGAGGTGGTTTGTAGCACAACCAGTGGGATAAAAAGTAATAAGTTTAAATTTTGTATTAAAAACAAATTTATACAAAGTTTCCGCCGAATCCATTGAACATATTCAAAGGTGTAATAAATATGAAATAAAAACAAACCCAAAAATTTCTTTAAGTAAATATTCATATGAGTAAATAAACTGAGTTTTTTTATTATTTGTAACTATGAATCTTCAGACTGTATCGCCAAAAAATGTCTGTACAATGTATGAACACTAAATATATCTGCTGTTAAATAAAACAATATGATGTTACTTTAACAAACGTTTAGTGCGTATTAAACAGTTTGTGTATCTAAATACTTTATAAGTTTCCAACTGCATTCATCGTATTTTTAAAATGAGAAAATGTTTACTTTTTTAAGCACCGCCTAATTACAATATATTTTCTTTATCTACCTGCATATCTAAGCACACATATAGAAACATGCTTCCTATTACTATATTTGTTGACATATCTTTTACAGCAAGCATATTGCACAATGCATCTAACAATATTTCATGCATAAGACAGTTTATTGCAAGAATTTCAATAACAATTCGGAATCATTGCATTTTGACACTTCAAAGTCAGGTTTGAATATAAAATTGATGATTATGTCGTTTTTTGCTCATTCTTGACGCATTATGATTTATTATTACAAAGAATGGAATATTTTCGTATAATATTCTTTGCGTAATTCACTTAAGTTAAGTAATTCTAGGTAAATATTAAACTTACATACTTTTTCCGCTTTTGACGTACAAATCGTACGTCGTTTGACATTTAGAGTGATAAAATAATTGTTATTAGCATGCTCAGCGAAATAAATCGGTATGTTTGAGAAATGGCGGAGCTCTACGGTCCGCCCACGCCCATTTCACGATATTACCGTGATGGATGACTTAAGTAAAGTAATCTTACAATCGTAACGATACACATAATTTTGAAAGCTATTTCCAGAATCAAATACGCGATAATGTAATTTCTCGAGACGTTGGCAAATATTTATCAAGATTATCAAAAATAAATCTACACGGCACACCACTTATGCTGTTTTTTTTTACTTTCGAATTATGTTTAAAAGCAAACGTTTTCTTTCGAAGGCGAATTACGACAGAACTACCTTATATCTTATTTATTATTTACAGAAAAATATGACAATGCTACTAATCTAGCTGGTCCTGAATTAGAATAGTCAAAACATTTGGAAGTTCGTCATTTTCGGTAGCAGATCCACGGGTTCTAATCCACTAGAAAAAACTAAATAGTTGTTTTCTGAATATTTGTAATAATGCTGTAGAATGTATTAGTGTAATTAATTTTATAGACATTACGCGTTTTAGAAACACTATTATTTTTGTCGGGGTGCGTCGTGCAGTGTTCAACAGTTACGGTTCTCACGGGATTGAATCCAAGTACGGACAGTTATACATTGATTTTTCAATAGATTTATGGATTTCTGTTCGAAGGCATGGATGTTTGTGACGTCTAAAATTTCCTCCCACCCACCTGATCCTAAAAGCAAAGCATAGCGAGAACGAAACGTTAACCACTAGTCCTGTCTTAGCTTTATTCCTATATCTCTACTCTCCTCAATAAAGAGAGTTTAAGTAGCTGAGTAATTCTCGTAGATTTTTTGTTTATTCTGAAACCATTTTAGGATGCCGTATACACTATATTGGCAGCAAGTATGGTTTGCAAAGAGGTGTGTTTATTACTTTTTGTTTATTAAGCTTGGTTTGTGGCAGGCACCCATTGTCATTCTCAGCATGACAGCCACTGCTCTTCACGTTAAACCATGGTGTAAGAAATACAAGGTGAGCTGGATAAAAGGTGACAGTCACCATTTTTGTATTTGTTGACGTCACTACATGCTTATCCAATTACAATGTACTATATTTACAACGGTGTTTTGGTGACAATAAATATTTGTTTCGTCAAAGTGACGTCACATATAATACAAAAACAACAATCCAGCTCACCTTGTACTTCTTACACCAAGACGTTAGACAAAGTAATTTGAAATAATATTTGATTCATAGTTTCGACGGTACATTAAGCAAACTACGTGAATGATAAACAATTTGTATTAGGGTAATTCGGAGCAGAATTTTGACTCAATTTGGCCAGAATTGGTAATGCTGATCTTTAATGCGAGCTCGGCGTGTGAATTTTATATGCCCGACTCGCGAAAAAATGTTATTTGTGCTGTTTTCTCTGAAGTTATTGTTAACATTACCGTAATAATGACGTGAATTATGCCGCTGTACACGAATTTTGAAAGCATTACGGCGATTTTTGTGAAATAACACACCGTATTTCAGAACAGTACCACTCAGTGCTTCTCGAATGGTGCACCCATTTAGTGACTACCGCAGAGGAGATGTACATGACTTATTTTAACGTAACGAGGCCATGCCTAATTTGATCGTGCGTGAAGTTAGTAACGCAATTACTTAATCAATGTGGCGTACTTCATTAAGCTTAAGACAAGTAATTATCACTTTGAATGTGTCAAGTTTCAATTCTTAGAGAAAATTTATTATATTTTAAAAATAAAACGCAATTTGTTATGTTCTACTTCCACACATGAACTAGGCCATTGTTGTCTACCGAGAGCACCAACTGATGTCAATCGAATGAAAAATACGTATCGTATTTTATTATGTAGCGATACATGATGCTGCAGATTTACGAAACGTAATGTTCATACGTACGAAACTATATGTTTGTCGTTATTCGTCAGAATTATTGACGAGGCTAATTGTAAAATAATATTTTACTTGAACGATATTCGACACGGATACTGCAGGCGTTGCAATACAGATGAACACTGAAAAAGCAAGTCATGACGATTAAAGTAGAACAAAGACAGTCAATGCGACAGTATATATGAAAAAAGCTTACACAGTATGACAGTATATTGAAACCGTTGAAGATTCGGAAGAATAGAAAGAGATTGATAATTTTGCTGATTATGAAGAGTATATTTTTGCATAAAATACGTGAATATTTAAATAATATCTATTTTGACGAGAGAAAATCAAAATATATAAGATTAAACAATTTCATAGCGTAAAAAAGAGAGATTTGAATGAAAGTTTGACATTATAAAAGAGATATTAACTTATTATGCAATTATTTAGATGCAATAAATTAATGTCTTTCATTAAAAATATAAAATAACTTTTCTTTTAAGAAGTAAAATTCATTGTTTTTGTATAAATATTATTGAATGATGAGAACCAGCATCGTTCATTGCAAGCATTTTCTACTGATAATAAAATATAACAAAGTTGTTGATTAAAATGAATGAAATATGAAAGTATTCAGTTTTACAAAATTTTATTAGCCGGTTGATAGTTTTTAAACTTATTTTAGCTTTGCTATATACACTGTTTTAGAAGAGATAGACAATAATAGAAATCGGCCTCTGTGGTATAGTGGTGAGAGATTTGTCCTAGCGATCAAGTGGGTCCTGGTCCAAATCTCAGCAAGGTCAATATGAAGTTTAGATTTTTTCAATTTAAATATGTGATCTTGGACATGAGTGACTTATAAAAATTCTTATCAAGTTTATCGTGTGATTTTCAAATTTTCAAAATATTTGGCACATTGTCTGTCAGTTGAAATGCCAGATATATATTTTTTTAAATATATAATAATATATTATGTCATCTCAAATAATCCAAACTCGTAACTTTTATTTAAAAGCATCATTGCATTTTCGAGTACTTTAACGATTAATTAATAATACCGTGTACGCAATTAGAAAGTTAAATATTTGTATCTATATATGTGTGTAAATGAATGTTTGTCCTCTATGCGTTCCGTTACTATTCATCCGATTTCGATGAAACTTTGTTGAGCTGTTGTCCGCACACCCGTGAAGGTTTCTAAAGAAAATTAAAATCTGAAATCTAAAAATAAGAATCAAATACGTACAAACAACGACATCTCGGGAAAACCTTGTGATTTATTCGTGTACGCACCAGGCGGACAAAATGTTGTGTCTCCAAAATAAAGTACTACCTGTCATATTTGACAAGCTCCGACCGGGTAATTTTATGAAATTTTGGCCGGTGCAGACCTCTAATTCAAAAGCACTTTAATAAACAGAATTAAAACACAAACCCTTTCTTTCTTTGAGTGGCATTGCAACGCATGCCGGGTAATCACTAGTTTTAAAAAATAAAGTTATGATTTTGGAATAAGTGAGGAAAAAGACCCAAAAAAAAAAAAAAAAAATATTTTTTGGGGTC